>VXBO01012482.1:107091-186298 GCA_013400135.1 Rhinoptilus africanus
TTATCTTTGCTTTCCCCCCCCCCCCCTCTCTTTTCCTTTTTTTTTTTTTTTTTTTCCTTGGGCTCCTGCTGGGGAAAGTGGAGCCAGTCTTGTGGGGGCAGGGGGAGGACGAGGAAGGGCGCCAGGGATTAGAGGCGGCTGATGCGCTCTGCTCCCAGGGTGCAGGATGCCCCGAGCCTGCGCGGCGCCGTCCCCTGCTCCCTGTGGGCAACCTCCCGGGGACACAAGAAGCCTTGGCTCCTCGTGCCCACAGTCCTGGGTCCCACAGCACCAGTCACAGCCCCTCCGGGGACATTCCCTCATGGCTGACCGTGCTGGACACACATCCCCACCAACTCCTGCCCCGCTGGTCCTGCTGGACCGGAGCTGAGACCCTGTCCCTTTCCTGGCACAGAGGGGACCGTGGATGCAGCCGTGCGTGGTGCCGGGCACGTGGTGCAGGATGCGGGGTGCAAGCGTGCGGGGTGCACCGGCGCGTGGAGCTCTGCGCGTGGAGCAGTGTGCACGACACGGCCACGTGTGGCCCAGGGTGCGTGGGCCAGTGTGTGCAGTACAGGGTGCTTGGTACAGCCACGGGTAGTGTAGGGTGTGTGGTACACACACGTGGAGCAGTGTGTGTGGTACAGCCACGCGTGGAGCAGTGTGTGTGGTACAGCCACGCGTGGAGCAGTGTATATGGTACAGCCACGCGCGGTGCAGGGTGTGTGGTACAGCCATGCGTGGAGCAGTGTGTGTGGTACACACACGTGGAGCAGGGTGTGTGGTACACACACGTGGAGCAGTGTGTGTGGTACAGCCACGCATGGTACAGGGTGTGTGGTACAGCCACGCGTGGTACCAGCAGCCACACGCGGTGCAGTGTGCGCTCCTGCTCCAGGGGTGGCTTACACTGGCAGAGCACTGTTGCAATTCACTCCACCTGCCTTTGTGTGAGGGTAGCAGAGCTCTGAGCTCCAAGCCCACCTCGAGCACAACCCTCTCCACAAGCGCAGGCTGGGAGGCAGCCACCCTGGCACCTGGTGCAAGGGGGAGCCGGCCTGACTGAGGACGGGAGGGCAAAGTGGGGACAACGGGAGCTCCGGGAGGGACTGGAGGGCTGTGCTGTGCTGGGAGGTGGCCCCTGACTGTGTCTGATTGTCCCTGAAGAGAAGGGCTGGCTGGTTCTTCTGGCTGAGTCATCCCCAGGTCTATCAGCCTGGCTGCAAAATTAAATTCAAAGCTCGTCTTTTTAACACGAAGATCACTTACATCCAGCTGCACGAGCCACGGCCCCTTTAGGATTTAATAATAAAATGAATGCCCATGACCTGACTGTTTGCTCACGCCTGGATCTTCCTTGATGGATGAACAGAAATTGCTCCCTGGCTCGGGTCATCCGCAGTAAAAATCGCCAGTCGATTGCTGGGCCCTCCCTCGGCTCCTCTGCGTTCAGGGCTCGCTGGCTTCGTTTGGGACCTGGCTTGAAACGGATAATCAATAATAATCAGGCTCGACGCTGTGACGGCACCTTTGATCCGAGGATCTCGGAGCACTTTGCAGCGGATAATGAACGGAGCCCCTCTGTGAGGCAGGCAGGAGCGTCTGCATTTTATGGGGGGGAGCGGAGCCCAAGGACAGGCTGACCCCACTGCTCGCCAGCTCTGTCCTGCTCGACATACCGCATGCGGACTGCTCGACCGCTTCAGCACGGCCCTGGAGAGTCGCACGAAGAGGGGATGGTGCCAGACGTCTGCAGGGCTCATTCCCCGGTAGCTTGTGGTTCTGGTTCCTTCCCAAGGGAGACTGAGCTGTCCTGTCAAAAAAGCTATTTAGGGAAAAGTAGCGCAGGTTTGGGGCTCAGCTTGGCAGGGAGCAGAGCATCCCTGGGACACAGCGCATTCCCCCGGGGACAAGCAATGCCATGGCTTGGGGCTGGTGGGGAAACCATGGCCATCGCATGGTGCTGCCTCCCTGTAATGGGCTACAGAACCACTGGGGCAACACACAAGGTCCAGCGCCGGGGCTGGGGAGCTTCCCTCTGAGCGGCTTTCACGCTAGGACCATTCCCAGGCCTGGGGAAAGATGCTGGCAGCAACAAGCACAGCCGCTGTGTCCCCGCTCCGGCCATCCCGGAGAGCACGGTTACAGCCTGGGCTCGGTTTGCTTTCAGGGGTGACTTGCACCGCTGGAGCTGTGGCGATACCAGCCCTGCTGCCGCGGCACACCGGTCACCCTGGTCCTCCGGCCGCGGCCACCGCAGGCCCTGAATTGCCCTGGGATGGCATCCTGGGTGCTGCTGGCAGGGACCACCCGCACAGTGGGGTGTGCGGGGCTGGTGTTGTGGCCCTTGGCCGGGGTGGTGAGCTCTGCCCGAGGGAGGGCAGTGGGGTTCAGGGGACCCAACTCTGGGGATGATGTGTCCCCAGCCTGCATCCCTCGGCCAGGATCGCATCCTGTCCTTAGAAGAGCTGTGTCCCCCCGTGGCCAGCCAGCGGAGGGCAGGGGGGGCGCAGCTTTGGGGATGCCACCCCGGTGTCCCCAGCCCGCACCCCACCAGGACGGGCTGCTCTGCTGGTGTCGCAGCGCCACCCCTTGCCTCCCAGGGAAAGTGCCCATTGGCTTCGCCTGCGCTCTCCAGCAATTAAGGGGCTAATATATTAAACGTTTCTAATCTGCGCATCTCCAAGGTCACCTGTAAGACGGGGCAAGGGAAGCAAACGTTCCCCTAAGAGGTGCCTGTCACCTGCCCCAAGGGAGGAGGCTGCAGCCCAGGGATTGCCCTATGGACCCCCAGCCCCAAACCCTCTCTGGGAGCGTGGTCACAGGGAGCAGCTCCCTGCCAGGAACCACGGCGGTGGGATGCTCGATGGAGGGAGGCGAGCCTGCTGCTGGCCTCGAGCAGGAAACATCCTTTGCTGGTGATGAGCAGACAACGAGAGTAACTGGGGCTGCCTCTCCAGCCTGCCCGTGCCTTCTCGCAGCCTGCCTGCAACCGCGCCGCCCTGCCTTTGTCTCTTGCGCTCAGCCGCACTTCCAGTCTTCAAAGTGTTAAAACTTTTCAGTGTGTGCTGCAGATCCCTTGCCTGCAGCCTCCTGCCCTGAGTCAAATTAATCATGTACTGGGAAACACAGCAGGCATGTACTAGCCCTGGGCATGGTGTATCACGTACTTTCTGGAATCTGTCACATGGGTAGCTTTCTGTTTTAGGCTCAATTGATCCTTTCTCGGTTTGATACTGTGTTTAATTGTGAGATGAGGCTGTGTGTTTTTGCTTCAGCCGAACTTAAAGGGCCGCTCTTCCCAGCCTTGTTTTCAGATGTCCGCAAGAACAGACCGCCGCTGTCTCCTCACCCAAACAAAAAGCCTTTCTCTCCCCACACACAATATCCCCTCTGTATTGTCCACAACAAAGAGCAGGGCTAAATTAATTTTAGGTCCGGCTCTTTTAATGTAGGACTGGGGAGGGGAGGTGCTTTTATTGCTGCAGCTGACGGTTCAAACAAGATAGGCGAGAGGTGGCCGGGGCCACCGGGCTCTCCCTGGGTGGTGGAGATGGGGAGGGGGGATGCGCCTGGCCCCCAGGACTCCCCCCCGAGCCCCCTCAGCTGCAGTGCCCGGTGCGAGGTGAGGTGAGACAGAGGAGAGCCCAGCCCTGCTCCTGGCTGCAGCATTGCCCCAGCTGGGTCTCAGCCCACCTGAGCTTTCCCTCCACCCTGGAGGAGGGCTTTCCATCTGCCCTCCCCAAGAAAGAGTGGTCCAAGGAGGCAGGGTAGGACAGAAGGTGCCTGTAACCCAAAAGTGGTGTCCCCTGGGGGCTAGCATATCCCTCAGGATGGCCAGATTGCCGTAGCAGGGTGTTTTTTCATTCTCTCTCCACACAAAAGACTTCAAGACCCAAGCAAAAACCAGAGAATCCCTTCAACATGGGGTAAAAAGGGAAAATAAACATTTTTAAAGTGTGGTCTTCCTCCTGACAAAGGTTTATCTGGAGCAGTCAGTGCCAGCCACTGTGTGCAGCAGCATGAAACGTACCCTGTGGGGCATGAGAGAGGGTCTCCGCAGGGTGCCCCTGCGGCCCTGGTGGGCAGAGGCCTCCATCGTGGCGCACCACCCACGTGCACCAGTGGTTTGCATCGCTCGCCTGGCGCTTCGGGATGCCGCAGAGGCGTGGCAGGAGGAGGGAAGGGGCCATGCGGCCACCAGGTCCCAGTGGCATCTCCAGGATGTGGGATGTGCAGAAAGAGAGAAAGGACCCTGGGAAACAGTTGAAACTGAGGTAGGGAGAGCAGTGTTTGGGGAAGGGGGATGTCTGGTCTGGGAGGTGGGAAGGAAAGGGCATGCTGAGGGCAGCAGAGGAGGGGGACAAGAGACCCCAGTCAGGACAGTTGAGTATCGGGAAGGGGTACAGCAGCACAGGGATGTTGGGATGGGAGGTGGGTTGGCCTAAGCTTGTGTGTTTTTTCACAAATATAGGCAGAGATGTAGGATTGGAAGGGGAAAGAGAGGTGTTGCGGGAAGCTCATCTCCAGATCTTCCTTGTTTGCATTTTCTTCCCCTTCCCAAGTGGGCAGACAGGGCAGGTCCCACTGCCCGGTGTGTGGGAAGGGTCCTCTCCAGCCCCCAGTAGCAAGACAGCAGACGGGTGTCTGCCCTTTCCCCTGCAGCCCCCAGTTTCTCAGTAGGTGGGTAGGAACTTGCTCCTGGTTTATAAATATTCAGCACCAGCAAAATCCATTAATGTTGCATTAGGGCTGTGAATCGGAAAGCCCCAAAGCCAGGCAGCTCAGTGCTGCAGCTGCAGCGCCGTCCGGGTCCCACCGTACATGCGCAGCTGCCCATCCTGCTCCAGCGGAGGCTCCTCCACCTGCCAGGACACCACACGGCTGCAGCAACCTGCTGTTGAAGAGCATTGCTTCCACCGCCTCACTCCAGCACCTCTAGACCCAGGTAGCACAGTCAGGTGAAAGCCAAAGAAATGGAGGGCATAGTGTCTCCATCCCAAAATCTCCCAATACCATGAAGTGCAACAGTTGTAGGCTTAGGGCTGGGTGGGTTTTTTTTTCAGTGGGATAAACTGGGAACCAGGCACCATGCCCCGGGTCTCTGGATTTGGCCAGCTTTTCAGGAGAACAATGGGAAGCCCCTTGGCTGCAGAATCAGGCAGGCTTGGTCTCATGGGCTGCTCCCTCCATCCGCCGGCGTGCACTGAATTGCATCTCCAGGAATAGGCAGCAATGCGTGTATTGAAACAGAAGCTGGAGAAAGGATTTACATCTGTGCAAAGCAGCGATCCAAGTGTTACTATCGGGACCAAATTTTCTCACTTCCAGGAGAGCAGCTCTGAATGTGACAGTCTGCAGACTTGGGCATCAGTTTCAGCCAGCTTCCTCATCTCACTGTATTTTGCAGATCCACCTAGCAGCCGTGAGCCCCCCACTCCAGCAGCATGCCATTGAGCTTGAGGTGATGGAAGAAGCAGAAGCTGGGTGGGAAATGGGGCACACAGACCAAAGACAGGGGGTAATGCTTTGGGGAGCCGGTGGGGAGCAGCCGAGGTGGAGAGAGGGGCTGGTGAGGCTTGGAGGTGATCAAGGAATAACTTCAGGGCATTGAATGAGGGGGCACAATGGACCACTGGAGGTTCAGCTCTTGGGAATGAAAGGCCCTGCTATACCCCTTACAATGCCTAAACAGATGTCCTCCTCGATACCTTTTGCCATTGGTAGTGTGTGCAGGGTTGGCATCTGAATCCTCTGGGATGAAGCGAAGGGGGTGGTCAGGTCTGAGAGCTGATGGCTTCTGCCTGGGCTGCTCTGGAGACAGCGCAGTGGGCTCAGAGGAGCCAGCTGCTAAAGTCACCACTCCATCCTGGACAGTGTGGTAAAGCCCTCCTTCCTTTCTTCTTGCTGCTGCCGTTCCTCTTGCCCCACCAGCTGTCCCTGCTTCTCCCTCCAGAGCTGCCGGAGAGCCCCAGCGGAGTAACCCCTGCCTGGCATGCAGAAAGCCAGAGGTCAGGATATATATGCAAAGGATGTCAAGGTCTGGAAGAGCGGAGGGGAATGCTGAGTCCTTCTGGGCTGGTGCAAGGTTCAGTGGCTCTTAAGGATGCCTGCAGCCTCCCTTCCCAGAGGGCTAGGCAGCGCGTGAAAGTTTCTTTGACATCCTAGAGGAGAAAAACAAAGTACTGAGACAAGAAACTGCTGAAGTGAATCCCTGCAGCCCACCTGAAACAGTCAAAAACTGGATGAGAAAAGAGGAGGTGTATTTCATCAGAGATAAGAAATCAGTTTTATATCAACATATTAGAGACAATGAAAAGAAGTTGTCTTTCCCCCAGTTTAGACAGGGGATTGTGACAAGATAGGGAAAGATCATTTAGAAAGGCAGCAAAGAATAGAGGCTTTGCCTTTTGAAGAATGAAGTATTGTTCCCCGTTTAGGGATTTAGGGGACAGGGAAAAACTGAGGATCCTGGGAACAGAGTGTCTGTGGCAACGGGAACCACTGGCTTTTGGTGCTGTGCAGTGCTACATACACAAACAACTAACTTTAAGTGAAGGTAACTCTGCCAATCTTGAGGAAAAACTTTGAGAATAGAAAAAAAGCAAGAAACTGTCAAGACAAATCAAAGTCCAAAGCTCTCGTTACCCAAGCTGTGCTGGGGCAGCGTGTGGTGGAAAGTCACACTGGAATCTGGCTTGGTGACTGCTGCCCCAGTCAAAAAAAAAAAAAAAAGGGTTTAAAATATTCCAAGGCCCATCCCTGCTGTCTGTGAAAAATCATGTCTTGTGACTGGAAATAATGAGCTACATGACAGATGCGTTCTGTTAAACGATGGCTTTTGGTGTCACTAGTGCCAAGTTCAACACAGCTTTGTCCAAAGGGTGCCTCACCTTCTTCCTGTAACTCCTGGTCAAAATCAGGGATGGAGAGATGCGCATCAGCACAGCGGGTGTCAGAGGCCTTTCTTGAGATGCAAACCCGGATTTAACTCTGCTCTGACTGGGTCTGCAGCATCTCCCAGATCTGACCCTCTAGAGGTTTTACAGAGATGCCCTTTTCTGAGGGAAGGGGGGGGGGGGGGGGGGTGCTTTTCTGGGGGCGGGGGGGCGGGGGCTGCCAGCCTTCTCTCCATGCAGATATCTCCTCGGGTTTGAGTGTCTCCTTGCTCCAGGACTGTGCTTCTCCATCTTCATCTGGTGTCTGCTGGGCAGAAACGGAGATCCTAGCTGCAGAAGAAAAACTTTTGGGTAGGAAAGCCCCTGCCTGTGACACCAAAGAGATTCAACACTCCTGTGGATGTCTGATGGGGTTCCTTTTCTGGGTGGGCCTAGAGAGGCTATTAACGATGGATAATGTTAGTGTTTGTATATCCCCTCCTACAAAGCCTTCACTGCGATTGACAGGCCCTTTGATGCCACAGCAGTCTCGGGGGAATCTGGAACAGTGTTGAGCATCTTCCAGTTGTGACTCACCCAGAGAAGAAAATGACTGGTGACTGGGTGAGCCTGAGACCTGTCACTGTCAGGGGCGCTCTCTGCTTTCCCATCTTTTTGAATTGGCGTTTTATTTATTAGAAAATGTCTTTTTGGTGAAAGGAGAGGAAGACAAAAAAATCTCATAAAGAAAATACACCATGAAAATGTTTGGGGTTTTAAGCAAAACAAACCCCTCTCCACTCCCAGGTTCAACAGGTTACAAATGTGTCGAGCCTTTTGAGAGTCTTCCATCAGGAATGTTTCTCATCATCTTTTCACAGCCTCCTGCTGCCATCAAGCTCGAAGTGCTGCCGTGCAAGAGCCCGTGGCTTGACAGCTCTTCACTCAGCAGCTCTGCTCTCCTGGTCCGTTAGCTCAGAGGAGCTCACACAGCAGCACGTGTGCCACTAGTGATGTGGCAAGTCCTTCGCTTGGGACACAGCAGCAGCAGTCATCAAATCTGGGTTTGGAGACTCCAGCCAGATTCGCGCAGCAGCCAGCATCCAGAAATATGGGGTCTGCATTTGTGGGTGGGGGGGATCTACTCAGTGGTGGAGAGAGCCTGCCTCCTCCTCCACGCGTCTGCGCTCGCCAGCCTGGAGCTGCTCCTGCGGCTGGCGGTGGGTGGGAGACTTGAACCGCTGTTACAGTCCCCGCTGCTGAGCATGAATGAAGAAGACAAGCTTCCCCGTTTTTCATACTCCTTGAGTATGCCAGAGGCAGCCCAGGACCCAGATGGACTATGACATCTTCTGCTTCTGCACTGAGAGAGGTCCAGCAAGAAGGCCTGGGAAAAGGCATGGGCAGAGCAACTTGTGGGCTCACCAGGCTCATGCAGATCAAGGGGGCATGCTCTGGACTCTGGGGAATGAGGCCAAGGCCGCAGGGCTGTATAGCTCAAGACAGGACTGGCCAGGTTGTATTCCAGGCAAACTCTCACCTTTTATCAGTAACCATCCATGCGTTAGGGAAAGGGTCTTTGAAGAACTCAGTTTAACCTGTGGAAACAGCGTGTGTTTGATCTGGACTTATGGAGCATCATGAGCTGCCTCTTATTGTGCACAATCCGTCTTCACTGGGTGAACCCAACTCAACCACATGCATCATCCGAAAAAAACTGTCCCCTTATTCTGCATGGGCAGCACCAAGTTGCATCCCTGCACCCCTGGAGCCTTTCTGAGACCTTTTCTCTGGCTGCCACATGTCCCCTTACAGCTGGGGACATCAGCTGTATGAGTGAAAAGACTCTGGGAGGTGCCTGAGACGAGTCTAAGGTGGATCCCAGAAGAAAGAGTTTACCTAAAAGACACAAAAAATCTCGGGAAGCTTCCCGGGAGGAGTCGGGGGCTGCTGTAGGAGTGGGAAGATGTCCCTTACAGCTGGGAAGCAGTGGGACAAAGAGAAGAAACAGGATAAGCACAGTAAAAATTTGTATTATGTTAATAGTGATTATTAATGAGTATTAATTATACTGTTTATTTGTCTCTGAACTGTAAGAGATTTAAGAAAAGGAGGTGTAGACTTTGCTTGGAGGACCAGGAGAAGAGATCTGGGAAAGATGGCACTGGCGATACAGCTTTTCGTGAACTTTTCCTGGATCTGCAACCCACGTACAGAGGAAGGCAGAGGAGCAGCACTGACCCTTCACATGAGGACATTGTTTGCAAAGGGGCAGAGGAGAAAACCACTGGTGCAGGAGATCCATGTGCTGGATGCAGAGCTGCTGGCACCAGGAACATGCTGCCTGGTGTGAAGGAGACCCGACTGCTGGCTGACATTGGCTGTGATCAGGTGCCTCATGGCATCGTGTCCATTTGAGCAGCAAGGAAGGTGCCAGGAAGACAAGGCCTCTATATCCATCTGCTGAGACCTGCCCTGGAAAAAGATCAAACCTCTCATTTTGGTTATTTCTTTCAGTGCAGCCCTGGGCTACCATCCTAGCCCTGAAACTTGTCACCACACTGCTCACTCCTAGATCTCTTGTGTAGGGTTTGAGATGAATGCTAAGAGACCTTCACACAATGTCCCCATCCTGGGACATGAGCTCTGCATGAGGGACAAGACCCAGGCAGTGGCACAATCCAAGGGAAAGGAGGTTTCCAGGGGCTAAAGGAAACCACCCCAAACTCAAATAACCCCCCTGTGCTTCAGGGCATAAGCTGATCATCTGTGGGGGCTGGGAAGGAATTTGTCACCATCTGCCTCTTGTCTCTCTGCTGTGGGGAGTAATAAGCAAGTGAGGAGGGGAGGATTCAGCAGTGTTATTAGTTGGAGAACGGCATTATTCCCCCTGTCTGCACCGTATAAATGAGTGTGTATTTTTCATAATGGGGGAATACATGCAGGGAGAGAGAAAAAATGTTTTAAAAAAGAAAGAAGGAAAGGGGGGAGGGGGGAAATGAATCGATATAACAGAAGCATTAGGGCACTCAAGGGAGTGTTTTACTGGGGCCATTAATATACCTCTCAGGTGGTAAAAGCCACTTAGCCTTTAAAAATGATAATGAAATGTTAACTACCCAAAGCATTATTGCTGAGTCACGGAGAGCCATGCAGCCCTTCAGCTCCCATCTGATCCAGGGGTGCTGGCGGGGCTATCGCCAGCCCCAGCCAGCGCGGGGAGTGATGATCCGGCATGTCTTGCCTCCTGCACGCAGGAACCGAACGCCTGGCAGCCCCCGCCGTGCTGCTGCAGCAGGGGCACCCCCAGCCAGCCATGCCCGCCCCCCCAGCCGCTCTCCCTCCACCCCATCTCCCATCCAGCCCCAGGCACTGCTGATGGGAGAAGCCCCCAGTTGCACACATGGAAGAGGCGTATTCCCCACCCTGTGGCCTCTCTCCTGCCACTCTGTGAGGACCCAGCTCTTGGGAGGGCAGAGAGGTGTGAGACCAGGCAGGATCAGATCCACGACTACGTAAATACTGCAGTCACGCTGCTTCCAAGCCAAAGGGAGCAGCTGGGGACTGAAGGTGACCACCATTTACAAAGATCCACATGCAAGGATGTCTTGAAATGGAAAGCTGCAGGCAGCATGGCCTTACCTGGCTGCAGAAGATCCCATGGTGAGGGATGCTCAGCTCCACCATGGGGAGCAGGAGGGACCCTGACAGTTCAATTGCCGAGCCAACACGGGGATGTGCTGCACAAGGGACCAAGATCCCCTCTTGGATCCCAGGAGATGGCACAGAGCAATGGTGGAGGCCTCATGCATTTCCAGTCTACATTTCACCAACCATTGGTGATTGCAGGTACCTGGTTTGTAGCACCCTAAAACACTTGAACAGCATAAGGTGCTGGACACCACCGTGTTGATGAACATGCTGAGCTTTGGAAGCACTGGGACCCCCAAATTATTGACCAGCTCTGAAAACCATGGGGGTCAAATTCTGTCTCTGTTCTTGTCAATGGGGTCTTTTTCACCCTGCAAGGGAGCAGGGATTCTCATTTCTCATCTTTTATGTATCTCTGACTCTTATTTGATTGTGAAGGGCCCAAACAGCCCCCTGCAGTGCCACGTGAGGAAATTCAACAGGCCTGCATGGTCCAGCGAGCTGAAGTGTGAGATGAAGGTCTTCTCCTAGGACGATTCAGTGCCCAAGCAGAAAATTAATTTCCTTCCATCCATCTGTATATGACCCAAAACCTTCCCTAGTCAGGGAGATTATGAAGTTTTTTCATGAATGTGGAATGAAAGTCAGAGGTAGCTGTGAAGGATGCTGGAGGAGGACTGAGTATTTGGAGGGGCAGGGAGCAGCTTGGCTCCTAGAGGTACACCATCCCTCTCATCCTCAGCACCTGTTTCAGGCTCTACTGAGAGACCTGCTTCTGGGGAACTTTTTCACTTGAGTGAGTTTTCAGCTCTGTTAGTGAGGGATCTGACAACACCTGAAGCAACCAGATGCCTGCCTTTACCTCCAAGCCCTAAGCAGAAGTAGCTGCATGCGCAGCAGCATGCTGCATTTGGGAACACGGGCTGTGGTACAGATCCTGGTGACTGCAGTGTATAGGGCACAGTTAAGGATTTTATAAGACTATGTCTGTGACTCATGCACACCACCGAGCAGGTTGTGAGTGTCACCAACCATCTCTGAAAGCCGTCCTGGCTGATACAACTCTGCATTGCAGCAATAGCTTGTGGGAAAAGGTCCCATTGTCCAGCATCTGTCTGGGAATGCAACTCAGAGGTAAATCTGCCCAGAACAAGCCTGGCTGCGGGGTGCACATTGTGTCAGCCCTCTCAGAGCCCAGGGAAGGGCAGTGCAGCCAGAGCTGAAGCTGCATGTCCAGCTCTACACCTGGGACAGGGCAATGGAGGAACAGGAACTCCTCCCACCTCCCTTCTCCCTTCCCTGCCTCACCTCCACCCTTTGTCTTCTTCCTGGGAGAGGCTAGCAGGAGGCAGCTCTCATCTCTGCTGGACCTGGAGACTTGCTGGTACCCAAACTGGCAAAGCCTAGGTACACATGATGGAGGTGGGACCATCCCAATGAGCCTGCAGCCGCTGCCTGCCGTGCAGGAGGCAGATGTGCAATCCTGCCCTCCTGCCCTGGAGCTGGGAACTGTGACCCTACCCCTAAACCAGAGAGGACTGGGGATCCCTCATGCTCTGCGTAGGCAACACTGCAGAGAGTCTGCAGGTACAGCAGAGAGGGCATGCGAAAGGCATCTCCTTCCAGCATGGCGCTCTTGAAATTAAAGGACACAGAGGGCTTTTGCGTCTGCTGAGAGAAGCAGTTCTCAAACTGCAGGTCACGACATGCCTGAAGGTGCCTGGGGAACTGCTAAATGGGTCACGCTGCTCCGTAGACTTCAGCAGAGCATGGACATGGGGCTCGGGCGGACCAGCCTTCCTCACTCCCCAGCTCCACTCTCCCGAAGGCAGGAAGACGAGGAGCCGTTCGCCCAACTGGCACCAGCAGCCCCACTATTAAGAATAACGCAGCCGCCTTGCACTGAAGCGCTTTATCCCCAGCACCCGCTGTGAACAAAATTGCCTAGGATCAGGTGGTGCTAGCCAATTTTTCTCGCAGCAGGGGCCGCAGGTAAAGCACCTCAGTGGAGAGGAGCTGCGCCGCTCTGAACTTTTCTGTTGCCCGCATGAACTCAGGGAAGAGGAGAAGGGATATTGTGTGCACTCAAGCAGAAGCAGAGAAGATGCCAAGAGAGGAGAGAAGCAGATGGAAAAGACAGAGAAAGCTCAAGATGAGGAGAGAGCAGGAAGGAAGGAGCAGAGGAAGGATAAAGCAAGAGGGAGGTGAGAAAAGAGCTGGAGCTGGGATGCCTCAAAGCAGTGGCCAAGGCAGCAAGAGAGCTGCATCTTCTCTTTCTTGTCCTACAAACCAGACACAGACGTGGCAGCAGCTAATCTTCCTGGCTCATGAACAAAAGGATTCTTTTCATGCCAGTAATCCAAGAGCTGCCATGCCACGGCTCTCCCAGCTCATCTGCTGTGAATGCACTTATGTGGCGTCCAACTGAACGGGTTAGCAAAATAAAGACAGATGGCAATGGATTAGCTCTAACACTTCTTCTGTATCACAATGCAATCACTGCAGTCTTCTCCATTGCCTCCTCTCGGGACAGTTTTCTTGCACCGCAGCTGTGCAGCAGCCCCCAGTTACACACCAGTGGCCCAGCTCCAGAGCCACAAGTTAGCACCGTGCAAGAAGGAAAGATTCACTGTGGGCTTTTTGCTTGTTTCTTGGAAAACACATATTAAGGAGAGGCTGTGGTCACAATTAAGGGTGAGCACACAGCCACCTCTTTGCTGAAATGGGACTTCTTTGTTACAAAACACCCTTGGCCACACACCTTTAGCATCAGTGGAGTTAGAGTAGACTCTAAGGCCCATGATAGTGAAGTTGACACACTGATGAGCAGCTTTTTTAACATCTAGACCTATCATCCCCAAGAATGGGGCTATGTCATGCAGTCCATTAAATGTTAAGGCAGATATAATAAGAAACAAGGACGGGAGGTTGATGTCACCTCTTCACAAGTCAACAAGAGTAGTAGTGTCTTCTTCATGACTAAGTACAGTTTGCCCAAGTCAAGCCAGCTGCCTGCAGTCAACACAGTGCGAGCGGATACAACATGAAAATGCATGGACAGGAGGTGCGAAGTGTCAGACTGGACTTTGTTTAAACTGGGACATTTTCCTATTGTTTCCCAGTTAGAAATTAAGTGGGAATTCTAGCATCAACTCTCATAAAGACCTAATCTTTACTACTTTGCTAGTAAATATCCTTTCCAATTGCACAACTTGTTTGTGCTGAACTGTCTCCTCCTGCAAGGTAAACTTCAACGTAACGTCCAGGTGGAGTCTGTCTAATCTCTGCTAGGTTGCTGGCTCTGGTGTTACTGGTAACTTCAGGGATACTCAAGTTCCTCAGAGTGGCAATCTTTCTGTCCTGCTGAAGCAGTCTCCTGATCTCATTCCAGCATTTAATGGGACATCTTCACCTCTGACACTGTTATTTTGGAAACTATCCCCTTTGACTCCTCATCCAAGATCACCACACGAACAAGCAGTTTCATTTTGCCAAGAAGATGCGTTTCCCCATGAAAACGTGTATCTCTTAGAAGACCTGTCAGGTACAATTAAGCCAATTTTTCTGTCACTGGTCACCTAGAGATGATATAAAAAAATTCAAAAAATAACAAAACCTGAGAAACTTCAGACTCTTGCTCCCTGAAAAACACCAAAACTTAGTCAATGTTTTAGACAAGAAGATATTTTACCTTAGCTTTGGCTTTGCAATTGACCAGTTTATTTATAACCTGTAAGAAAGGTGAGGCTCCAAGCAAGCTGATTTACCCTTTAAATTAGCCCTGCTTTGAGCAGGAAGATAGAGCAGATGACTGCTCAAGCTCCCTTTCAACTCACTGTCCACTGCACTTTCAACTGCTTGTCCACTAACCTTGCAGCTGAGTCCAACAGCTCTTGGAGCTATACCTGCCAGGCTGGATGTTCTGAGTGTCCAGTCTTACCTGCAAGTGCCATTTAAACAAACTATGTTCCTCTGCTTAGCCAGTGATATCTTTATGGATGTCCTATGCTATTTTTTGGGGATATTTGATCAGAAGTATTCCTGATAATCCTGCTTATGCCTAAAAATGTCAAGTTTGTTCCGAAGCGGGAAGCCCAGGCCGCCTTTGATCAGTTCAAAGATGTGTTTACATCAGTGCTGGGCACTGCAAAACCTTTCACAGCTGAGATTGATGCATTCAGCCATGTGATCAGAGCTGCACCTTTTGCAACATTAGGTGCCCCAAAATGAACTCTGACTATGTTCATTGAAATCCCCTAAGCTTGCACCATAATAGCAGAATTTTAAGATCAGCCTTAAGAAACTTATGGTTGTCAAATATGCCCTCCAACAATGGCATTATTATCTGTAAGACACATGTTGTCTAGCCTGGGTATTCACAAATCAGAATAAACTTTTACTTAGAAGGTAGAAGAATCCACCTTCTACAGAGTCTTTGGGTAGTTCTTCCTTTTTATCTGGATTCACCTTTGCTATAATGCACCATCCTAACTTTTAGAAAACAACCCTGATGCATTATACTGTAATGGAGAATATCTTGACCCTTAATTGATAAGAATACCACAATAAGACATGTGCTGAGTTGGTTGGTAATGGTGCTTGCGGAAAGCTTGTGACACTTGAAAAATATAACCTACCTATAATGGACTGCAACGAAGGGGTCCAGGCTCTTTAGGAATGACAGGTCGGGAAGATGAGGAGGACAAGTTGCCCTTTAGGTGAGAGAGCAGTTGGAGGGTATGGAGCTGTGCCTGAGGATGAATGTGGAACCAACTGAGAGCTTCTGGGAAAGGATTAAAGAGCGCACCAGTATGGGTGACATTGTAGTTTCTATTTGCTATAGGCTGCCTGACTTGGAAGTTGACAAGAGAATGAGGTCTTCTACAGACAGCTAGAAGCATCCTCACATTTGTAGGCTCTGGTCATCGTGGTGGGGCTTCAACCACCCTGATAACTGCTGAAGGGGCAACACAGCAGGGTATAAACAATCCAAGATGTTCCTGGAGACATGCTGGACCAACTTGGTAAACTTCTATGATGAAATGGCTAACCCGGAAGACATCCCTGCGGACAACAGTGGATTTTGTCTATCTAGACTTCAGGATCTCCTATAAGATCTTCACAGGTAAGCTGTTGATGTATGGGCTGGGTGAACAAGACAGTGAGGTGGTTTGAGAACTGACTGAATAGCTGTACCCAAAGGATGGAGATCAGTGGAACAAAGTCTATTGGAGGCCGGTAACTAGAGGTTTATCCCAGGGGTCAATACTGGGTCCAGTCCTGCTTCACTTCTTCATTAACTATCTGGATGATAGGGCAGAGTGTAGTCTCAGCAAGTTTGCAGCTGACACCAAACTGGGACGAGTGGCTGGTATGCAGAGAGTAGTGCTGCCATCCAGAGGGACCTCACCAGGCTGGAGAAATGGGCTTCATCTTCAACAAGGTGAAGTACAAAGTTCTCCACCTGGGAAGGAACAACCCCATGCACCAGTATATGCCAGGGACCACCCAGTTGGAAAGTAGTTTGACAGAAAAGGACCTGGATGTCCTGGTGTATACCAAGACAACAAATTGTCCATGAGCCAGAAAAGCACCCTTGAAGTGGAGAAGACCAATGGTATCTGGATCTGCATTAGGCAAAGTATTGCCCGGAGGTCGAGGCAGGCTATCCTTCTCCTCTGTTCAGCACTGGTGAAGCCACAGTTGGAGTACTGCACCCAGTGCTGGGCTTCCCAATACAAAAGAGACATGGACATACTAAAGAGAGTCCAGTGAAGAGTCACAAAGTTGATGAAGGGACTGAAGCATCTCTCNGAAGGGACTGGAGCATCTCTCATGAGGAAAGGCTGTGAGAGCTGGGTCTGTTCAGCCTGGAGAAGAGAAGGCTCAGGGGGATCTTGTCAATGTATATACCAGTCAGTTTATATAAATACAACAAAGTGTATATAAATACCAGAAGGGGAAGTGAAAAGAAGATGGAGCCAGGCTCTTTTCAGTGGTGCCCAGTGACAGGACAAGAGGTAACGGGCACAAACCAAAATGCAGGAGGATCCCTTTGAACATCAGGAAACACTTTTTTACTGTGAGGATGACCAAGCACTGGAACATGTGGAGTCTTCATCCTTGCAGATATTCAAAACCCACCTAGATGTTGTCCTGGACAATGGGTCTAGGTGGTCCTACTTGAGACTACTGATTGAACCAGATCACCTTCAGAGGTCTCGTCCAACCTCAACCAGCCTTTAGTTCTGCGATTGTGTGACTACATCCTCAACAGTGGGGATTTTCAGACAGGGAAAGAGATCAACACATTTGTACTCATCAGCTGTAAGTAGGTTGACTAGTTTTCTGTCTTGGACAGATCAAAGATGATATGTGACTGATGAAGCAGTGATAGACATCACAGGACTAAAGTCTGGTGCAGGGAAAATATATGCAAAAAGAGTCAACGCATGGCTGAATGTATGGTAAGGAGCTGAGCCACCAGGAGATCCTGGAGGCTAATATGAACAGTTAAGTTGAGAATGAACTTAAGAGTGAACCTCACTTGAGAGTGAACCCCTCAATGGGTTTCTCTCCCATGAAATTGTCCAGCCTTTCCTTGAGAAGCATGCAGACAAATGTCTGCTCTGCAGTGTCAAAGCTACTCTCTCTCTCATCTCTTGCCCATGCCTCAGAGTGGCAAGGGAATGAGGCGTGTGGGTGTCATGGTTTTGGCCAATTTGGCCAACAGCCAGCAACAGATGCTCCCCCCCCAGCCTCTCATACATGGAGAGGAGGAGGGGAGATAAAGAGATTTATAAGTTTAGAAGAAACTAAGCTACTTTAATGAAATATTGTTAATAAAATATAAAGTAAAATAATNTCTAGGACAGTGGGAATACTGATCCAGGGAACATGTCTGCCACTCGTCACGCCACTGCCCAGGAGAAAGCCATGAGTGAACAGCAAGCTATGAGATCACAGCTGGTACAAGGCATATGTGAGACACTTTGGGAAAGGTAGGTGACCCTTGAAATGAGCTCTGACAAAATCCTGGTGCCCTCTGGACTGAGGCGTCCCTCCAAGATGGGAGGAAAGTGAGGCTGGTAGGAGCCATGGCCCTTCATGGACTTATATATTCCTGGCAGGTTGAGCAGGAACAGTTGATTGAAGGGAGGCTGGCTGTAGCCCTTCTCCACCTCTGCACACTGGGAAAGGCATGGGAAGAGCAGAAGCAAAGGTGTAGTCTGAGTAGAGCTGGCAGTGCCCATGCTGGCTAGGAGCTCCACCATAGCACCAGTGACCGTTCCATTTTGCCATCCAGGGACAGTGCAGACTGAGACCTTTAAACACTGGACATCTCACTGATACTGATATTTTTCCACCAAGCAGACAGAAATCAGAATTAGACATCCTGCAGACCAGCCAAGAAAGGGACAAACACTTCCACCACCAGGACAGCATTTGGGAGGCTTGCCCTGAGCAGGACCAGAACACACTGGAGATGCTGGGGAAGCAACTTCTTCAGCACCAAACAAGGCATGTTTCCCCTTGTAAAATGGAAGACTTGTTCCTGTTGGCATTCAGAGGACTGCCAAAGCCAGGCTGAGCGGGCAGCCTGAATTTCCTTCTTGTCTTCAGGGTGCTTGAGTTTTTTGCAATCTCCTCTGCGTGTTTTCTTTTTCTTGTGCAAGGTAGAATTGGACAGGCAGCCAAACAGCAGGCAGCGAATGCGTGCTGATGACAGCCCGCCAGTGCGCTCTGGGCTCCTTCAGGATGCTAACAGTAGACAAGCGATTATCACCCCTCCCATGTGTAGGAAGGGTCTTGCCAGGGGTGATTGCAATCATAGCCCCCAGCACAGCTTTTCCTGAGAAGCACACACAGCTTTTTGGGATGCGGTTTGACTACGTGGAAACTAGCAACTGCTCCTTTTGCAACGTGACCAGCTCAGAGGCTATTTTCAGCTCCTCTGACCCACCTCTCTGTTTCTCACAGGATTACCTCTCCCCAAAATTATGCTCTCCTTACTTTACTGCACTTCTGCCTCTATTGCCCAGGGCTCCCAGGGAGCCAAGACAACAAAGCCTGGGGCTGCGGACAGTTGTGGCCTCTGTGGAAACAGTGTGCCAGTTTACTGCTAGCTTGGCCCCATTCTGCAGAGACACTGCAGTTCGCTTTCCATGCATCCCAAAACAAAAGGCAGTTGCTGCGGCTGCTGATGCTGCAGATGGTGATTCAGCCCCCGCACTGCCGAGGCCTCCCCGAAGACCAACACCCGGTCCCTGCAAGCGAAAGCTGGGGCCTTCAGCAGCTCTGCTCCCTGCAACGGCCCCAGTCATTTGGTTTGTAAACAGCTTGGAAGGAGGTGAAGGGGGAAGGAAAAGGGCACCTGATACAGACTGAAATCTGGAAAGGTTCAGTCACAGCAAAAACATGAAACTGCAGCCAGAACAGGATCATCTTTGTCGTAAAACTCCTAAGCCAGTTCTGCAATTTGCATCTGGATGCGTTTCATTCCTTATCAATGTTCATTAGCAGCTGCCCAGCACTAAGCCGCCTGCTTGGGAATAATTAGGCCCTTTCTGTGAAGGTCATGACGGTGCTAACATCATAACTTCCCTTTCTTTGAACATACAGACAGTTGGATGCTGCAAGCATTGATTAAAGTGCTCCTGCAAGAGGTGCTGGGAACACACAGGCAGTGGGGCAGTACAGACAACCAGTTTGGTGCTGCTATGAATTATTTTTACAGCAAATGTCAAAGTTGCATGACAACTTTGCTGCTTAAACTGCAGACAGCAAAGGGCTGGAAAAAGGGAAGTAGGAGAATACAGAATAAACCTGAGAGACAATGTTATATTTGAGCATTTACTCCAATTGACAGCCCAGGGCTCTTCATTCATTCACAGAGCAGTGGCTCCAGGACAGTGTTTTAGGTGGGTGGGTCACCATAACTCTTCCCAGCATCAAGGCCAAGGACTTGAGCACTAAAAAGTAATTTTCAGTGACTCGTGCATCACTGCTAGCCAGCCAAGGAAGCCCCAGGGACTGCATCAGCTTTGAAGAGACTTTTCAGAGTACAGACTGTGCCAATGGGGGTGTGGGAGCTGCTGGTCCATGGCAGAGTGGCTCCTGTTGGGTTTTGTGGCCAGGCTGGGGGGGCAGTGGTTCAGCCTCCCATGGGACAGGAATGCTCCACTTCCAGCTGTGGACCAACCACTCTCTAACTGTGGGCACATAATTCCAGTGTTGCAGCCACTCCCAGGAGTGGCCTGAGAGCTGCCTGGTGGGCTGCAGTCAGCAAAGGCAAGGCTGGGGAAACTGGGAAGGCTTGTGTCAGTTCCTTTGATGCACGAATTGCTTGGCCTTTGCTGTCACACTGCGTAGCTTGGAAGGACTTTCTTCACATGTGTTTGTGGAGGCTTTGGTCGCAGGAACAGCCAACAGCAGACATCTCTGTAGGGCATGAACCTAGCCACATCTGCTAGATGGCTCTAGCCGCCCTTGAGAAGCACTGTGCTTCAGCGTCCTCTCACTGACTTTTGACCACTGGTCTTCGCTCCTCTGGCTCTGTCTGCTGTGGTTATAGCCTGTCTCCCAAAGGGCATCAGATGTGGAGTGCAGGCTGAGAGTTTCTGGCTGAAATGGGACACGGCTGTAGCAATGATGATTTTGGCCAGTTGCCTACCACTTCACCAGTGCACCCTGCTTTGTTCTCTGTGAATTTCAAGCAAATTATCTTCAGGACCTGCTACATGCATCAGTCCTCTTGCAGAGGCAGACTGGAGCACGGCTGGAGGCCTCAGAGGGAGGGCGGAGCTCTCCCCTAGAAGACTTACATTGCATCAGTGAAGGGCAGTTTATCAAGCTAAAGAATGTATGGTCTCTGAGGTGCCTACCAAAGCTTTTGATATCATTGAGAACTGAATAGTGTAAAAAGAAAGATGACAAACCTGCCCCAAGGTTTGCATATGGCCCTTGCTGCTATTCCATGTTGGAATTGAATGCACTTGGTGAGCATTCATCTGGGGTTCCAAAACTGAGTGTCTCTGCTGTCACTGTGGTAGACAGCATTGTTTTAAAATAATCTCAGTCATCACAGGTTGCACTGATCCTCGGATAGCTGCTTTCATTGTCAATCCTGGTACCACCTTTTAAAAGCCATCACTTTTGTCCCTGCAGCTAAAAGCCATCAGAGTGTCAGATCAACACCCCGGTCTTACACCACGTTGGTAGGAACCTTGTGAAGATGCTACTCAGTTGCAATGGCTGACTGCAGATTTTTCAAGGAGAGCAAAAATGCCCGTTGCCTTTGTTACAATAGTCTCTAGTCATGTCTCCATATTGGATAGCTCACAGTTCGAGCAAACATAGGTGAGGGGGAAATGGCCATAATTGCTCTGAAGTGACAGACTCCAGTCAAGTCCCAAGTTTGACTTGGTTTTCCAAGTTATGAGAGTCCTTCCTGTCCCCATCAAGTGCAGCAGACCACAGACGTGCAGCATCTCCGCAAGGCAGCATCCAGCCCCTTGGACCCTTGTCGTCTTCTGAAAGCTGTCTCTCCTCACGCCAGCAGAGCTCACAAACGGAATGAAGCAGAGGCTCTCGTCACAGCCAGTGTGCTTGAGACCATGGGACAGACATTGCTGGGGTCTGCCCTTCAGGTCAGGATGCGGTTTCATGGCCAAACCTAGTCTTATTTTTTCAAGAATTCCCAGCACAGATAAAGGCCAGAATATGGTCTTTGTGTAAATATAATAAAGCACGACTTTGTTACACTGGAGTACCTTGCTTTTTAAAAATTTAAATAAAGGAATGAAGTGTAACCTGGAGCCATTTCAAACTCCCAGGTAGACAGATAGCTGTTTTGCTCTGTTGAATCCATGCATATTAGGCAGTTCCTTATTAAATAGACAAGAATCACTCTATCTATTAAAATCTTGCATGAAGGTGGAGCATTTTTTTGGCATCCCTGCAGAAGGCTGCATGCTCTGTTGAGACAGGGACCAGCTATATTTTGTGTTTTGTGCAGCACCTAAGAAGGCTGGAGTATAAAATCCAACAGCTGCAGTCCCTGGTGCACAATGCCAGTACATGCTCAGCACTGTGTATCACTGCAGCTGTGGGTCACTGTGGGATGACTTGATGATGAGAGACTTGCGTAGGAACTGAGAGAAAATAATCAAGCACTGAGTGTTGGCTTCTCCTTTCAGGCCTGCTTTGGCTACTGATCAGCTTCAAAAGTTGAAGTACTGATAGCTGTTTGCGAGCTTTGATCCACCACCAGCTCTCTAGTGTCATCCAGACGTTCTGGACCAGTTTCTGGCTTGCTTTATTCAGAGTAGTGTGGTGTGTACCAAGATTAACTGGACACGGATGATCCAACAGGACTCTTTGGGCCAAGCAGCCTGAGTCCAACTGCAGCTCATTTTTCTGTGCATTGAGTCAGGTCCTCATTTATTGCATCTTTTGTTCTCCTACAGAGTATCATCATCTGTAATGTGTCTATCAAGCACTTGTGATCAATGACTTTATTCATGTACTAAAACTCCAGTTGCTGTCCAAGTTGCTGGCAGATTTTGAGTTCTGCGTCTAGCTGCTATATATATTGCTCTTCATGCCCAGAGATACCTTTGCAGATTCTCCCTGTGTCCTCATAGGCTAGAACTAACTCCTTACACCCCAGCCCTCCAAAGTGTCTCTCAAGCTTTTCTTTCCTTCTTTCAGTTATCCAGCTCAAGTACTCAAGTTCTCAGCTCCAGGTATGCTGTGTGCTGCATGGAGCTGCATGTTGGCTAAGAAACAGAGCAGAAGAAATTTCCATAGCTAGTGAGGGGAGTTTGATGGTCCACTTCTGCTTACATACTCCATGGGCAGCTGAAGCAGCTTCAGCTCCAGGGCACCCACAGTGTTTGCTTATGAATGCACCCCAGTGTGCATATGGTGAGGGAAGACCATCTCATAAGCAGGTTTGAGCTCCTAAATTGTGCTGACAGGTCAAAAATCTCTGTGATAAAGGATGATTGACAAAGATCATTAATAATCTGAGTGTTTGCATGTGTTGCTGGCTGGCCCTGTCTGTATTTGTAGGGAAGTGATGAGGGTGCTGTGCTGGCAAAAAGATTCATCAAGATATGAAGGGCTTTTAAAGAGAAGCTATATCACGTGCATAAGGACCTTCCTGCATAAGGACCAAGGGAACAGTATAGAACAATCCTTCTCACTCTTCTCAAATCCATATGTCACTGAACCCCACTGAGAAAAAAAAACAGAGCCTCTCATGAAGCTTCTCCCAGTAGCTTTCATTCCAGCTGTCTTTTTATGTTCACTTATTACTTCTATATCTCCTTCTTCTGATGACTTGCTTGTCCATGTAGGAGATGTTTGTGTGCCTGTGTCTTTGCTCTCATTTCATAGGCCAGCGTCTGATTCTCAGGACTGACTCTCAAAAATAGAGGGAAGGTGAAGTGCTCAGACCTGTGCTCTTCTCTGTATATGCTTAGCTTGACTTAACTGTGGAATGGACCCGAAACTATATTGTAAAGTCATACAACTCATCTTGCTTGTTCCCCGGTCGCTACCCTATGGCTCTCAGTGTCTCCTGATTTCTTGCTCTCTCAGGTCCTTTCTTTACTTGAAAACACTCTGAATCAACAAATTTCTTACTACATATTTAAACTTCACTTAGCCATGACCAATTCATGGTAGCACTGACTTAGAAAGATTTTTTTCTACATTCATTGAAGGATGAAGGCAGTGCCCAACAAATTGATTGCAGGTCTTTGATTTTCATGGACACAGGATCAGTGTTTTAATAGGTTTTCAAGGCACCACAGTACAAGAGCTCTCCGTTGAGTGCAACTGAATTGGGGAACTAAACACTCATCTGTGCCTCTGAATGTTTCCCCCTCAGTTTCTGTGCTCTTATATTAAGGCAGAAACTGAATATTTCATCATTACTTGAATATAGTTTAGTCTTCTTCATAATTTGCCATAGTGTATTATAGTTTCTTTTACATTAAATTGGAGGCTTTCTGGCTTTCTCTAAAGCATCCGAAAAAGCGCTCATTTCATTAGCACACTGTTGATTTATTATTTATAATGAGTGTTTACAAAACAGCCTGTGAAGGCAATGAGGCCCTGGTCAGGTGACTGCATATTTCTACAGTCAGATCCAGCCCTCCTGAGCAACCTGCATGCCCAGGCTCAGCAAAAAATTAGCTGCTGATTAGAAGTGATTTGCAAGGAGAGTTTAAACAAACTAATCCATCTCTGGTTTGAGGAATGCTGCTGTAGATGATGTAGCTCATGAGGGTACTGATTTTACCTGGGGGTTTTTGTAATGTTTTCCATGGGCTGTCCACACGTGCTTCTCTCTTGGGATGACATTGGCAAGGCAAGAACTGGTGCAATACCATATTGCCCCTTCCCTACTTCTTTTGGGCACCAACCAGTCAGCCTACTGGTCTGCTCAGTAGTGCCAGAAGTCAGGTGTCACCAACTCCTGACCCATCCAAAGTCCTGTGACTTTTTAGCAACTTCAGCCTAAACTGGAGGGACCAAGGCATTTGGGCATGAAAGGTGTCTAGAGCAGTGTTACACCTTCGTTCCACTCCTGTGTTGGAGGGGTCTCTGCTAGGACCACTTTTACAACAATTTGCGTATGTTGAGCCTGATTAACAAAAGGCTGCTATGTGCTGGACTTGATTCTCACCGTTTGGGGGGGATGCAATGAGGTGACGTGCGCAATGTTAAGCACCCCTCCCTTTAACATCAGTGACAGAATCGCCAGTTCCAGCGGTGGTTACTGAGCCTGCAGGTATTGGAGAAATGGCTGTGAAACATTGACTGGTGCCGAGGCCAGCAACAGGAGATTGATTGCTCTGCTGCTGGAGTGGGGCTGCCGGAGCTCTGCTGCAGTGCCGCAGGCTACGTGCTCCAGGCAGTACTGCCAACATTAAATGTTTGGCTGATGTTGTAGGTACTTTTGTCTAAAGGAATCAGGGCAGGTTGTGCACATGGGGGTTTTTTTTTTTAGGAGCAGCTTTCTTTTCTCTTTGTTCTGCACCTCTGGTGACTTCCATTTCAAACACCCACTCATAAAGTTGCACACAGATAACCCCCCTTGGCTTTTTTTACCCTTCCCAACGCTGCACACAAAGCCAGAGATCTGACAGCAAATGTGGGCTCTTCTGGACCCGAGCGCCCCTGGGCTTCCAGCGCCCATCATGGACACAGAGGTCTCAGCCCCTCCTGAAGGCCTGCACAAGCTCTACAGGGCTCAGAAAGCCGCATCACTGGCTATATGGGAGTAAAGCAAGAAGATGCTGCTAAACCATGACTAACGAACATCATTTTCCAATCAGGCAATGAAGGAATTGCAACAATACTGCTTTAGCACAATATTCTCCCCATCACTGCTCGCCAACAGAGTCTTCAGACTTCCTGACACCCCATGCCCTGTCAGCCTCTCTCCAGGAGTGCTGAGGCATCTACACAGTAGCATGCAGTCAGTAGCAGTTAAGGATTCACTCTATTTCATATGTTTTCTCCTGTGGGCAGAGTGAGCACTTATTTTCTGGCAGAGAACATGTAGACCCACCTTTCATGGCCTCATAAAATCCTTTGAGGTCTTTGTCCCCCATGGCACGTGGTACCCCACGTAGCTGCAGAGCCCTCAGCCAGTGGTCTGCTGGTTTGCAGAGTGTAACACCAAGCTTTAAACATTTCCTTTTGGTTCTCTCCCACCCTTGCATGTTTTCCGCTCTGACCAGCTGGGCCACATCTAAGCAGCAGCACAATGCCAAGAGCTCTGACTGACTGTGCTGCAAATTCGCAGGATCAGTGGACATGCTAGCCCATGCCTCTTTGTGCTGTGCACTGCTTGTCACCTGCCTTCATGCAGTTGTGTCCTCTGGAGCTGTCAGTGAAGGTGGTTTGATCTCATTTAGTCGAACTGGCTGTTGAAATCCCAGGTTGTTCCTGAAACAGCAGCTAAACACCAGTCCTTTTTCTTGAGCTATGCTGTCTGAATTCAGCTTATTGGATGGCTCTAGTCTGCTCCTTCTTGGGTCTCAAGTCTTTGCCTGTGTATTTGGCTAGAAGACAATCTTTGCTGCATTCAAACTTGCCTTCATAACTGGTTGAAATTCCAGGAACGGCACATCCCTGCTTCATTCTATTCTCAAATGAAGGTCTTAGCATATTTGGTGGTGTGTAACTGAGACATAAACCACTTGGATGGGAACTCAAGGGCAGCACTCTCCACACAGGTACCTATGGCTTCAGGAGCTTCAGACAGAACAGGGACTCAGGGCTTTATGTGTCAGATAGATTCACGTTCCTAAGCCAACAATCCCTCTCCTACACTGAGAGGCTTCATTTGATTTTCACATGCCCCTGGGGAAGGCACTGGGTTCCCCCATTCCTGCCTTTCAGATGTGCTAGGTCATACTTGGGTCAATTCTCCCAGCAGCCGTGGCACCGTCACTATGATGCTGCTATCTCGCTGTGACATGGCACATGGGACACCACCTGCTATGTAGTGCTGGCACTTCCTGTGCTAGGAAGGACTCATGTCTGTGTAAGTATAAAGGCATGGAAAGAGGCACTAACAGCTGAGGATGCCTAGTCCAGGAGTTTTGCCTCCTCTTTTTGAGTTACGAATTGTTTGCTATCAGATCCGTGCTTCTTCGGTCTTTTCAAAGTTTGTCCTCCATCCTTCCATCCATCCCCTTGTATTTTCTCGTCCACAGAGTCTCCTGTTTGCTGTATCTCCTGTGTGTTGTATGGTAAAGGCAGCACCACCACTTAAATCCCCTACCTCTGCCTCTAAGTAAATTATCACAAGGTCACATGTGCTGTGTCTTGGTCCTGCTGTACCATGCCCAGGATCCCAGAAAAGTTGCACCTAAGCATCAGCCTTGTAATTTCTGAGTAACTCAGAATTGCTGCCTACAGCAACAATGCATGGATGAGCGAGACAGCCTCCTTCTTCCTGTAGATGCTATCTCATTTGAAAGTTGGTGATTTTTTTTGCAGAGAAATCCCAACATGCACAAACATCCAAAGCACTTGGGTTTTTTTTTGTTCTCGCTATTGTTTTTCTGCACTTAAGGGATGAGTGGCCCATTAGAATGACAGGATATTAACATGATTGGATGAAGAGACTCAATAACAAACTCTCACCTATGCCATTTATAATACCAATTAACTATTTAATCCATTTGTGTCTCCAGGTTCACTTCTCTCCTGCCCTTGCCTCACTCTCCTCTGACATGCTCCCAGCTCCTCCAGTGCCCTGCTGGTCAGTGTGTGCCTCATAGCTAGATTCCTCCCATGTCCTCCTTCATCCCGCTGGTAGTTCTGCTCAGTTACTCCGTCATAGCTTTCCGAAGTGAGAACCGTGTGCTACGGGGTGCCTAACCAATGAGGCCTACAATTGCTTGGTCTCTAGGAACCACTGTAATGACCATAGTGGCGGGGATGATTAATCAGGAAATGGTAAAGAAAAATGCTTATAGGGAAGCATCTGAATTTCTGACTTTACTGGGGGTGCAAACTCACAAACAAGGTCATGGAAAAGAAATCCACTGAGGATGACTACATACAAAGACTTTACCTCTGGATCGCAGAGTGTCTAAGCCACAAACTATTGTAGACTAGAAGAATATATTGGGGAGTGTTTACACATGCTCATCCTGTCTAATGTACTGGTCAGTGCTGGAGACAGGCTGCTGGCATTACTCTAGTCCTCTGTCACACCACTTTCATGATCTGATTTACAGACCTTGATGATAGAGACAGACTTCAAGGGGCCCTGCTCACATACCGTGAGAAGAGGAGTGGAGCGCCGTCCTTGGTGTGCATGCCACCTCTCCTCTCTTCTTGCACTGGCCATGCCCTTTGGGAGCTATGCCCATGCCCTTGGAGCAGATGGCAAAAACACTTCCAAACCTGGACTCCCCCTTTTTGCTTGATGACAGTGCAAAGGCAGGGCCCAGCCCAGGATTGAAACGCCTCTGTCTTCAGTGGGGAGTCTTTTCCGGTATTTAAAACTTCTCTGCCGGCTTGGCGTGGGACCAAGCAGGGCACCCAGAGTGCCAGACTCAGCCTTCAAATGCAAAGCAGAGTGAGGTTAGCCAAAGTAATCGCAGGGAGTGAGAGGTCCTGCTCTCTGTACAGACAGAGCAGATACTACATCCTCTTCCCATGGGAATTTCATCACCCACTTTCTCAGCAATGAAGGCTGTTCCTAGCAAGGTAGTTTTTTCCCTCCTTCGTTCTTGGGACTAGAACACACAATGATAATATGAGTGTGAACGTATGTTTGTTAAAAAACACCAAATACATCCCTGAGCTGCAAAGACAGTTTTCAAACTGTGGGTTTTAAAGGGGCATCTGACATAAAGGGCTGAAGGTAGTTAATACAGCACATATCAGCAGCTGGCTGATACGAATAAGCAGCATTGCTGATAAGCTCATTTGATAAAGCTGTTGCTGGGCAGTACAGATGCAGGATAAGTCCAGCCTTTAATATCTATCTCAGTCCCATAGGCAGCGTTCTCAGGCAGTGCTGCCAGGAATTATTGTAACCCTGTCTGCCTCTCGTATAGCTTTCAGTGAGTCCTGACGAGTCCTCACGGTGTGGACTTATGTGCCACAGCTGTTACTGACCTGGCCATACACCACTAGTTAATATATAAGTACATTGCACACTCTAATGCAAGTTGATACCAAGACTTCTTGTAACTCCATGGGTTTTTGGTGTCCTGTGTTGTTGAAGCAACGATTAAATCCCCCATAATCAGTCCAGCTGGCCACTTGATCATAGAAGAGGTTTCCTGTCGGAAGCTGCTGAGGTCGCCCAATGAGCTTGCATTTTGGGTCTGGGTTATAATAGCCTTCACGTGCATGAGCTTCTCCCATCATGAGAAGTAGTGTATTGGGGGGGTTTTGTTCAAGGAAAGAAATATGAATATGGTTGGTGTGTGGCCTCATCTGTCTGCTAGAAAGGGCACAGGATTGTTCTGTCCTCTGATCCTCTCATTAGAGAGGACTGGGTCCCTGGGGAATCGTGCTAGGCTCGGGCACTGTTGATTGCCAGGCTATGCTAACCTAACTCAACAGCTGATCTCTCACCAGCTCTTATGGCATCCTGTCAATTAAGGAATTGAGAGGGAGGATCTGGGCTTAGAGTGTTTTCAGGGCATGCAAGATATGTGCCACATGAAATGTGGCTCATCTCACTTCTGAGCCTGAGCAGAGACAAGTTGAAGTCTGGGATTCGCACGGGGTTGGATCCCAGAGCCCATGATTTGAAACCCAGTGCTCACGGCTCCTTTTATGTGCTGCACTGGAGGGAGGATGGTTTTTAAGATTATAAGCCTCACTGGTCATCCCTGGGTTTATAAAGACAACCTGAAATCAAGAAAAGGAGTTCTTAGTGACTTCTCCATTTAACTCCACGTTTTCTAGCCTACCCTAAGGCAGGGTTGAAAGATCCTGAAGAAAGAATAATTTACTTTTGGGTTCTGCAAGACTTGTCTTTAGTAGGAGTATGTGAATGTCTGGTGTTGCTTGTGGACACCAGGATGTGTCTGGAGGAGCGCAGGATCTTCACTGCAGCTGTGCAGTGGGGGCATTTCCCAGCACCTCTGTCATGGTCCATGCACAATCATCTCTTTCCTCCACTGTTGACCTGGAGGTGGCAGAATCTCAGGGCTCCTCTAAACCTGATGCTGGTCCAGAAGACATTAAACCGTTATCTCTGTGTCTCACTCCATCAACATTTTTTCAGTCTGCATTAAAAATCCTACTATGGTTTTTAGCACAAAAGGGGAAAGAAGAGAACCTTCTATGTTCAGGACATTTGGGACATCACTAGAATTTCATCCATCTGTGATTGGCCCTCAGACCGTCATACTCAATTTATTTCTCAGCCAAAGTTTTTCAGCCATCTGCTCAAGTGGAACAGCTTCCAGCATTTATTCCCAATAGTGCTCCTCTGAGGGAGCGCATGGATTTTCTCCAGTACGACAGCATCACTATTTTCCAAAAAAACCCTCAGCCCAACCCTGCAGTGACTGGCGGGGAGCCCTCCCTGCTCTGCACCCCGACCTTGAATTTTAAGCAATTGATCAAGAAAACACAGAACTGTTTCTCTTCCACTTAGCACTACCAAACGTGACTGATGTTTTTTTAAAGGGCTCCTCTGCAGAGATGTTAATGAGGTCGCCTTGAATACTCAGCTTAAAATGGTGTTGCTTCAGCTTCTTTTATGTCAGCAATCAGCAACAACAACAACAAAAAATACACAACAACCTATCAGTGGATCCACGTCAGGAGGGGTGGGGAAGTCCTGGCAGGCGACTGGAGCAGATAGCGACTCACAGTCCACCTGCTGCCAGCAGTTCGGTGACTGAGCCTCTCTGATTGTCTAGTAGAGCATCAACACAATGATCTCCATAATTATTATCTCCTTAAATTGAAAAAAAAAAAAAAAAAGCCACATATACCCCCCTGATTTTTCCAGACACCCTATTGAAAGTGCCCCAGGAAAGGACTTAAATTGGGAGCAGCAAGAGTTTCAGGGAGACTCGGGGAAATAAAAGCAGTTTCCTGGCGTGAATAGAGGGGACATTGTGTGTGTCCTTAGGGAATTGTTTGCAGAGCTCAGAGACCCACTTGCATTACTGCTGCTTAACTTGTAACCAACCACCAGCTGAGCTGTGAGTGGAGTATGTCCAGACTTAAAGAGCAGGGTGAAGCATGCTTGAAGCAGGAACACAAGGCAGGTGTATCCAACTTTTTGATGATCTGCCTAACACAGTGCTCACCATGTCTCCAAACAAATTACTCAGCTTCTCTGAAGCTCACTCTCCTCACCTGTGAGCAAGGGTGAATTCAGTGACACATCTCACAGTCTTCATTGGAGCTTTGAAGACATATGTGGAGCCACTGATGGAAAGGTATGGGCAAGTTCAAAGCATTAGCTTTGGCAAACACCTTACATACAAATAGAGATCAGACTGATTCCTCAATTAGCAGTTAGATTAATCAATGTAGAAAGGAACTACAGTTATTATTATGTCTTTATCATATACTTTTTATTCTACTTATCTGGATCATATGGATGTGGAGGGAGTACTTCTCTGTCCCTCACCAGCAGTGCCCAAAGGTGATGATGGAAAGCATCCTCAAACCCTGAAGCAGACTGCCATCATGATGTGAGCATCCCTTTCTTGTGAGGACCTGCGGGTGAGCCTGGCACTGTATCTGAGGTGTCAAAGCCCAGACTTAGATCTTCGAACAACTCAGGTCAGCAGGGACCCCATGAGGTCTCCAGTCCAAGACCTGCTTAGAGCAGGGCCAGCCTACATCATGTTGCTTGGAGCTGTGCCCAGTCGTGGGTTGAGTACCTCCACAGATGGACACTCCGTGGCCCTTCTAGGTGTCGTCTCAGTGTTTGACACGTCGACACTGTAACAGAGCTTAATTGCCCTGACTTGTGGCCTCAACCCACAGTCTCTCCCATGGGCTTGGAAGCTCAATTTAAGTCCAGCCCTGGGTTTTCAGCCCCTACATGACCTACTTTGTAGATCTGTTTCCAGTGTGGTCTCCTGGATGGCCCTTGAATCATGTTGTAGCCTTGTTTCCAGTTCTATCTCTAGGCCTCTCTACTGCTGCTCCTGACTGGACTCCCTGGATGGACTCTGGACCGGGATCTTTGCATCCACTCTTATGAAACAGTCCTGCTTTTGCTTTCTGACATGAGCTAAAAACACTTTCCCTTCTATTTACTGGGAATTTCCTGTTCTCCAGCCTTGCCAATTGCCCCTCATCCTTCCACTCTGTACCTCGCCTGTCTTTTCTATCCCTTCCTTCAGAAAGAGATTAGATCTTCTGCCTGCTCTCCTCCAGGTTGAACAAACCCAGTTCTCTTCCTCTCTTCTCATACCTCTTGTGCTTCAGCCCCTCAACCATATTGGTGGCCTCCACTGGACCTACTCCAATCTACCAATGTCTTTTTTGCCCTAGAAAGTTCCAAACTTCACCTAGTGTTTCAGAAGCAATCTCAGAAGGGTCAAACAAAGGGGAATTATCCCTTCCATTGACGTGCTGGCTATACTCTTGCTAACACTGCTGAGGGTGTAGTTTGCCTTTGCTGTAGACACAGTATCGACTCCTGTTCAACTTCTTATTTGCCAGGAATCCCTTCTCCTTTTCTGCAAAGCTGCTTTCTATCAATCTGATTTACAGCCAGCTGTCCCCTAGCCTTTTCTGTTCCCTCATGAGGTTATGCCATTAGGACTGCGCACTTCCTTTCATTGTCTGCCCATTCTCCAGTCAGTTGAATCCCTCTGAAGAGCAGCTGCAGCCTCTTGGGTATCGAGTGCTTCCCTCCCCACTGCTTCCTTTGGTGTTATCTGAAAACTTCCTGAGAGTGCGCTTTGCCCAATTATCCAGGTCATCAGTAGAGCCGTACTGGCTGTACTGACCTCAGTACCAATCCCTCCGGGATCTCACCAGCAACAAGTTGTCAAGTGGACCTTGTACTGCTGATGGTCACTTTGTAAGCGCAGTAGTCCAGATTATTTTCCATCCACCTTCTTTTCTGTTTATCAGGTCCATATCTTCCCAGTCTGGCTATCAGGAGAGTATGCATTGAAGGCTTTTCTACAGGCAAGGGAAACCACTTCCACTGTTCTCCTCTGATGCACACCTTACCCACACAATCACAGTTTTCTTTCCATTCATGATAGTCAGACGGGTCAGGTGTGATGTGCCCTTTGTAAATCCCTGCTGGCTGTTCGCTTCTTGTCCTTCAGGTCCTTGGCAGCAATTGCCCGGAGGATTTGCTCCATCGCCTTCCCAGGGAGGGAGATGACACTAGGCAGGCTGCAGTTCGCCAAACTCTCATTCTTTCCCTGCTCAAAGTTGTGTTTGCCTTCTTCCCCTCATCAGGATCATCCTGATTGCTATGATCTTACAAAAAGATCAGAGAGGAGCCTTGCCTTGGCATCAGCCAACTCCCTTATCATCTTCAAGTGCATCCCACCCAGTCTTACAGACTTGTGTACGTTGAGATGGCTCAAGTGTGTCCTAAGTCTTCCTCTAATGTCACCACTGCAGCATCCATCAGGGACCTGTGAGGCTTGAGGGCAAACCTCATCAATAACAACTGAGTCAAAGAAAGCTCTGAGTATTTCAGCTGCTCTGGGTCTGTGGTCACTAGGTCCTGCCCCAGTGAGCTGCAGGGCCACCACTCCCTCAGTCTTCCTTCTGCTAACAATACACTTCTGTGAGCCTCCTCATTCCTCTTTGTACCCATTGCTGGTTCCCACTGCAGCTGAGCTTTGACTATGCAAATGCCACCCCCTTACAACTCAGGCAATGCCTCTCCAAACTTCCCAGGATGCCTGTGCCCACTTCCACCTTATGTGTGCTTCCTTCTTGCACCTGAGCTCAGTCAGGCATTCCCTGTTCATTAATGCTGGATTCTGCCCCTCTCGCTTGACTTCCTCCCATTCTTGTGCCTGGCGGAGGTGGTCCATTAAGCTGCCTTGGCCTCTTTGCCCTCCAGGGGCACACATCTCCCTCACACAGGATCCTGCTGAGCAGATCCCTGGAGAAGCTGAAACCTGCTCTGCATCTGGGGTTGGGGTTCTGCTGTGTCTTTTGCACACGTATTTCAGCAGTTGAAGATCTGTCATCTCATGGTTGTTGCAGCAAAGGCTGCCCTTGGCCTTTCCACTCCTGACCAGCTCTTCCTAGTTTGTGAGTCATGACTCCAGCAGAGCATTTCCTCATATTACCTCATTGATTACCTTGAGGAAATTGTCCTCAAAACACTTCAGAAACCTGGCTTGCTTGTACCCAGCCCTACTGCTGTTCCAGAGGCAGGGGGGTTAAAGTCCCCCATGCCCCCTGGGGCATGCATTCATCAGGCTTTGTTCATCTGGGTTCAAATCAACCCATCCCTTGTAGACATTCTCCTACCTAGACCAACAGCTTTTCCATTGCATGGCTACTACTTATATAAAAGACACATCTACAGGCTATGTTGATCCTGCAGTAGGCATGATCTGTGCATACAGTCAGTGTTGCTCCTTCATCTAGAGTCTCTAGATTTCCTTGTCCATATAGACAGCCTGGTACGAAGACAAAGAAACGTGAGACTACCAGGGATCATTAGTTCAAAGGAACAGAAAGTTGGATGTTACAGTGGTTTAGTTAAACTGCACTTAAAGCAGTTGTATGGAAAGTCCTATTCATAATGGAAAAAAGCTGAGCTTGATTTCTTCTCATTTATTGTGGACATGAGGTAAGCTATGATAAGTGGAGGCTACTTGAATTCTGAACAGAGATGTCCACATAGACGGTTTAATGAAGTTTAGCTAATCCAATTTGCAAAGGTTAATTCAGATACATTTTCCTGATTGTCTCTGAGTAGATAAGGCCAAGGTCACTTCCCCAAGGTCACTGACTCAGTCAGGCGCAGGATCCAGACTTTCTTGCTCAGGGAACAAAAGTTGCTGTTTCTTTCCCAAGCTGATTTGTCCCTAGCCATGTACTGCATTTGTATTTTCCTGTACAGAACTCTTCCATGTCCTCAGTAAGACTTTCCTCAATGAACAGTGAGTATCTCAATGAACAGTGATTCTTGCAGTCCTCTTTTAGGCTGCAGGTCACTACAAAGCCTTCTCCTGGGTAAAATGTACCCACTGTCACCGGGGCAATAGCTCACACTGATGCTTGGAGGTGAATTATAGCACCAGCTTTACCAGAGAGACATAGCACACATATAGGAACTGGTGATCTGCAGCCCATAGCATCTTGCTGGTAGAGGTGGACACTTCCAGGCACTCCAGCTGGCTGACATTGTCAGACCTCCCAAATCCTCCTGGCGCTGCTTTTTTTCTGACTCTCCTGAGAACTCGTGAACTTAACTATAGTTTTCCAGAGTCTCTCAGCTGTAAACAGCAACACTTTAGAAAATGAACCTCCAGGTTTGCAGCGTAGCCAGGTGCAGGCTGGGATGGGACCCAGTGCTGGGGGAATTTTATCCCACAGCTCTTTAAGCAGGGGTTCTCATCTCTGCTTCCCAGCATCTGGTGTTGGCCCCTGGCTGGCAACTGTAATGCCCCAGTTGTTCATAAGGATTGATAGCAAAAAAGTAGATACTTTAGAGGATCTAAAAATATGTATACAAGCTAACCAGAACTGAAGAGTTGCCTTTGCCTTAACTGAAAACTTTCCCAGTGGAGTTACAACCCCAGAAGAAACAGCTTGCATCTCCTGGTACATGATAAATGGGTACAGTTGCTATTCCGAACAGCAGGCAATAGTGAATGGTTACATTTCCTTGGCCAAGATCAGGAAGCTTTAAGTAACTAGTTAAAAAAAAGAATCAATAGAAAGTCTTTTCCCACGATCTTTTGCCATGAGTCCTTGGCAATAATTTCAGCACTCACTTCAAAGCATTGAGGTCTCTTTTCTGGGCTTCTTTCTACCACGGAAAAGGAGTGTACAAAGATAAGTTACTTGAGCTCAGTAGCTGGCTGTAAGCTTGTTGTTCTGCTGTAGGGGACACTTGCCGTCACCAGATCCTTGTGTTCAGGGGTCTCTGCAGGATAGGTCAGGCAAACATGGTGTATCCACATCTCTGGCCCTTTGCCATCATTAGAAGGTTGTTTCATCTGCTCGGGACTTCCTAGAGTGTTCTGCAGCCCCATCTGCAGAAATGATTCTGCAGGAATCCTTTCTGATATTTCCCTGCATAGCTGTCCAGATCCTCCTCCTCTTCCTCACCATTGCAGTCTCTCAAGGCTCCTGTCTTAGACCTGAACTGTCCTGAACCGTTCAGGGCTTGGTCCCTGCTGCAAGGACTTTAGTGTGGGAAGGGAAGAATAAGACAAGAAGCAGTGGGGGCAGAGAGATGAGAGTGTGCAGAAAAGAAGGGTAAGTTTTCTGCCAGTAGTGATGAGAACTGCTCCCCGATGTCGCTGTAGCCTTTCACTCCAGAGAGTCCATGATGAAGCTGGGACACTATCCAGTCAAACACAAGCTGTACTGACCACATCTCCAAAGCAGTCTCAAGAATCAGAGAAGTCTGCCAAATGGAGCGCTGAACTGACAGATGCTGACTTCCTCTCTGTTGAGAGGAATCTGCCCAGTCTCTGATAATGTATCTAATTTGCTGAAGAATTTGCTTCTGACCATTTCAGCAAAATTTTCTTTCCTATTAGGCAAGTGGAATTTTTCCTTCTTTTTAGTCCAGTTCAGCTGCTCCAGGTTAAGGCAAAGTCCAAATCTGCCCTGCAATTACTAAGAAGGGACCTGGCTGCTGCCTCTCTTCTTCCATTGGTGGTGCCATCTGCTGCCACACTTTGATGCTCTTCTCTTTTTCAGGTGTTAAGCAATTCACTGTGGGCACCTGGACTGCAGACATATCCAGAGGTGTGCTGTTGGATGTGTGCTCTGAGGATTGCTGGGGGACACCTCTTTCCAAGTGGGAAAGACCAGCTTCTACAGTCAGCAGCCAGCAACCCCATCTTTTCTCCCCAGCCTGACAGCTTCATAACAAGTTTGAAACAGAGTCTGAGCTCATACCCCAATATCTGCAGGAATATCTTCATCGCTGTTCCTCTCATTGGTCCCAGAAACATTAAAGGTAATTTCAAACTTCTCCTTTCCCTCCCTTTTTCTACCCATCGGTCCATTCCTTTTAGTGTGTAAGCAGAAAAAAGAAAAAAAGTGAATTTATATGAAGGGTCTTCCACCTCCTCTTTTATCACTCTTCTTTCCAAGAGCTTCCTTCAAGGAAAAATAGCCAAATGGGAATCAGACACGCATGGAGGTGAACTTACCTTCACTTTGTAAAGATGGCTTTGAGCCACATCAGACCATTTTTGCTTGACGAAGAGAGAGCTAGTCACGTTGCCCTAATTGAGTCAACATATGATTTATAGCATCATATCGTGGTTTGAGTTTCTCATCTTACCTGATACAAAGCAGGACTTCATTTCTTCTCATAGTCCTCACAGGCTGCTCCTCTAGCTTCCACATGCTTGGGAACTGAAATCAGGATGCCAGTGTCCTCCTATCATTGGTACTGTAGATCATCCTGTGACAGTTTTTCTCTGTTTTGCAGGAACCTGCATGTCTCTCTGTATGCAGGAACCTGCATGTCTCTCTGTATGAATTCGTATCTCAAGACACAGATACACACACTGATCGCTGTGCACAGGGTGCTGTAGTAATTGCTTATCTGTTTACTGCAAGGGGGTCCCTGCTTACTGCAGGGGGGTTGGACTAGATGACCTTTAAATGTCCCTTCCAACCCAGCACATTCTATGATTCTATGTTTCTGTCCAATGCTAAGTGTCAAGTAATTCAAACATTCCTCTCCTTGGTCAAAGCACTGCGACCTACTCTCCAGTGCATGGCCAGGTACTGTGGAGTCGTTGTCTTGCTGAGAGCTCACCCTCTGGCTTACCTGCCTGGTCCCTTCTCCATGTGGCACCTCTGCATTCCCCTAGGATCCCCTAGGATCCAACGGATCAGCCAGGTGGGCTCCATTGGAAGCATGCCCACCCCTCTTGCCCCCAGCAGCGCCGTTCTGCATTTGACATTTTGCATATCTCTGTGTGTGTTACTGGTAAAGTTCCTTGACAGAGTCCTTTCAACACGGCCTTCCACTTCAAACACATTTATATATTTGTGCACGCTGTAACAAGGCAGTGGGTCTCTTCTGCCATTGAAGAATATCTGAAGAGCATGTACAGAATAGTTCATATAGCAAATAATCAAGTGTAATTTTTTTTTACTTAATACATGAAAAGGAGCAGCTCTAAACACAATGCTTCATTTGTGTTTGAACTTTTGGACATTTCTCTTTTGACCTGAAACACCAGATAATATTTATGCTCCTGAAGAATTATTTTTACAGGAAGGGAAAATATCAATAAGATATACTGGTATATTGGGTCAATCAATTTTATTGTGATGAATACAAGGTCCTATTTCTTGAGTACAGTTAGGCTCAAAAACCCAGGATGCAGTTTAGGATGTAGTTTAGGTGCTCACTGCTTCCCAGAACCTATCCCATGTGCTCAGTCTTCTTCCCAAGATTCTGTCCTTTATCTTCTTTCCATGGCCATAAGAGACTGCCTCATTTACATGCTTTTTCTTGATTACTTGCATTGGCATCTAGCTGACACAATATACTAATCCTTCTGTTTGCTGTTGAGCTACCTGGATAGGTTCTTCAGGGTGCTGCCGGTACTGAATGGTGGGCTCCAATGGCGTCTTCTATTGTTGCATTGACCTAGGCCAGGTCTGTTACCATCTGTAAATCGAAGCCTACTTGGAAGTGAATGTTCTAATATAAAAATATCTCCTTCCAGGAGACCCCATGCAATAGGGAATATGGTTCTTTGAACCCCATTGTGACAGCAATGACTTTCAAAGGATTGTGAGGAGTGAACTTCCCTGTTGTCTAAAGCAAGAGGAGCTTTGTGGCTGAAATGTAGGATGAGGAACTAGCAGGTCTGGTACCTGTTCTAGACCAAATGTGGCCTTTATGAAAGCTGGGATATTTCAAGAGCACTCAGCACTGCTCCTGTCCTGTGAATGAAACTGCCTCTGACCATGACCAAGTGACAAACCCATGTGCTTCTGCTTACCGTCTTTAAAATGGATCAGACTCTTCTGACCTGCTCCACAAACGTATTGTGTCCATGCTGCTTGGGCACTACAAATCAGTGCCTTTGAAAAGCCCAGGTAAGAACAAGACCTTCAGCAGTTCCCAGTGCTGGGCAGCTGTCAGGAGACCTCTTGGGACCAAATTTCAGTGCTTTGGAGGTGTCGGAGCCAAGGGTAGCTAGGAATGGTCAGGCACTTCCCAGCATGAGGTCCATGATACACAGTTGAGCAGTGTTAGAGGCAGGTAGTGGGGATTTCCCCCACCCAAAGGAGGTCTTCCAGCTCACAGGCTCAGGGGTTGGCTTTTCCACCATAGGACTGGGAGCACCTGTGGGCTGTCACCTGGGATCTCACGTACCAGGGAGCTTTTAGGGGCTGACCACCCTCTCAAGGAAAATCAGGGCTCCAAAAGCTGAGGTCTTCCAAAACATTAATTATCTTCCCAGTGCAAATTTTTCACAGACCTGTGAGGGATTCACACTCTCAGGACACCTGAAACAGGTCCTGGTCCCTCATGTGATCCAGTGGCCCATGGGAGAAGAAGCTGAGCTCAGTTTAATGCGTGAATTTTGATTTTTCAAGTTGCTTACTGCTGTTTGCCCTTAGAAAATGGATCTGGTCTGCTTGCTGCAAAATATTTTTGCATGCTGTTAAATAGCTGCATCGTCCTGCCCCAGAGCTAAGTGTGTTTCAGCAGGCGACTGAGATCCTCCCAGCGCCAGCTGCAGCCCTCGGTCCGTGCACACACCGGTCCTTGCCAGATTGCACTGAGACTACAAAGGAGAAGTAAGAAACTGTCTCCTTGGCTGGTATTTGTTTAGTTTCCAAAGCTTCTTTTGTGGCGTTTCCTATCCCAATTGGCCAGCGTTGCCAGGCTGTCCCAGCACTACTCTGCTGCCCAGGGGAGAGTGGAGTGAGAGGGAGGGGAGGGTGAGCTGGGTGTCTCTTTGAGAAGGGGCTAGCACTAAATGGGAGCACCGGCAGTGCCCATGTCAAGGAGTTCCTGTACCAGAAGCCCAGGGGCTGGCCAGGGATGCGGCTTTGCTGGACCATGCTGAAAAGCTCTGTGTGCTAGCAGGGGCATGGTGAATTGAGATCCTCTGTAGCTGTCAGGGATGTAAAAGCTGAGGGAGCTTCCCCTTCAGGCCCTGCAGAGTGTCCCTCTGCTCGGGACCACAGATTGTACCCTTGCACCCCACAGCATCCTCTGGCGTAGCTGCATTTTCTGCTGCACACACCAGGACACCCAGCAGCTCTCTACAGGAGAAACGCCACTGGGTCATGGGAAGTGACGGACGCTGCTGTGCAGCACAAGCCCCCAGCTAGCATGCACACGTGAGGCTGCTGATGCACAAGCATCTTTATTCCAAGATTTTCTTTTTAGTCACTGGCATAAATGATGCAAAACATGGTTTCCCACCATATTTTGGGGGTGCATTTATCAAATGGTGTTTTGCTTTGAGCTTCAGTAGATTGTGGCTCATCTTCTGTCTGACCTTTGTCTCCAGGCAAGGCTGTGAGCTCCCGAAGATGGGAACATCTCCAGTGAGGTGCAGTGTTGAGGGCAGTGTGCTCATATAAATGATCAGCATCAAATAGACTGCGGTGGGCTTTGGATTTTAACCTTGTTTGCTGTGGGGAGGGGCCTGATGGACTTTGTAGCGTAACGATCTGCCTCTGATGGGTAAGATGTTGGTCCCTAAGGGAAGAACAAAGGACGATCTTTCTGATTTGAGGGCGAAAGGCCAGTGCTATTTATTTTACAGCTCTGAGGATGTAAACAGAGGGGCAGAGCCCAGGACAATTAAAATATTGACTAAACATGGATGACATCTCAGAGATGGGTCTTTTTTATTTTAAAGCCTGCCAAGAGGGAGACAAGCTGACATCACACGAGATTTTTAGAAATACAGCTGAGGAGAGGCCTCCTGCATGGTGACTCCAGTACAAACCAAGAAAGGGCCACCCAGTTTGGTCTCATGTCCACTCAGGACAGCTGTCTTCCCTGCCAGAGGCTTGTACCATGCCCCGCAGCAAGCCGCTCAAGCAGAAATGCACAGTGTGTTTCTCTATTCTGATACTGCCCTGATGCACAGCCTGAGATCTCTGCATCACCTCGTCACTGGGTACCAGGGGGATACAAAGGGCCCAGGGTGAGGGGGCTAACCAGTACGGAGTGTATGCTGAATCCCATCCGCTGTCTTTCTTTGGGTTAAATACAGTTGCTGACCTGCTCTGAGCAGCCACTGAAAGAACCAGGAGATGTTCTGTGGGTTTTAGCACCAGGCTGTGTTCCTAGAGGGGGGCTGCCGCTGCTTATGAAGCAGGGGATGCGGGGGTGGAGGGCTGGGAGATCTGGAGGCCATCACAGTGAGGGCGGGGGACAGCTTGAGCATTACTGCAGTCTTTGGGGCTACATGTCCCTCCTCCTGCCCAGGGAACACAGAACGTGGAGCCTGCCAGACTGCTGTGTGCAGAGACAGGAACGGGAGGGGGTTTGGGGACAATGATTCCTGCCGCTGGCAGTCCTCTCGGTCCCAGGAGAGATCCCATTGCTGGAGCCCAAGGAGCCTTATCTCCCAGCCCCATCTCCCCGCCTGGTGCCCAGGGGGAGAGATACAGCTCTCGCTGGCTGTCTCCTGTGGGTGGGAGGGCTGCACTGGCTGCCCAGGAGGCAGTCCACCCCGGGGAAAGATGCTGCGGAGGGAGGAGAAGCTCTGGCACAGGAGCTGACAGGGCGAAGCTGCTGGCAGGCGGCTGTCTACAGGGTGGCTGCAGCACTGCAGCATCAATTAACCTTTGGGGAACTTCTGCCAGTGCCACTCAGGCGTAGCAGCGGCTCTGCCGTAGCCGAGCGATGGGGTGCAAGCCTGCCGCGGCGCCGCATGGAAGGCTGCGGCGAGACTACAAAAGCCCGACAAGAAGCCAGCCACCTGATCCGAAGTGCCTCTGTCTCTCTCACCAGCCTGCGCTAAGTGCTTTTATCTCCTCTCCTTATGTTTATGAGGGTGGCTTTCTCCTTCGCGGGGTGGCAGTGCCGCTGAATGCTAATGGAGAGCGAGTGGCGGCTGCCCTCCGCAGTCCTTGGCAGGCAATTTCCTCAGGGCCAGGCCCCCGACCCCGTCAGCTTTTGCTGGCTTTGCAGGGAGAGTGCGACCACCGTCCTGCTGCCCTGCCCACACCCCCTACCAGCACCCTTCCTGCCCCAGAACCCACCCAGCTCCATGGGGCAGCGCCGAAATAGCCATTCTCCCCCAGCCAGAGGGACCCTGGGAGGTGTGAGTCCTTGCTCATGCCTGTGGCTGTGCAGCACAGACCCCTCCAGACTGCAGGCTGGCTACAGCCGGGGGGGATGCCATGCTGGCCAAGCTGGGGCTCTCAGTGAGGTATGTTGACCCCCAGGCGACGGTGAGATCATGGCTCCTGCAGCTCCCTCCCATGAGCACTGTTCTTTGTGTGTACTTGAGGCACCTCTGGCCACCCGGGAATACACTACTGGTCTGGGAGGTTAGTAAGCAAAATGGTATGAGAGGAGAAGAGAGAGAAAACAACACAAAGTTTTCAAAAGAGCAGCAACAGGGAGGTGTCCTACAGGGAGGAGTCTGGTCAGACATCCATTCATCATGTGTACTACTGCACACGACCTCTCCTTGGCCACTTGGCACTGGTCTTCAGGAACCAAGAGACTGCTTGGCCAAAGCCCTCTGAGATGGTCCTGGAAATATGCACTAAAAACGTGCCCTGCATCTTGGCAGGGTCCTTTGTCCCAGCCTGACATGGTGACACTGCTGTCAGTGCCTGGGGAGCAAGGGGACAGCCAGGGTTAGCCCAGGCACCTCTGACACATACTGTGCAGGGATGCACCCTGCTTCCCATGGCCACCCCCAGCCATGCCAGCAGCAGGCGTAACCTCCCTCTTTCCCTCTAAAAGAGTCTGACTCCTTCAGAACCAGGGAGATCCTGAGGTAGGGATGCAGGATCTCTTCGATCCCATACCACCCTTCCCAAGGCCAGCCACCCTGTGAGTTATCAGTTCAGCTGGGGCAACACTGCCAGCACTGTCCCTTGGCTGTCCCCAGACCCTGCCTCCTCTGCCTCTTTCCCTGTATGCAGCTCTGCTGGGGCAGTTTTCTGTACGCTTTCCGAGGGAGACGTGTCCACACTGCAGGGGAGCTGCAGGCAGAGGAACCAAAAGGCTGCAGCAGCACCTGGCTTGCTTCAAGTGCCCAGCCCAGAGACCCCTTCACAATCCTTGCCTGCACCCAGGTCCTGCCTGCATGCCTTCTGTCATGGAAAGGGCTACACAGTCCACTTTTCCTATGATCTAACCTCGGCCAGCTCTGTGAGTCACCAGAAACCTGGTCCCTCTGGGGCTAAGGCAGAGCTGTCTGAACCACTGGAAAGATGACCAAGGACTCTGGGACCAACCTGAGCAAGGGGGGAGGCTGCATCCTTAGCAGAGAGGGGCAGCAGGGGGACATGCTGCCCCATGAGGGCAGAAGCAGGGCTGGGGTCAACCCCATGGGAAGTATAAGGGGTGCTGCCACGGCAGCTCTGCCTCTCCTGCATCCCTGAGCCACCTGCAGTGATGACACTCCATCCTTGGTGAGGAGCTTGGCTCCTGTGGCATTGGGGTGGAGATCCAGCTCATGCCCCAACATTCATTGTCCTTGGCATCCCCTCTTTTGCCAGATGGTGATTTATCAGCTCCTGAGGAGGAGAAACTGAGGAGCAGTGAGGTGGCTCTGTGGCTCTGAGGAGCTGAGAGACTGCCCCAAGGTGGTTTAGAGTCCTTACAGCTCATTTCTTCCAGAGCATCTGAAAACAAGCTGGAAATATCTCTGCCCACCCATTGAAGCCATGGCACAGCTTCTTAAGGTGGGGCTGGGCTTTTGCTATCATATAATTACACCATGCAGATGTTTTCTGGGTGCCTGGTAATAAGCAGCTGAAAAGACAGCTCATTTACTGGCAGTAACAAGTAAAAAGCAAAGCTATCTTTCTGTACAGCTCCACTCCTGGAAATCTGCCCCCCTCACCTCGCGAGTTAGGTGGTGCTGGTTATTGTAGAGCCTCTCACATACCCCTTTACATGCCCCAGCCCTGCAGGGAGCATCTGCCACCCGAGAGAGTCCTGGCGCTTGTACCACTGTGGGTGTCTGCCTGCAAGGACTTATCTGCCAGACTTGGAGCTGCCTGTGGAAGCTCACTTTGCCCACCAGTGAAACGCTACAGGGAGGTTCCAGCCTCTGACTTGGAGGACATCAGTGCTTTGATGAAGTACAGTAACATTTCTGATTCCATACGAACAACCTAGGCAAAGCTACCCACACTGGTATCCAGCCTGGGATAATGCAAATGAGACAAATAGGATCTGAGACCTTTAGTGCTGAAAGAGGGCAAATGCTAGGTGGCACATGATCTTTGTCACCATGGTGGGACACAGATTCAGCACTGGCTGCTTGCCAAGAGCATAAACTACTGAACTGCATATTTACTGAGAGACGTGATGTTTATGGGCTAAAACTGTGCTTTGCAAAGGTCCTGTGTTAATGGTACCAGGATCTAAGGAAGAGCTAGATTCCTTTCCCAAAGCGGTCCTGGCAGCCTGATCTATTTTTCTTCTTATCCCTTCCATGGAAGAACATACTATGAATCCTACAGAAGACATGTCACCCTTAGACGGAGTTTGTCTGGATAGCTGTGGCTCCACCAGGGAGGCTAACAGATATCATCCAGTCTCAAACAGTCTTTTCCTACTGACTTTTAGGCTATGTCCTCAGCAGCATTGTGGTCTCCTTCTCACCTTCCTCATCCTCATCACTTTCATTTCTATTTCTGCCCTAGGTAAGGTGATCAATTTTATACCTCGGGAAAAAAGATAGTCTGAAGGGGAGAGCCTTGAGCTCTGCAATCCAGAATTGTAATTTGACCTTAACTATCATGGTCATCATCTCTAGGGAAAACCAACAGGTTTTCACCAAGTTTCTGGTCCAACTGAAGGCAGGAGGTGAAGGGCAAGAACAGGAAGAGACAGAAATAGCGTAGCCTCAAATACAACAAGAGAGCAGCTTGGTGTGTATTCTTCTGCTCTCTTCCTGTAAGACATCTGCGTTGGGCTGTACTTGGCCACATCAAGTGTTTGTCTCCCGGCTCCTGTTTTCATAAAAATGCCAAGCAGTGGGTTCACCGAAGCCTTGATCTACTTATGTTTGCTCCTCCATGTTTATATTCTAAGAAACAGATAAAGTTCCCAGTCCATAACTAGTCTTAACATCTACCCCATCACTGGTGGGAACTACATCATTTTTCTTTCCTAGTGGAGAGTGCTGAAACACCTGAAAATCTCTCTATCCTGGTGCTTCAGTCAGAGCGCTCTATGAACATTATAGGGATCTGGTTGCTGATAACACAGGGCTTGATAACATAGCACAGGGATGGATCAAGCCCATATATTGACTGATTTAAGCTCCTTTAAAATTATGCACTATGACACCATTGTTACATCATATTGCTGTCACATACACTGATTTTGGTCTGAGCAGAAACTTACTTTCTGGAGAGTAGTATATCTTTTAAAACTGGGCTTAGCTAAATGCTCGACATAATAAGTTTATTCATGCTGAATAAAAGCAAAAATTGCTTCATTTTCTTGTAAAGTTTTGTGTTTGTGTGGCTTCACCTATCATCTCAGACTGCTTTTTAATCTGTATCCCACAACTACACAGCAACTGGTCCTTCAGTCACCTCTCAGGGATAACTGTGTATTTGCAGTATATCCCAGAAATTAATGGTGTCACACATAGCATGGCTCTGGAAGTTTGCAGAGTTTTCTTATGCTTGACACTATAGTTGCATTTAGTGTCATTTTGCCACAATGGAGCGACAATTGGAAAGTTCTTTTTTAAAACTGAAACAGCTTCTTAACAATCCAGTAAGTGATGCTTTAAGAACCTCCTCTTCTTAGTCCACAGACTGTCATAGTTCTTCCATCTCCCCTTATCTTCCCAGTTCTGATTGTCTAAAGCTTGTATTTCAGAGATGCTCGCTAGCAAATGGTAACAGGTAGGACCCCTTGGTGAGTATACACTCTATTGCATGAGTAGGTGGATATTTCTGGCCATGAGCAACAGGACTAAATCAGCCACAGTGGCCATTGTGGTGCTGCTGGAAAAATCCTAGAGGTATATTTTTAGTCTTTGAAGACTTTCCATCAATAGCCTACCCTGTTTTGTGAAGAACAAAACTATGTCACAACCAATGCATGGAGCAGTGGCTTTTTCATGACCAGTAAACATCAGCTTGGTCTTTTCCATGCCAAGTGCAACAGGGTGTCCTAAGTTTTCTAGTTTATAACTGCTGAAGTGTCAAGAAGCATGATATTGCTAGCCTGGGTCCAGACTCTAGCACAGCAGACGTCCTGGGCCTGTAGCTGTCATTTCTGTACTGAAGTGTCCTACTGTCTGGCTTGCCACATTACAGGGCACAGTCCTTGAGATGTTGTGAAGTGATGACAGCAACACGTTTTGACTGGTTTTAGCTATGACTCTGTATTGCTTGTCTCTTTAAAGTTCTCCCTTACAAAACTCACCAGAGATGGAAAGAGTTCTTCTTACTCCTGTTTTGAGAGTGGAATGGATGCCAGTTTGCAGGAAATACTATAAATATCCTTGAGTCCTTTGTGTGATTCCTAGTGTTTGTATTTTCTGGTGGTGTTTTCAAGAGTATCTGATCGATAAGTACTCAACACAATAGGGACCCCTGATATATTTTTAAGTGTTTACAGATGTGGGAAATGATAACCTTGTCTGATCACCACTGAATTTCAGGTTGAGGGCTAGACATAGTTTATTGATAACCATGATTCTATCAAGGTCCACCATATCAGCGAGTTACAACTCAGCCAAGTGTTCACTTAATTTCCAAGACATTTTAGCAGATTATCTTCACCATTTCATCTATTTATTATTTTTAGGAGGGGATGGAGGATAACACTGGTTTTGGTGGCATAAGACCTCTTATAAGTCATTTTCTAGATTCTGACAGATAATTAAAGAGAATAAAGCCATTGTTTTAATAGGAAAGATTACTTGGGTCTTTTGCAAGTGATCTTTTGGGATGTCAGATGTGAAATGACTTTGTAGAAAATTGTCCCAATTGACACTTTACTCCATTTCATGGGTCTTTTAGTCACAGAATCACTGTTATGTTTCTGGCTAACGCTTCCAATTATCACTAGATTTCCATCTGCTGTGGAGAGTGACCTGCAAATGCACTGATCTCTATGTTTTTCAATAATATTAATGAAGAAATATTTCTGAGGAGGTTTTCCTGAAAAGTGATGATTTCCTCAAGTTTTCTGTGAGTGAGGTGTCAAAAGTGCCTTTGAAACACCATTTTTAAAGTTGTGGTCAATGGTAGATCCAGAAAGACACGCCAGAAAGGCAGCACACAGACCCTGTAGGGAGCCGCCTGACAGTATCTATATCTGCTGTGAGCTCATTACCTTCACCTCCCTCTACAGCCAACAGACATAGACATCTCCTGTAGGGAGCACTGAAGGTGGAAGAGTAGGGGAATTTGAAGGATCCTGAGCCACTCATCTGTTATTATGCTGTCCCTCACCTAAATATCTGTTAGGCGTGTTCTACAGATATGTAGACTCTTGGGTTTTGTCTTCCAACATATGAGCCCCCCCCCAAGCCCATCTCCCGACTCCAAGCAACAGCTATGAGCAAGAGAAGAGAACAAAACTTCATTTTCCTGCCCAGCTTGCATAGCCCCAGCAGGATCTCCAGTTCTGCGGCATGCCCTGCATGCAATCTGGCTGCAGGCACACTGCTGGTCAGTGGCTCTCGCAGGCAGATGGAGGCTGGACTGATGGATGAAGTGCTAGGAGCATGTTCTGTGGGGACTGCAGGCAAGCTCCAGGTGTACAGGGACCTGGTTCTGAAAGCCTGATTCTGTGCCCTCTCACTTCCTCATTGCCCCAGCTCCCTGGTGCAGAGTTGTTGGATTTTTCTCCTGATGGTGACTTGCTTCAGACAGAACAGAATCTGCCCTCCGTATCTGTATTTGAAACCTGATCACAAGTGCTTAGTTACTAACAGTCTCCTCCCCTCCCCGTACTCTTCAGTACACTCCAGAGCATTGTAATGGCTTAAGATGATGAATACTATGCAGACAACACACCCAGCTGTCCAAGCAGACAGTCAGCGGAGAAATGAAGATATGCCTGCCTAAGTAAAAGTTTGATTAATTGCATTAATTAGGCCCTAAGGTATGGTTCATAAAATAAGAGTACAACTGGTGTATTGGATTGGGGAATTGACTATGTGACAGGGAACAAACAGTGGCACGAACAGGAACTCTTCTCTGTCTGGAATGGCATGATAAACTATCAATTAAATAATGGAGAGTGACAAAGCTGCAGTCCGTAATAGGCGACCTCCTAGCCGTGGTGGCGGCCAGCCGGAGCAGGTGACTCAGCAAGGCCTGGCAGTCTCTCCAGCGTGCCCATGAAGGTTTGTTTTCCCGTGGCCCTGCCAGTACCGTGCTGGGATCGTGATCCTATCTGCACCACGGGGCATTGCACCCTCGTGGGGTGAGTGTGGACTACTGTGGGGGCCACTGGGTTCCTACAGGGACCATAACATAGAGCACTGCACGTTCACGTGGCTGCTGCTTTCTTCCTGCCATGGGAGCAGGACCACCTTCCACTGGGAAAAGTGGTGAAGAGGTATTAATTCATCCCAAAGGTACTGGTTTTACCTTTGCTGTGGGCCACACCCTCTCTTCTCAGTGTGTCTCCATCATTTGATGTCACCACTTTTGCTCACTGTGGTGCTATCCCAGTGGGAGAGCCATGGAGTAGCTCAGTTACAAGGCCCAGCAGCATTTCTCCTCCTAGATCCTAGAACTTTCTGCCAGGCCTTTGAGTGGTCACAGATGTAGCTTCCTCCTCTTCTCTCTGGTCCTTGCTGGTCTGAATGATGGGCACCTCACTGCTCTTTCTTCCCATCTTGCTGGAACTCCATGGGGACTTGCCCGCTGCCCAGACAGGAACTCGTCTGCACCATTATAGGTAAAGGTGAGTGGATGGTCTGTGTTTGTGGTGTGCTCCACAACGCCCACTTTCCATTTGCCACGTGAGTGATTAAATAGTTGCCGATACTCCAGTACGGGCTTGCTCTCACCGATCTGTCAAACGCCGCTTTCTCTCCTGTCTCAGTGACTGCTGATGTTTGTGTGCCACAGACACAGCTGTGCAGAAGGAGGCTCTCCAGATTCCTCGTTACCAGTTGTTATTAATGATTGTGCATTTCCATAAAGCCAATAGCAGGCTGGGACAGATGTATTCCCTGCCTCAGAAGCTTATGAGAGATATTGCCTCCCGAGTGGCACTGGTTCATAGTTTCTTAAAGAAGGTTCCTTCCGGATCGTTTCCACCAGCTCTCACTTTCCACAGCATTTTCTCACATTCTGCATTATTTTCTGTTCCAAGAATCGTTCCATTATTATTTTTAGTATCACATAAAGTCCAAGTTCTAGGCTGCACTCTGACAGCACAACACCCGTACATAATGACAGAGCAGGCTTGTTGCCAGTGCAATCGGCATGTATGATATGGGGAACCCCAGGGGAACTTCAGTTCTGACAGCAACAGCACAGGAGGTGGTGTGAGCTGAGTGGCTCAGATCCCTTACCTTGGGGAATGGTCACTGTACAGTAGGGATTAAAGGCAGGGTGGGATTGGAAACCTAGCAGGGAAATGATTCCATAGTTCCACCCTGATGAATGACTGAGTCAAGACATGCCCGGTCATTAGTTGTATTGCCTCCATACAGGGTGTCCAGATGATGTAAAACATCGCCTGGACATTTCTCTGGTCACATCCCCCCAGCAGATTGGGATGTTGGGAAAATGACTGATCTCTTGTGCTTGGTGTCTTGTTCGTTCTTAAACCATCATCAGGAACATCTCCTCTCACCTCCGGTCTGTCATTCTCAGTCATCCATCTTCTATCTTCAGAGAGGACCCATTCAGACAGACCAACAATGATCCCAGCTGTCATCCAGAAACAAGGGTAGTCCAGAGCTACTGAAACAGACACAGTCTGTTTCTCCTTTTCTTCCTTCCCTACCTCCTCCACCATCCAGCTTTTTCTGCTTTGCCTGAGCCCCTGTACTTCGTTGCTCTGGATGGAGCACGGACAGCAGCTTAGGGACAGAGCAATCACATGCATTCGTGTTTACTTTGTGCATGCTTAAGAACAGATTCTTCCCAAAACTAAAAAAAGAAACAATACCTGGTCTGGCAGTGCTTAAGCCATGCTGTAATGAGCGAAGATCAGAAACAAGGGGAAATCTAGAGGAAGACAAAAACTATAACAAAGGGATCTTATTCACTTGGGATCCAGGGACATCTCTGTGGCTGATGTAAACATATCTCTATCAGTTATCTTACTGACGGAGCAGCACTGGGGACCTCATAGCATTTATGTTTCCATATTCTTTGTTTAACACTCTCCCTTTCTGTATGATTTTTGGAATTACAAGTTGTGGACTATTCACCCCTTTCTCTTCACCTTCCTCTGAGTTCTTTGTCTGCCATTCTCCCAAGCTAAGCAGTGCTGTTATTTCTGGACGACTGTCTCCTATCACTGCTGGTGACACCATCAGTGCCTTGTCTCTGCCTGTCTCTGACATGATTTCAGCAGGTTGCTCTTTGTTCCCTGACAGATTGGTTACTAGCGGGAATATTTGCGCAGCAGTGTCCCTATCATTTTCGATATCAGTGAGTTTCTGGCACATGAACTTGGGGAAGGATGGCTGCTCCATGAATTTCTCTCCTCATGTAGATGGTTTGGTTTTAATAGTTATAGTAAAGGCTCTGGATGGCATGCAGCTTCCACAAAGTATGGATCTATTAGAAATTAACTCACTAGTAGATTATCTCTGCATTTTGCTTTGAAAAAAACCCACTCATTCTGCAGTGGTGAGGACATGGTTTGTAAAGCCATGGCTGTAAAGCCACAGGGAGGCTATACACACTCTTGGGGAGATTGTTGTCCTTGTCTCATCAGACTTGCATAACAGGGCATAGAAATGTCACCCTGACTTTCTTACATGGTGCTCGGTAAACTTCCAGTTGAGCTAAAGCATGGCTTTTTGAAAGATGCCCAGCCTAGAAGTTTTGGATGAGTCTATTTACAACCACAGACAATCTGGTAGAGCATCCCTCTATTCAGCAAATGAACTAAGCTTTTAGCTTGCTCTTGGAAACATGTAAATCTACTGGCAACAGGCATGCTACAGCAAGCAAATCTATAGTTGATTCATCTGTCTCTCTGCTCTTGCTTTGGGTCCCCCTAGTGAGACAACCGGCTGGAAATTTGATTGGTGTCATCACAAAAAGTGGTTGATGTTTAACAAAAAGCAGTGAGAGCCCAGCTGCGCTTGGCTACAGCTAGAACACGTTGCCTTTCTGTGCTCCCCTAAACCAGTGGCTCTGCTCTTCTCAAAGTCCTACAAGCAGTCCTGCCCATCTGTGCCTCTTCTCCAAGCATCCGATGCATTAGGACCTCCTACAGGGCCCTATAACACCTACTGCTGGTATCACTGCATGTAGCTGCCCTCCAGAAACACGTTGTCAGCTGAAGCCCTTTGGGGTAGCACTCCTGATAGTCACAAGGAGCCAACGCTTGCTGCTGCAGGACAGCCAGCAGCCATTGTGTGGCTGCAGTTCAAGTATCCTGAAAGCAGCGTAGGCTTCCCCAGGTCTGCACAGACTGGTAGGAAGACCACAGCGATTGCACTGTACTGGGTGTTGTACTGGTTGTCTTGCACATCTTTTTCTTCACCTCTCCTGTTCACACCTTTCAGACATGACTTGATAATAGCCAGGGAACCTTCTTCAACCTCCTCAAACCTCACCTGGGACAACTGTATAGGGTTGCTACCTTAACCAAGCAATCACACACATCTACCCTTGTTCTGGCCTCCCAAAGGACCCCCATGCTTCCACAGAGCTGGTAACAGGTCACAGGTGTGGGCTCTGGGGTCTGGCAGATGAGGCACATCTCCTAGCCTTATCACTGCTGATATTAGCCCCAGAGGGAGTTCCTGTGCCAGGACACTTTTTGGGTGGCAGACCACATGAAAAGAACCATGATCAAATGCAGCAATCCTCACCTCCCTCTCCTCGTACGTGGCAGCTGGTGGATTTGTGTGACATGCCATCCACTCTCCTGTGTATTCCAGATGAAAGTCTCCTGCCCAGGGACTCTTTCCCTAGGCAGAATACTTCACTTGTGTAAGTGTTCCAGAAGGAGAGGCAACCAGCACTGAAACTAAACCCTGGTCTCTCATCAATGCTGAAGAGTCCAGATAAAGCTGCTATAGCACCCTTGCTTTACTTTCCAGGAGAAAAAGAGATCCTCCCCATGGCAGGGAGACAGCTCTGCCAATGTTTCCTTCTCATACCTAGCACTGGCAGTAATTTCAGCTGTGGCAAGATTCATCAAAGTTAATCATCTGACCCTCATCTACATGAGATAATTTTTCAGTGAGCAGAATTTGCCAGTAGCCTCAGCTGGCATCACACAGACCAACATGAGCAAATCACATCCTGTTCCAGGTCTGGCTTTCCAAATCCCAAGCAGGGAAAGAGAGCAGCGGGCGTTAGATCCTGAGGAAGACCTAGATTCAGTTCAGCACTTGGTGTTCGGCCATACGGCTGCCTCAGGTAGCTCTTCAGCGAAAATCTGACAGTCCCCAAAACTTCGCGAACACTTCTGGCCCTGAGCGGCTGGCGTCTTGCAAAACCTTCTGATCTGACAAGTTTGCCAACATCCTGAATGGTGAACATCTCATGGGGTAGGCGGTTCTTGGGAGGCTTCCATGCATCTTCTGTCATCTCTGAAAACCTGTCTGAAAAAAATCGGTCTCCTTCTGGCTTTGCATTCAGACCGGCAGCAAACCTATAGAGGCAGGTTCAATTGGAAAGGTCCCATCTCTGCAGGGGTTTCGAGCCAACCTTCTGATTTGATGTGAACAGTATGTACGAATGGCACTGAATGACATGTTTCCATGATAAAGAGTGTAGTGATGAAATTCTTCTGTGTGCCAAGGATGGAAACAAAAAAGTCGGTGGGCAGCTGCAACACATCACAAAAGCTAGAAAACAAAACCCTTTCTGATTCCCAGAGCAGGTCTTGAGGTACTTAGAAACCTCAGGTTCCTGCCCCCTGTGAGGGACCTGCTCTCCCCAGGTACGTGTAAAGCACTGTCACTGTATTAAAGCTGAATAAAAAATCCACGCAGAAAATGTTCATATAGAGAGATATTGTTTGAGTGACAAAGGTTGATAAATCATTCTCTGGAGTTTTTCCTCTATGCTTGGCTTCTTCCCATTGATCCATAGGAAATCAATGGGACTTTGCACGTGAAAATCCATAACCCAAAACTCCATGCATTGATGACTTTGAGCAAGTCATGTTCTCAGGTAACACACCATTTGCTTTTGTTTTTCATTAGCATTGTTCTTCTGTGGGGAGGAGGGTAAAGAAGGCCCAGGGTGATTTTTGAAGTTGGGAAAACAGAGCCGATCTCTGTCTTCATGTCAAAGCAGTTTCCAGGGCCATCCTGGAGAAATGCATATCACTCACGTGTAATATGCATATCACTCACGGCCCGTCCCCGGTGCTATTGGAAGCTGCAATAGCTCAATAGCTCTCAGGCTCTTGGGAACTGAGAGCAGTTAGATAAACCCATGGTATTGATGCAAATGATACTTTCATGGACAGCTGAACCACGATGTGTGCCTCCGGGTTCAACAGTCTAGCAGAGACCTGAGGACCTTGCACTCTCTGCTCAGCCTCTGATCATCACCCCATAGCTCCCCATCTCTAAAAGAGGTATGACAGCACTTACTGTGGTCTCAGCATGTAAGGATGCTTTCTCAGCCTGAAGGCCCACTGTGATGTGTTAGCCCTGGCCCCATCTAAGCACCCAGACAGCTGCTTGCTTGCGCCCTCCCCTCCAGCAGTGTCAGAGAGAGAATAGGAAGAGCAGACGTGAGAAAGCTCGTGGGTCAAGGTAAAGACAGCTTAAGAAGTGAAACAAAGCTGTGCACTAGTGAAGGGAAATAAGGAATTCATTCATTCCTTCCCATTGGCAGGCAGATATCCAGCTGCTTCCTGGAGAGCAGAGCCTTGGTACACAAGACAGTTACTTGGAGAGACAAATGCCATAACCATGAGCATCCCTGTTTCATCCTCCTTCTCCTGATCTTTCATGGCTGACATCATACGATATGGAGCATCCCTTTGCTCAGCTGTGGTCAGTTGTCCTGGCTCTGTCCCCTCCCAACATCTTTCCCACCCCATGCCTATGGGCAGAATCGGAAATGGAGAAATTCTCAACACAATGCAAACATTGCTTAGAAATAGCCAGAACACCAATGTGTTATCAACACTTTTTTAGTCATAAATCCAAAACATGGCACCATGCGGTCTGCTGTGAGGAAAAATTAACGCCATCCCAGCCAAACCCAGTGCACCTACAAAGCTTTAGTTCACAAAGCAGCACTGCGCCTGGGGCATCATTTTCTGTCTGCTATAGACAAAAGCTTCACAGGGCTCTAAAGATGCCACATACAGAAACAGGTCCATCTAGACCACCTTCCTCTGCACATCTTCTGTTGATCCAAAGAGACACACAGCCTGAGGCTGGAGGGAAGAGCAAGTGGCTAGAGTGTGCTACCCTTCAATTTAGGATACCAGGAGGCCTCCATTTCACTCTGATGTCCTGGAGAACGGTTGAGTCATTTACCTTCCCTGTGCCTCATTTTCCCAGTGCCCACAGCAGAAGCCAGCAGTGCTTGTGTCCCAGGGGTTGGTGGTGATTTAGGGATGTCAGTGAGGGAGACAGTCTGTGTGAAATCACTTGGTGCTGTCTCTGTTGCATAGATATCGTGTCTTCTCTACTCTGCCCTTATTTATCTTTGAGCTGCCTCTTCCATAAGACGTAACCTCCACCTGGATATGGTTTAAGACTAGCGGAAGTTTCCCTCCAGGTCTGTGCCACAAGATGTGATGTGAACCTGCACAACATATGGTTCAGATCTCCTTATTTCATATAAAATAGGACTTATCTCCATAATCCTGAACTAAACAGAAAAAGATACAAGCAGAGCCAGAAGGGAGCATCACTGCCACTCTCCTGCCAGTTTTCTGGGTCGGCATTGACTTACACACATCTCTGCACAAGCATTCAGCAATCAGCCAGTCTCACCCACCAAAACTCATTTCCAAGCATCCAGATGGGGACTGAGTCAGGTTTTAACTGAACCACTTCCAGGTGGTACCACATAGCCCTAGGCAGACCTTGTCTTGCGCTACAGCTCCTGTAGCAGGTCTGCAGGTCTGGCATGCAGGTCTGCATGGAGCAGAGTCCTTCTCAGCTTCAGGGTCCTGAAAGACCTCTGGAGTGAGTAACCGCTGGCACTGTTGACCTTGTAATGGCAGGGGTGGATGACAAGTCCTTTCCTGGTGTCTGACCAGCAGCTTTGGATCATGAACTCACCCATAAGGGCTTCTTAGTGTGGGCAACATGCATGTGTCCAGGCAGGTAAGAGGGACTTTGCTGTTCTGTATTCTGGCTAGTTGTAACTCTTTTTGAGCCTCAGCCTTTCTGAGTTTGACCCATGCTTTCATACTCTTATTTGTTACTTGGCTGTAGTTATTCAGCTTTTTTTTTAATTCTTCTTCTTGAATTCATCTGCTTTGGTTATTTGCTGTGTTTTCTGGCCTTACTTTGTACCTGTATCCTTAAGATAATTTCTGTAAGGAACTGTCAGCAGCCCTCATTTCCATCCCCCTTAACCCCCTGGGAGCTCACATCCTTGCTCTCTGAGGCTGTAGAAGATGTCTCCCAAGCCCATTGTCTTTCTCTTGCCACTCTCCTGCTGCTCTCCTGCCACTTCAGAGCTGTGAACTCTCACAGCTGCTCTCACCCAAGGTGCCTCCCACTTTCTGTTTGCAAGGATCCCACATCAAATGCATGCAGCCTAAAGCTAACAGATGTTTTTCCAGCCCATCAGCTCAGTAGGAAACTGAGATTCAGGGTTTCTTTCCATTGCTTGTACCACCAGGACTAAAGGTTCTCTGGGATAAAAGACAGCTTCACTGAACACCTGATCAGTCCTTCGCCCCATAGCCCTTCTATAAAGGTCTAGTTGTGCCATTTTGCTGCAGACGCTGTCTTAGGATGCAGAGTTGAAAATAAGTAACCTCAACAATCCTAGATATCACATATTTGTCTGATTACAGGACTCTATCTTTGTCCAGGTTTTTTGGAGGTGTTTCCAACTGAATCTGAATGCTACCTGACCATGCTTCCCCACAGTTTACTAAAAAGCTAGTGTTCCTTTTTATACCTTAGCTCAGATGTCTGGAAAGAATAGTTGCATTCATGGAGAACCACTGTTATTTTACCAGAGGGGAGCCACGGCTTCTGTGGTGTGGCTGATCCATGGTGATTATCTCTTACTGGCCATATAAGAAAATGTAAAACACAGTAGAGAGTCCGTCCTCTCTGTGTGGCTGTACAAAAAAAGGACTAGGCTTTGTGCAGTTCCAGGGCAGAAAGACCTTCCTTTTCTTCTACAACAGTGTTGGACCTGCTGTGGAGGAAAACTTGCCTTCGTGGCCTATGTGTGTCAGCTGGCCAGACAGGGCCAGTCCTTCACAGGGTGTCCCAGCCCACATCCTCACTGCCTCGCTCCCCATCCTTGCTACCGCTCCTTCATATTCAAGAGGGAAGAAAGAGGGAAAGGATTGGTGTAAAAGTTCCAGTCCCTTTTCTGTACTCATGAATGAGGCTGCTCCATGGCCTTTACCACGGTCTGGACATGTGTTAAAGGTAGGTTTCTCTTTTTGATAATTCACCAGAAAATGCATTCTCCTAGCTCCTTTCCCTGCAGAGCTGTAAGTCACTCAAAGCAGCAAGATTTTATTCCTGTCACTACTACATCAGTTCAGACTGATGCACAAGGGAGCTGGTGGGTTGAGTAAGAAGGTGCCATTTTTACGCGGTTGCTTTCCAGGCAGGAGTTGAACTTTTCTCACAGTATTTTTTACAGCATCTCAGCAAATAAAACTCTGAGTACAGAGGGTCAGGACACACTACATAATGGTGAGGGGAATGTACACCAGAAATAAACCAGTCGCTGCATTCTCTCATCTCCTGCCATCCCTAAGGAAGCCTGGACCTCAATGCTGACATGACTTGCTGCAGAGGTCTCCAGAAAGACACACAAGTCAGCAGGGAGCAGGAGGACTTCTTGAACTGTCATTAGAGGAGATAGGACACCACAAAGGGACTGTTGGTTGGAAGTGAATTTGGAAAGCTGTGCATGACTATGAGCCTTTCATAACACATAACCAGAGTTCCCAGGGAAGCTGGGAGAAGTAAGTACCCACCATTGGCTCATCCAAATCTACCCATTCTCCAGTGGGCAACCTTGTGGTCAAAGAAGGATCACACCTTGCTCTTTCCCAGCCGCTGGGGAGTTGCTGGGAAGCCGCTCTTCTGCCCTGACCACGTGGATCCGTCTCCTGACTTTAGAAAACTAAAAGTTTCTTGTCTAAGTGACTCATCTGATCTCCTTGATAAGGAAGGGAGACCTCTCACCTCAGAGACCAGTTTTTCCCAGGCAGAAGAAAACACTAGTGGCTGTTTCTCTGTCTATAAAGGGAGCTCAGACATGAGGTTATGATTTAGGTAAGGAGCTATCAGATGTGAGAAGCTAGCTGGGATAATTCCTGGCTTTGTGGTGTGTGGGGTGGACTAGTCCCCCTTAGCCTCCGTGAGCTGCCTCATGCTGTTTCTATCCCTGACCTGGCTGTTTGGCCATACTACAGTCAAGAGGGCAGGGGCAAAAATTATCTGTTGAGCAAATCCAGTAGCTCAAGGCTTCTTGAGTGGTTTCTACCCTTGACACCCTGAAACATTGCAATGTCCTTTCCAGGCCAAGTTTGGTCTGAGTTGGGGACCAGTACATTTTTAGGAACCAGTGTTGAGAGATTCTCACACACTTTCAAGTTGACCGAGACATGCCTAAATCAGGGTAAATCAATTGCTCTGTCATTTATGTATATAATTCCTACATTTTGCGTTTTGCACAAACGAGGTTTCTGCAAGAGCTGAAATCCAAGAGTGGACCAAGGCAATGAGATAATACAGGAAAAGGATGCATCCAATTTTTTTTACTGAGCAAAAAGGAAACCAGCGGCTTCTCCACCCACATCCATCACAGACACAAAGAAATGTTGATGGGAAGGGACCTCTGAAGACTTCTAGTCCAATCTGCTCAGAGCTGGCCAGCTCTGGTCAGCTGGTCAGTTGTGGTTTGTTCGAACTCCTTCTTGAAAGCACCACTTCTCTGGTGACCTGTCCAAGGGAAGAAACACCCATATGGAGAAGACATTTTCCAACTGGAACACCTCAAGCACAACTTGCAGCCATTGTCCTTTGTTTTACTTGTCACTGATTGACTAGCTTCTCACTTCCACTCCATACAATGATGGAAAGGAAGATGCTGGCAAAGGTATGAGTCTTCATGTGTCCCCACCAATGTTGCACTAGGAGAAAGGTCTCAAGGGATTCTTGCTATGAGCATTAGGAAGCTATCAGAAAAAAAATCTGCACTGACAGTCTCACCAACCAGGCACACAGGAGTGCATGCCCTGACTGCAGAAATAAGATATGCTCAAACATTGAATGGGAGAGGATCCAACAGGCAGCGTTAAGCAGATTGTTCCTGGCAGGACCTCACAGTATGGCAAGGCCTCTTGAGTCCTGCTCAGTTTACCTGTATCTGGGAAGAAATTGTCAAAACCAAGTGCAGCTGCTAAGCAAGATCTCCAAGTAACCTGCAGCTGGAAGAGTTTTGATGTTGCAGGGACCAGTGACAGGAGGTTCTGCAAATGGCATTACCCCAAACATTTCAAGAGGCATTAAAGGATACAGCTAGTTGGTTTTAAAAGTTGAGAGATTGAGATGCACCACACAATGGGGCTGGAAATAACAAAAGTCTTTCATTCAGAACACAGAGGAGAGAAAAGTGAGGTGCAGGAGAGGAACTTACTGTCTGGGGCTGGGCATGCATGTACAGATGGAAGAAGTGGCTCCAGACATGTCCCCTTTGCTTATAGCACAACACATCAAAATTCCCCCTCCTGCTGGGCCTCCTTGCCCTTGGCAAAAGCTGGCAAGAAGCTTTTTTGTGCTGGGTAATTGAAGCCATGTGCTAGTAGTCATTACTTGGAGCTAGGGAGACTGAGAAAATGCACATTCTTTCTTACCTATTGGCAGGCACAAGATCATCTCTGCCCAGAGGTGCTGGGTGGAACTGGGGACTCTCTCAGTGATGTTCACAAGGACTTCAGCAGCTTCTTCAAATCAACTTCCCTGAGTTGAAAAATGGTTTGAATGGCTGCCTGTGAACACACTAAAGTTGCAAAGGTCTCCCAGAAAGTTTGCAAAAGACCTGATTTTTGTTTGTTCACACATTGTCTATTTTTACTGAAATCCTCTTCAAAACTACTCCAAATTTGTCATCGATCGAAAGCATTCCGTTTAAATATAATTTCTGAAAAAAGTGAATACTTGTAATTCTGCAGAAAGTGGCAAATGTCAAATTGAATCCATGCCAGCTTCCACTTATTTATTAAAAAGTGTCAATCTTTTTATTTAAATGAGTTCCTATCAAATATTTTGACCAGCTCCCCTAACCATGGCTTTAATAGTGATCTACTTATCCCGCTGGTGTCCATCTGAAAAACAGAGGTGAGGACACAGAACAAAAATTGCTTGCAAATGAAATTAAGGACAGATGAGGAATTCCCTACCCCCATGATAAAAACACACCCACTGCCGAGGAAAGCTCATTGCTCAGAATTTAAACACTACAGCTTGTGCTTAATTTGGATACCACGGTTCTCCTGCTATAATGAAAAAGTGCCAGTCTTACTCCAGGCAAAGAAAAATGTGGGGCTTCGTGGAGCTGCCAGGCCCCGTCTTGCCACAGGAGCAATGCCATGGTCTACAGCAGTCATGGCTGCAGCAGCCGGTATCGGCTCAGACTGAGACCCCAGCTGTCTCAAATGCATAACAGAGAGTTAGATATGGGTGGGAGGAGGCATTTCTTTACACTTTGGGGAGTTAGTCTATCTTTATTTCACCTTAAGACAGAAGATTATTTCACTAGAGCACAGGTCAGCGTGATTAACTTGCATGATCTAAATAGTGGTGGATGAGATAGCAAGAGGCAATGGCTATGGGTTGAATCTTCAGATCGGATATTAGAATAAATTTCTTCCCTGGGTGGGCAGTGCAATCCTGGGTCACGTCACAGAGATGCAGGATTTTCAAGACCTGGCCAAAAAAAGCCACATCTGACTGACAGAAGTCCTGCTCCAAGCAGGAGGCTGGACTACAGACCTCCCAAGAGACTGGCTCTCTTGCAGGTTTTATTTCATGTGTCAGTCTAGCAGACTGTGCCACTATCTGTTTCACTGAGCTCAGGTGTAACATCCTCTGCTAAGGGCTCCTGTGAGCAGGCAGAGCTTGGAAAAACACTGAGCCATTTATGTGCAATGATTTTTAAGGGGAAGATGAACACATACAGGCAAAGGCAGGCTAAATGCTGGAATGATTTCTTAGCCTACAGCCTCTGTCCTCATAAAAATTTGGAGAAATACCTTTCTTCCCAGGTCAGCTGAGATTACCACAGCTGGATGGGCTGTCGGACAGAAGCCCAGATAGACCCAGGTTGATAAACCTTCTTGATGTCAGGCCAGCCCAGGGCCAAGGAGTGGAGGTGGACCCCTCTTGGATCTCAGCCCCCTCCCAGGCTCCCAGACCAGCTGGGTTGATTGTGCTCTGCCTTTAAACAAGGACAAATGAGGTGGAATTCAGAGAAGAGCAACAGGAATGATTATGGGGGTGGAGGTAATGGCAGAGGAGGAAAGATTTTGAAATTTAAAGATGAATAGCCAGGCTACAAGCCTACATACAGAGACATTATCATCAGTCATTAACCAACACAATACTTCAGAGCCAGGGCAGGCTCATGATTCAAGACAGCCCCGTCTCCAAAGGGCTCTAGCCCAGAGGAGCAGTGCGAGACCAGGCAGGAGCCCATTCTCACATATTTCTTTTTTTCCCCCCTTCAATACAACTACTCATATTAAGAAATGAAATTCTGCTTGGCACTAGGCAGTACCACAGAGGCACCAGGGAAAGGGAACCTCAGGCGTAGCATCAGGGAGACTGTCTGGAAGCTGGAATTGACTTGGCGTGGCAATGATCAGCCAGAGAGACTCAGAGCCCAGGACACTGAAGTTAGACTGGACAAAACATCAGGCCGTAGACAACGGTGAGTAATCTGCCACCGACAGGCAGACGGACAGAGTCATTGGAGGAAGGCTTTCCCAGTGCAGATTTGCAGGAGAGGTGCCAGATTTGCCTCTGGTGTAATCCTCAGCTCCCCAGTCTCTCTGCAAGAGGTGTTGTGCCAAGCCCTCCTCACACCTTCACCCAGAGAAGAGCAGGGTTTAGATCGCAACGTGTTCGCGCAAAGTTTGCAAACCGTAAATGTCATGCGGTGAGACGGGGAGGGAGCAAGTGAGAGGAGAAAGGAGAGCAATTAATATGCAGCTGGTGCACAGGCTTGAGTGAAAGGAGCTGACGATGACCACCCAGAGCTGACGCTTAGAAACGTACAATAAAAGCTGAACGGATGGCTGAATGCAAGACCCAGCAAATCAAAACAGATGCAATAAGCTGAGGCCAGTGGAACCAGCAGCCAACAATGACAGCAGAGCCTACGGGCTGGGGGGCACGTGGTTGGCACAGAGAAAGGAGGAGGCCAGAAAGAAGCGCAGATGAGCTCTACCAAGGGAATCAAAAGCCTGCTGTTTTGAAAGCCAGAGCAAACAGCAAGCGTGCTCCCGCCACACATGGCATTGACAACAGGAGCTGCGTGGTCCTCCATGTCCCTTCAGGAGCCACCTGGAGGCAGGCTGCTTCCAGGCTCAGTGCAGGATCCTTCACCATTCCTCCTGCCTTCTCCAGGGAGGACTGCCCTTGACCACACACGGCTGGAGGGAGTTCAGGGGGCTGTTCTTCCAAAGCGATCCTGCAGCCCAAACTCTTCTGTCCTCTAGCATCTAAGTGCTTCCCATCACAAGGGAGGGAGATCATCCATCGCTCACTCAGCACGGTTTGTGGGTTTGGTCACCCGGGGCAAGGGCTGCACCAGCTTGTGGCTTCCAGGTTGGCTCTGCTGGGTGGTGTGACTCGTGTGAAGACTTGGGAAGGGAAGGTCCACGCTGCTGAGGGGAGATCTGCAGGGGATGTAAACCAGCATGGGGCTTCCACAGAGCTGTGTCAATTTGCCAAAGAGAGTGCCTAGCCCCTAACTTCACATGGAGGGGTGCAAAGGCCCCAAGCCATTGGCTTCCTTGCAGCACGCAAAGGAAAGCAAGGCAAAGGCTGTGCATATCTGCACTTACATGACCTCCAGGAGCAGTAAACCTGCCTTGGACACCTCAGGCCATATAAAGAAAGAAAGAAAAAAAAAGCCCACCTGAAAACTCCCTTTTGACTCCTGGTGTCTCATCTGTTTATTTGTGCCTTCCCTTGCGAAATACCATAAAAGAAATTTTTGCAAAGGGTAGGGTGTTTTTTTGAGATACTTCTTGTTGCTCCCAATGCACAGCCCAATTTAGAGGAGTGTTGCTTCATCTCCCCAGCTCCTCACTGTTAACCTGTAGAGCAAGACAGACTCTGCAGTGCTGTAACAACCCATTAGACAGCCAGTCAATCACATCAGTGATCACTATAATGGTACATACACAAGCGGATGCTTCCCCACCAGATCTGGTCATAGCAGTACAACAGCAGGTCCCCCCAGCACCAAGGGATCACAGGATATTAAAGGAGTAAAAATAAAATACTTAACCTGATCTCTCATCTAGCTGCCTCTTCTTCCTGCTGGCAGAGACACAGTGTCTTGAGGATGCCATGCCCATGCCAGACAGTGTCCCTTCCAGTTGGTGCTTGACTCTCTGGGCAGCCACTGTCTAAAGCCTCTCCTCTCATCAGCTCACCAGTACCCTTTCCACACAGAACCAAAATCAGACTGCAGGACATGCTGAAGGCAGGAGTCTTTGTCTCTGTCCCTGTCACAGGCATTCTTAAGCCCAGTGATGACTGATGCTGTTGTGGAGATCCAACACAGGGAATGTGGCTATACAGGGCAAAACGGCACTTGCCATATGGCACTGTCCTACTTCTCTTTCCTCTTCCATTCTGTTATGTCCCATCCTGAGACTGTGACAGATATAGGGATCAACTCCGAGTTACCTCTCGGTTCCAGAGAAACGCACTCTGTGGCCAGTCCCTCAAATTCTAGATGTAGGCAGCTTTAGAAAACTGCATCACAAGATGGTTTTATTTCTTCTCCAACCTGAAGCCCTCTGAAGAGTGTCACCCACAGGCTTAAGCTCTTCCCAGCAAGTCTCAAACTAACTAAAATATAAATATATCAAAGCAAGATTCTCACATACCCTCAAGCCTCCAAAATATCCAAAGCCTTGCATTTAAGTTATCTAAACCAGCAACCTCTTGATGCCTCAAACAGAAGGCTTTTCTGGAAGGGAAACCTTGGGTCTCTTCATGTTACTGGACATTGTGCAGAGGCAACTGGATAAGAGCCTCTGGACTCTGCCAATCAAAATGATCTAACTCATTCTTCTGGCCTTAAAACTCATTTATCAAAAATATTCTGACTCTGTACAGTGACAGCAAAGGCTCTATTATAGATTTGGCAACAAGACGTCCAAATCTACAGTAGCCATTGACACCACCATATGGGTCTGCTGGAGAAAGCTTGGGTAAAGGAGGGGTACGTATATAACAAGGAATATGGTACATATATAAGTATGTGCAGACTTCAGTAAGTGATAAATCAGTTGAGAACTCCTTAGTGTTTAGAGACAACCAAGCTATGTTCTAGTCAATCAATCTGTTGCTGAAAATATTATTAATGCCTGGCGCATATATTTATGATGACGGCTAGCTGGATGCAAAAGAAACGTTTGTTAGTGGGAATTTTTGATGACTGTGCTGAAATACCATTCATTTTTGAAAAGAAAGCTAAACACAATCATCATAGTTATTTATCAGGGAAAAGAGTCTTCTTCAACTCTTTGTTGTCCACCTTAACATGCAGGATACCTGGGCTCTCCTGTCTCTCCTTTTGCCTTGAATGCATGCAAGTTAAAAATGGGTAGCTGTACACCCAGCATTGTGGCAGGAAGTATGTCAGCATCACATCATCCCCAGCACAGTTAGAGATGTTGGGGCTTGGTCTGTGGTCAGAATCTGACGGCACAAAGTCACCATGTATGATGTTAGGTCAGTGAGATCACCTGCATGTCTCCATGCAGGGATGGACACATGAGGAGAGAAGAGGAGCAGTCCCATCTGTGGTTATGGACCTCAAAAGAAGTATAATGGAGCATCTACAGAAGGTCAATATGAAGAGCAGCTTGTACTGGCATAAGCATTCCTGATGCTGCCTGTAAGTTTGTGGACTGATGCTGTTGTACTGTTCTCTTCGCAGTGGTGCAAGTCCAAACCTCTCCTCATCCCAGCTCTGCTGGTCCTCTTTCCCCTTTGCCATCACCAGCTCCTGCCTTCCCCAAGAAGATGTCTGATTGGCAGTTAGACTCTGGTATGGTCATTCCTCCTCAGCGGCCAACTGGGAGGTGTCCACAGGGTGGAAGGGTCAAGCCATGATGCTGAGGGATTTTTGCCAGAAATGGAGAGGAGATTGTCAGATCATGTGGGATGCCAGCTTCAGCCTGCCCAGCACCTAGATGGTCCTGTTCAAATACAGGCATGGATGAAGCAAACACAAGATTAGTTACTGTCTCCACAGCAGGAGGAGCTCATGATGGTTGCAAGGAGGGAATCTAAACCCTTTCTTCACCACACTGAGCAGACTAGCTCTAGGACCACTGCTCCAGCATCAGCCTCAAGCTGAGCTCTGCCCCTCTGGCCCCAGGCCCCATGCTGCCTGGGCCAGCTCTCTGCCCGCTCAGCTTCCTCGCTTCCCTTTACTGCTGTTTTTGTTTTCTTTCCACAGCTCGTTTTCTCGGTCATCCATGTCTCTGTGCATCATATATCACGCCTATGTGTCCGGAGGAAAGAAAGATCCCCTCCAACCCAGCAGCCCTGTAACGGATGGACCTTCCCGATTCGCAGCTAGCTGACAGCTTGTGAGAACAACAGCTTGAATTACTGAAAGAACTTTTCCCACTGAGTTAATCTGCAATGGATGTAGGTGACCTTCTAAAGGCATCTATTAATCAAAAAACCAGTGCCCATTCACCGTGCTAGGCTGAGCCCTTTGGGGGAGGGGGGATACTAATTTCCCTCTGAGATAAATCATAATTTGACAATAATCATCTGCCCTAATCACTCTGATTCTTCCCTTTAATTATTTGTACACACAGCTCTTCCTGCCTGAGAAACACAAAGGACGACATTAAACGTGGCGTTTGCACTGTCAACGGGGAAACGCTGAAAGCTCCAGCCACAGCCTTAAATCACTGCGTGCGGCGCAGAGCACCCGACAGAGCTGAGCCGCCCGGGCTTCAGCAGCATTGGTGCAACCTCTGCTCAGGGCGCAGGGAGCAGCCTCTCTAGGAGAGGAGTCACTGCTTCCAGCCATGGGGAGGGCAGTGATCCCTGAGCCCAGGGAGCAGTCCTGGGACCAGAGCATCAAGGAGAGGGGAGAGGGCTGCTGGAGAGGAGACAGTGGAGAGCAGAGGGGCTCTAGAGCTGTCCCTGCAGCCCAAGGTGTCACCCCAGTGCTGACCACAGCTGTAACCACTGGAAGAGGCTGACCCCCATGCAAGACCCATCCCCTGCACTGCTTCCGCTTGGAGGGCTGTAATAACAGCGAGGCTGCGGAGAGCACAGGGTTAATCTCACATCAGTGCCCCTCGATGCTGGGAGGAAGGGCTGTGAGCTGGGAAGCCAGCAGATCGTGGGAGGGAGGAAGGAGGGAGGAAGGAAGGGAGGGAGGGGTGGTTTGGGTGGCCTTGCGCTGTGCTGATGCATTGCGTTGCCTGGGGTTGGTGAGGGGTCCCTGCCTGGGGTGAGACCCTCATCCAGGGTAAGACTTGTCCAGCAGGACTGTGATGTGAGAGGCAGCTCTGGCAGACACTGGCAGCGCCCTGCCCTGGGAAGTTCTCCGGTGGTGCCGGAGTGAGAGCGATGCTTGGCCGTACTCCAAGGACCCAGCATGGGCGCGGGCTCCACTTCTCGGCATCTCCTTTCATGTTGGCCATCGAGCTGCAGGGGTGTGGAGCTGGGTCTCATTACTGCCTCCAGCAGCTGGTTCCTTCACTCAGCCACCTCGGAGCCATCGTGGTCCCGAAAGCACACAGGCTTCTCCGATGCTCCAGAAGCAATGATGTTGTGCCCTTGGGCACCTGTAAAAGCAGAGGGTGTGTTGATGGGGGTCAGATAAGCTTTTTGTCAAAAGCTGTATCCGTAGGATAAGAGTATAAATGTCAGTAGCATGAGAATTTGTCCATCGCCACGGCTCAAGTGACAGCAGGCAGCTCATTTTCCCCAAGACAGCACAGTGGTTTCCCCAGTACAGTGGTCCTCTGGGTGTGACTGACTGAAAACTGCTCAGCAAAACTCTTTCTCAGTAGATTTGTGGGATGAAGCAAGGAGTGCATGCTGTCCCTGGGAAAATGGGACTCCTTTTTCTCCTTGGGAAAAAAAATCATCTAAAACTGGAAACAGCCAGGAAACGCTGAACAACACTTCATGGGAAGTGAGATTTCTCACTGCACCCATCTCCTCTCCCACCAGCCTGTGCCCACAGCATCTCCTGCAGTTTGGGCAGGCAGGCACAGACTGCATCCCCATGGGAGGTGCAGTCTGGAGATGTGCAGCCCAGTGCGGGTAGCCAGGATGGGCTCCCAAGCACAGCAGCATTACCACAGAAATACACTAGCCACATTTCATCCCCTGCTTAGTAGAGTTTGGGGAGCAAGACTTTTTAGGATTCAAACATCTGCCCTCCCACAAAACCGAGCAAAATCGGAGACAGCCCCCACAACATTCCCTAGTGCTACTGGGCTGACTTCTAGTAATTCCCATAGCCCGGGTCAGTATGATGTCTTGCAAGCTATACCACGGACCTACAGCACCATATGCTGGCCTAGTTTAGCATCTACACAGCAGTACAGCCTGCCTCACTTTGTAGGGATGTCCCTGGTCCCTACAAAGCGGTGCAGAGCAGAGCTGTCTGACTGGTCTGGGCCTGGGGGGAGCTGCAAACAGTTGTCGATGCTCCCCATTTCCCATAGCGGGACAGTCAGTGGGGCCACCTCTGAGAAGGGGGAATGGCAGCGCTGGGCCAGCATCCCACCTGCGCACCGTCCCCAGGATAGTAATGTCCCGGGATGCCCGTTCAGCTGGCGCGAGCAAGGTGCCTCCGAGCAGAGGGAGGCTGGAGCTCAGCCTACGCTGTGGGTCCAGGCAGTCGCATCGTCCCTCACCTGCTCCAGCCCCATCTCCTCCTGGTCTATGCTTTGCCTGCTGCGCAGTGCTGTGCCAAAACCCAGCCTGTGAGAAAGCTCCTCTCCAGTTTCAGTGGCCCTGGGGGTAGCAGAGCCCTCCCTTGGGACCCCACGACTGCCACAGGGGCCCTGTGGGGACCAGCAGCTGCCCCACTGGGGGTCCAGTTGAAACCAGCTTTGGATCCTGCCCCACCAGCAATGCTTAGACCTGCCAGCCTCCGTGCAGCTCAGCTTGTGATCCTCCCTCAGATGGGAGGGACGAAGTGACCCTGAGCAACTCAGAAAGTAACCACATTAACATTGAGCTGGGGAGGAGCAGTCTGTTTCCCGAAAGTCTAATCCATGGAACTCCCTGCCATGAGAGACCAGCGGTGGTGAGAGCCAAGGATACAGAAAAAAAGACTAATACAACCGACACGAACTAACTGCATCACTGAGAAAAACAGGCATAATGCTACTACATGCCTGTACCTTTGTCTCCTGTTTCTCGTCATACAGTGCCCTACGGGCTGTCCAGCAGTGACCAGGGAAACACCACAAACTTTGATTTCAGTGCTTATCTCCAGGGCAGGGAGGCATCACCGAGCCCAGGCTTCTCCTAAGAGGTGATTTGCACTGCCCTGTTTTTTCCTGAGACAGGGGCGATGGCTCAAAGCTACATGTTCCTCTGGAACAACTGGTAGCAGACCCTGAGAGTTTGGGGCACTTGTCCTGTTCCTGAGAGAGTTCTGCCGTGGGAATAAGGGATGGATGATTCCTACTGGAAGGTCAGGCAGCTCTCAAGTGCATGTGCCTGTACAGTAGCATGGCCCAAACCAAGAACTGCTGTGAGAAATCTATCCTTATGCTAAGCCATACATCAGCTTAGGTCCCTCCTGTCCTCAAAACCCGTAGGGGCAGAGCTGGAGTTAGGAATGACCCATCCAGACTCTGCACATGTATCATCAGTTCACCACATGCTCCAGCTGCCCTTGCTGTGCAGAGAAACACGTCCTCCTGCTCTGGCTGAGCCTCTCCTCCATGTGGGATGTGCCCATGACCGAGAACATAGTCAATGCCCAGCGAGCAGAGAGCTGACCCTGCAGTCTCACAACACTTGCTGTGTCCCTGTACCCATGGATGGTGTTGCCCACCAAGATGTGGGGCCCCAGTGGAGAGCCTGGGGAGAAATGGACAGGGCATTTTCCCCCAAAGTCTAAGGATGGAAGAAACCAAACAAAATGCAAGAGATCAGCAAACACGATGCAGCAATTAGCACAGGCAGGTGGGGAGGAGAGACTGAGACAATGCAATTTGTGGAGCTCAGGAGAGGGAATTCTCTAGGGGCACTGATCACGCACTATAAATACCTTCAAGGTAATGACATAAATGAAGGGAGTGAATTATTTACCATCTCTGACGATGGGAGGGCAAGAGGCAGTGACCTGGATCTGAGGAAGGGAAGTCTGGGCAGGAGGAAGCCCAGGCGGCAGGAACAGCCCAGCATGGGATGCTCTCTCTGGGGCAGCCCCGCTTTCTGCGCAGAGTCCATCTCTAATGCATCCTTCGCCAGGCCCACGTCAACAGTGGTGATGGAGGAGCTGAGGCCAGCTTGTGGCCTGTGTGGGTGCTTCCAGCCTGCGTGTCCCTCCTGGCATGGAGGGAATAGGGGAAGTTTCCTGCCTGTGATGGCCGTGGCCCACACACGGAGTCTGCTGCTTTCCCGGGGCGGCAGCTGAGCAGGTGAACAACTTCCCCTGACTGTGAGAGCGAACTGTGTCTGCCTGGTCCCACGCAGGTGGGAGTGGATGGAGATCAGTTTGGCATTTGTGACAGCCACCAAGCTGGGCAAGTCAATAGGAGAGAGCGAGAAGAAACTATGGCTTTGACTTGGAAAGAAGAACCAGGGTCTGGAAATGCAGCCTCCAGCAAGATGACAGGATCACAGACTGTCTGAGGTTGGCGGGGAACTCTGGAGGTCATCTGGTCCAGCTCCCCCGCTCAGGCAGGGCCACCCAGAGCCACTTGCCCAGGTCCATGGCCAGATGGCTTTTGAATATTTGCAAGCATGGCAACTCCACAACCTCTCTGGGCAACGTGTGCCAGTGCCCAGTGAGCCTCACAGTGAAAAAGTGTTTCCTAATGTTCAGAGGGAGCCCCTTGTGTTTCAGTTTCCACTCATTGTCTCTGGTCCTGTCACTAGGCGTGACTCCTCTTTGCAGGTATATATATATATTGATAAGATCCCACTTGAGCCTAAAAGATGGAGGTTTCCCGTGGCTTAAGCACAGACAAGAAACCTCCTGTGTGCTGCTGAGGTTGTTTTATCTGTCTGTAGACAAATGCGTCTCTGCTAAAGAGGAGTGACCAAGTTGGGATTCTGCATGTGAGGAGGCCTGGGAAAGTATTGTGCCTCTGCTGATGCTCTCAGCATGGGCTGTGGTTCAGTCCTGCCTTGCTCCTGCTCCCAGGGTTTCTCTCCGACAGCTCCCTGCTGCCTCACAGCAACCCCAGGGGGGGAGCTGTGACTGGATTTCCCAAAGCCTGTTCTTTGTTCTCTCTGCAGCCAGATCACGGCCTCATGCCACAAGGGAAATGGAGGAGGGGTGAGAATAGTCCTGCTGTCCCCTTTGTCATGGTGGAGGTGCCCCTGCCCTGCACAGGGTCTCCTACACTCTGGCAACCTGGCACAAGCCCTGCACCCATCCTGTGCTTCATCCCTCCTAGGCTGCCAGGAGAGAAAGGTGGTAGAGAAACACCGTGTGTCCCATCCCTCCTGAGACCTGACCATCTGCTTCTCCTCACCTTGCAAGAGTCAAGCCTTCCTGTCTGCAGGCAAACACTTAGACCCTGGCTTGCACAGACCGAATGTATTCACCCAGGGTAGACAAATAGGAAATAAATGCCCCTGTGGCTTCTGGAGATATGTCTAGATCAGCCTTTCCCGGCTGTGAGCAGCATCCAACCCCTAGGAACATGCTTCTTCAGACTTCTCTTCCTGGTTGGGCGTTGAACCACAGCATGGCCCTGATAAGTGAAGATATCAGCTAAGCAGAAAGCTAAATGTTTTAGCAGCCACCATGTGCACATCCCGGATCCAACAGAGCAGATCAGATATGGAGGGGATCCATTGCATTTGCTAGGACACTCACTTTGATCTCTGGAGTCTTTTCTGTCTCTCTGCAGATGAGTTTGTCCTTATCTGCATCTCCTTAGGTGGATCCTTCAAGTGCCTTATCATGGCCAGTGGACCTGGAAGATAGCTATGGGGACTGCTTATGGGAATAGGGTGGCACTGAGGCAGCCACCATCCGCCACACGCCAACCTCATTCCTGGCAGAGGCAGATACTGGAAGGCAAACAGCCTGGGCCACAAGTGGGTTAGGCTTGGGTGGTTCTTGCAACCTTTCCAGGAAACACATGGGAAACTGTGCTCCTCTCCTGCCCAACATGCAGAGGCACATCACAAGCCAGGATCCTGGATGTGCTGTCTGTGCCATGCCAGTCCGTCCAGGCAGACAGGGAGATGTCTCTTGCACTGCTCGTCCATCACAGCCATGCGTAAGAGGTGTCATGGGCTGGAATGGCTTTTGGAACAGAGAGTCTAGAGGAGGCTTGCTGGCTCTGCAACCCACGTAAACCACAGGGTCTCCTGTTCCCTCTTACCACAGACAGGTGGCCATGGGCAGGGTGGTCAGTCTGACTGTTGGGGAAGAATAAGGAAAGAGAAATCCACATGGGAAGAACATTATGGCATTGGCAGGCCCGGACCAGCTGCCTGTCCATGTCTCCCGTCGAGAAGGACTGTTAAATTCACAGTTTCTGGACGCCGCAGTGGCACCGAGCTGTACAACAACAGCACGAAAACAATGATCCCTTAGACCCTGGTCGGTTCTGTCCTGCACTGGCAGAGATGCAGTATCTGTCCCAGGCGCTGATGCTGTACGCAGAGAACAAGGACATGGGTCTGATCCAGCATGGGGCATGCAGCTTTACAAGCCAGAGAAAGAGGAAAGGCAATGGAAACTGCCTCCTAAATGTGAAATAACTGGAGGCTGGCTCCAGCTCCTCAAGACAAAGCTATAAATCTGCCTAGCCCTGCTGCAAAAGCATGAGACACCCTGGAACAGCCACACGGCGTCACAGTGTCCTTGATCTCTGTTTTCTCTTCCATCCCTTCCTTTCATCCCCGCCACCCCCGGAGGCACGTTCAGTCTCCTGGTGACTACGGTTTCTCAGCCTGCTCAAATGCTGCTCTCTCCTGTCCTGCTGTGTTTTATAGCAGGCTGGGTCAGGTTGCAGTTGCTAATAGCAGTCGCCAAGCTCTGCACAAAGGGAGGGCAGTCCCAGCTGAAGGACAAGGTTTCCAGCAGGACGTGCTGCACCTCTCCTTTGGCAGCACTGGTGTCCAGCCCTCACTCCCCTCTCTCCTGTTTTGGGAGGCACCAGGCGGACTGACCTGTGCAGGGAATGCAAACCGGCGGGTGTTTTTCCCTGGGGCTTGTGTTCGGTCATGCGGCTGACAGCGCTCTGGCATGTCCCATCACGTGGTGGGGAGTGGGTCTGAGGTGATGCGTGACCCATGGCTGTGGTGGCCATGAAGCACGGCCCCCGGGCCTGCAGTGGGTCACAGGACCCACCACGACAGTTCCTGGCCCTTCTCTGTTTGCTGGGCTTGAATTCTCCTGGTAAGATGAGATGAAAGGAGGAATTCTCCATCCACCCCAGGAAGGGGGAGCCAACTGACGCCTTTTCCTAACGCAGGACTGACACTGAGATGTCCCCCGGGAGACACAACCTAGCCCAGCTCCCCAGCTGGTTTAAAAGCAACTCTGTTTTGAAGACACAGACTGCTTCCCCTCCCACAGCAGCAGCAAGCAAGGAGACAGTCTCAAAGGCCACCCAAACCACATCCAGGCATGGCCATTGCCTGCTTGTCCCCGTTTGACCATGTCCTGGACATTGTCTGGAAGTCAGGGAACAAAGCAAAGAGAGCATAAAGCCATCGCCTTGCTCTCCCCCAGTTTAGCTCCATGGAGCGTGGGCAGAATAAGCACGTAAGCCACAAAAAGTCTGTGCCACATTTGTTTCCTTTGTGTCTCCGGGCTTTGCTGCACAAGGAGCAGCAGGAAGAGAAATGTGTTCAGGCTGTATCTAATGCCAGAGCCTAAGAAATGGATCAATTCACCCCCAAACAATTTGCAATGCAAAGGGAGCAGCTCTCCTCCTGGTTTACTCCTCCCCACTCACAGACACATGCACAGCCCCTCTTTCCCACTTCCCTGCCTTGGGAGACAAGCAGCAGCTCATGGCCCCGGCGCAGGCAGAACGCTCCACGCCGCTGCCCCCACCACCGGCACAGCAGGTTGCCTCCTTGCTGATTTAAACCCCTCACACTGGCACCCCGATGCCTGTCCACCCTTTGGCACCAGAGTCAGGAGCGGCGCAGACTGGATGCCAGGGCAGGGGTAGCACCGGCACAGTGGCAGCGCTGCCTGAACACAGCTCAGCTCGCCATGTCTCCAAAGGTTTCTCTCCCAAGCGTGCTTGACTAATTAGTAAACGGAGCCTAAACCTTTTGGTCTACATCGATCTTATCTTTAAACCCTGCAGACAACAATTCCTCAATCGATACCTCATTTAATTGCTGCCACCAGGCTGACAGCTGGGGTTCTGGCTGTGCAAGCCTGGCTGTCACATGGCAGGTTGCCAGTGCCACTTTCTAATCCCAAACTGATTTATCCTCATGCAGCTCCTCTCCCTCCCCCTGACCATATTCCTGCCCCTCCCTGCCTGTGCAGGGGGAAGAAAATGCCCTGGCTGCCTGCATCCCCCCCATGAACACATCACACCTTGTGCTCATTCGCCTCCGGAGCACAGCCGTGATCAAACTGCCGTGTTGATGAACGCCCGAGCATGAACATGCAGCCTCCACGCGCTGCTGAGTCCCAGCCCGGTGAGCAGAGCGCTAACACGGGGGGGCACCTGGGTGTCACCTGCGGTGTTTCCCAGCCAGCCCATGCTGGGGGACAGGCAGAGAGGCAGCTCCTGCCCCACACGTGCCAATACCAGACCTGGCCTCCATGCATCCTTGTGGCACTGCCTTCCTCAGCTGGGACCTGGCATGTGCTCGGAATGATCTGTTTGCTGGGCTGTTGTTGCTGGTGAGCCCCAGGAACTGGATTTTTAGGGATGCTCACAGGTCTCTGAAGAGCAGCAGATACAGAGGCAAGCCATGGCTGCTATTTTGGCACAAGCTGCCTGGTGGAGTCCGGCACTGACTCCCCAGTTGAACACTTGGCTTTGGGCTGGGGGATGTACGGCAAACAGGCCAGGCTTCTGTGATGAGGTGCTAGCCATGGTTTCTGTGTGAGCCATGGTTGCTCTGTGTTTGCTCTGGCTTAGTTTTCACTCTTGTTTTGATAATGTTCTTTGCTGTAGTTTAATGATAGGTGCATAATCATAGGTGCAACATGCATTTCCTTTAGTGGCAGATATATGAAATAATTGCTGTAACTCTGATCTTGGATCCATTATATGTCTGTTATCTGCAGTTCTTGATGGCCTCTCTTTGTGGTCATGCTGATTGCTCTGCCCTTGTATCCTCAGGAAAAAAATAATGTGCAATTTTGGAGAGAAATAGAGCTTGTATATGAATACATCACCAGCAATACCACCCAAATGAAACCTAGGCCTGCCTCAAGATTGAGATCGTGCCCCACAGCAACAACCATGAGTCTGGGGCCTGCCCCGCAAGGAGGTGGGTGCTGTGCCTGGGTGATCAGTGCCTCTGCAGCTCAGCCCAGCCACCGAGACACAGTGCAGACCTGGCCTTGGTCACACGAGCTTTCAAGCAGCGTTACCTACAAATCCACAGTGTAAAACACAATGGAAATATACCCCACTGCAGTTTGTGACTGTCAGTTTCTACTCACATACTCCTTTGAAGGTCACTTGCTCCATCTCCAGCTTTACGTGGAGGCAGCAGCTTGTCCGAGCCCTGCTGAACAAGTCTTGGAAGACTTCACAGCCCAGATGCAGTGGGACTGGTGAGCCTGGCTGGTCTGCCAGCAGTGCTACCTTCTGTGATGTCTGTGGAGTCAGTGCCTGGGGTTGATCACTGAACTCTAGGGGAGGAGAGGCTGTAGCAGAAAGAAGCTTCCAGATCTGCCTTACAAAGGGTGACTTATCCACTGAGTACTAACAGTGACATTTTGAGTGTCACCTGTCCTTGCAGCTTTGAATTGCTCCACTCCATTGTGAACCAGAGTCAGTCTTCTCCAAGCAAGAGGAGGTTCAGAGACACAAAATAAACCACCAGCTCCGCTATTGGCCTTAGCTAGTATCCTCATTTTATGGCAAATGACAGGGATGAGGCCCTTGCTATGCTAGGTGCTGAACAGAGGATGTAGGTCTTGGGGAACCCACATGTATTCTCAGTGTCCAACAGGGATGTGGAAATCTCAGAGCTGACCATTTTGGAACCTTCTAAAGTCTTCACAGATCAGCATTGAGGAACTAGTGCACTAGGAAAGGCAGGGGAACATGCCAACAGCTTACTAGGGACAAACTCAACTCTGGTGTAAATGGAGCACTGTCTCTGGCTCCTCTGGGCTAACTCAGAAGACCCTTGGCTGCTGCAAGGGGCTGGTGTCTCTCCAGCTGATGACAGGAAGGATGCATCACATCCCACACAACTACTCTTCCAGTTTGCTCTTCTCGTGTAACAGCTCCATCAAAGCAGAATGTGACCACCAGGAAAAAGCCATATTCTACTCTCGGTGCTAACTGCTGAGGCTGGAGGACATAGCAGAGGTCAGGCTGAAATTAAAGGTACCTGAATCTCAGCTCTCTGGGACAGAGACCATGTCCAGAGCCTTTGAGTCTGGACAGAATCTAGCCTGTATAGCCAAGATGTGTTACCACTGAGCTGGAACAGCATCTGTGTAAGCAAGACTGTGCCCTGTCATGGTGCAATCTTAGGAGAAAGTCTGCCCTGTTCCCAACCTCCTGGGCCACAGCTCCCCAGCGAGCCAGGGAAGGGGGCTGAATGCTCAATGGTTCCACAAAATGAAGTCTGTGAAAGTTTGCTGTCATGTTAGTGGGAGTGGGGGGCTCATGTGTTACCAGCTCATGTGTTATCAGTGTTTGCACTGGCCTCTGCTACCATTCAACAGTCTGTTTTATTCAGGACTGCTATCTGCTGCAGCTTGCTCATGCCAGGCGCTCTGTGAGCCACAGTGGAGCAAAGGGGATCCAGGTAGGCAGTTGTAGTGGGAGAGGTGGCTAGTGGCAGAGGAGACCCCCGTGGGCAGGATGGGGCTTGGCTGCCTCTGACGACGGTGGCATGGGAGTACCAATCCCGCAGTCATCCTTTGCCTTGGCGCGAGAGGGTGCCTGACACACGCTACTGGGAGATCAGCAGTTGGCCCTGAACATGCCCCAGATGGTTTGATGCCAGGGTGTTTGCACACAGCTCTGCCATTTAATGGGGAGAGAACGCATAGCTGATCCCAGCTGAAGCCATACACTAAAATGCTGACAGACTGTTTGTCGAGACACAAACATTGGCAAATGGCCCCGCTTGCCATATACTTAGAGCCACGGCAGAGAGGGAGGGAACCCAAGAACAGGGCTGTCTCTGGCAGCAACTGAGTCCTCAAAGTGCAGTTCAGTGCATGTTTCTGTGAAGTGGGAAGTGACTTTCTCAGGAGATTTGAAGCACCCTTTTCCAAATGGGTGGAACAGGGATGCCTAGCTGCTCAAACTCAGGCTGGTGGTGATGAGGACAGCTGGCTCCATTCCTCATGCAGCACAGTTTGGGGGATGGAGCATACCACTTGTCTAGACAGGACAGTACCTCTTTGGTCCCTCAGGACTAACATGTTCAGCAGCACCTCTCCAGATAAAACCAGACCAACAGCATCTTGGATGCGCCAGACTCCTCTCCTAGCAGGTAACGCAGCATGCAGGGCTGCGGTGGTAGCTCTGCCCAGTGCCTTTCAGTAGGGCTGTGCCTTAGTCACTGACGCGTGCCATTGTCTCTCCCAACCTGGGGTCCCATGCACCAGAAAGGAGGGGACAGGAGTTGTGGAGAAGAGGACACTGAAAACTTGAATCAGAGCTGGGAAGCGTGGGGCAGGAGCCAGCAACCAGTGTTGTGGGACAGGTCTGCTCACATCAGGGTCAGGCTGGGACCTTCCCACTCTTGTGCCATGAATTTATGGCAGTGCTGGGAAGGGAAGAATTGCCTCCAAAGAGCACCTTCTGGCCTCTAGGCCGTCCCTGGGGTACCTGTGTTGGTACCCTGGGAAAGCCAGCTCATATTACCTGAGTTTTCAGCCAAGAAAAGCCAGACAATCAGGTGGCAAGAGGTTCCTGAAGGCACTGGGCTAGAGAGCTGCTGTTCACAGTTTCCCATCAAACTAGGCAAAACAAGCATTGCTCCTATGCTGATCTAGTAGCCTTCATTTTGCCAAGAGCAGCCTTTTGTCTCTCAGAAGATCCCCCCTAGTCAGAAGAAACCTTCAAAGATAATTGTTAACCTGACTGTGCCTCATTTCAAGATTATTCACTTCTGCAAACAGGGTGTCCTGTGTTTCCAGGAGCTCTGCCCTGCAAAATGCTGAATACTTCCCAGGGCAATAGGGTAGGGAAGAGGGACAGCCAGAGAAAGGAAAACATGGCCCGTGTGGGTGAGGGGCACAGAAGAAGAAGGGTAATGAGGAGGGGAAGGAGCTATCACCTGGGAAGAATTACAAGCAGAGTAAGGCTTTTTTATTTATCTGGACATCACTCTGGAGCAGTCTGATGTTAAAGGAGTCCATAGTTTTAAATTACCACTAATGACTACACGAAAAATATCAAAATTTGGTGTCATGGTTCAATGAACTAGGGAAGGACTCTGGTGGTTTGATCCTCTGCTTTGGGGATCATCCAACATGTACCTGCATCACAGCAAGGGTAGTAAAGATGCTGGAGAGTATCCCTTTCACCAAGCTCTTGCAAAGAGGACAGGGTCCCAGCAGAGCTCAGCCTGGGCTGTGCATCCTTCCACTGGTCACCACTGCTGTACCGCCCCGCTCCAACCCGCAGCAGGCAGTGACACTTGGGGACTGGAGCACCTCTCTTATGAGGAAAGGAATTGGGTCTCTTTAGTCTGGAAAAGAGACATCTGAGGGGGGACCTTATAAACACTTATAAATACTTGAAGGGTGGGTGTCAGGAGGATGGGGACAGGCTCTTCTCAGTGGTGCCCAGGGACAGGACAAGGGGTAACGGGCACAAACTTGACCATGGGAAGTTCCCCCTAAACCTGAGGAGGAACTTCTTTCCCTTGAGGGTGGCAGAGCCCTGGCCCAGGCTGCCCAGGGAGGTGGGGGAGTCTCCATCTCTGGAGACATCCCAAACCCGCCTGGAGGCGTTCCTGTGCCCCCTGCTCTGGGTGACCCTGCTCTGGCAGGGGGTTGGACTGTGTGATCTCCAGAGGGCCCTGCCAACCCTGTGATTCTGTGATTCTGTAATAGCTCAAGGCTAACAACCAAACCAGACTGTGGCACCCACCAACATCCCAGCCTGCAGCACCACTGAGGACTGCTCAGGGCACTCCTTTGGGGCTGCAAAGGCCTGGGAGAGCCCAATTAACTGCCTTGCTCGGAGCAGACATCCCCTAATATGCTCTGTCACTGCAGCCCAGGACTTAAAACTCAGTGCCCGCAAACAAAAGAGGCTCAGCGAGGCAATGTCAAAGGATGCGGGGACAGGGCCGTCTGTCTATCGTGTTCTGTGCTTCTTTCTGTTCTCTCCTGGGGCCTCCTCGGTGCTGACAACTTCACAATATTTGATCTTTTTTTCTTTAAATTTTAAATTACATGGTTACCTAAAAAGCAAAGAAAAATTTTGGCTTGTGTGAGTTACTGTGAAAAGCGTGAAAAGCATGAAAAGGACTTGCAAGTAGGTGGAAAAATTCCTATCTTGGTACTGAGGGGCAGGTACTCAGCCCGTAAAATGTCAGATCGTGTGTCAGATGGGGACACCTCACTGCCCCAGTCCGGTGTCTGTCCAGCTGTCCACCCAACTTGCACTGGGGAAAGTCCTGGAAGCTGGGCCCTGCATCACCTCTCTCCATCTTTCTCACCATCCCCTGCACTGGGTTTCTGATCCCCCATGAATTCCTTGCCCACATTAAAAGAGGGGAGACAAAAGAGGCCAAGTGACTATTTCTCAACCCGGTGCTAACGCCCCAGGCAGCAACCCAAGCAACAGCTCATCCGCTGCAGTGCGCAGCTCCCAGCACACTCATCCCTGTCCTCAGTGTCCCCCTGCCCTCCCCTCTGCCAGGCTGCCCGCTCAGCCTCCACCCTGAGGCTTTTGCACACCAGCTGCTTGCCCCTGACGAGCCAAATGAGCCCCTCCCTGCAGCCCCGGGAGTGGGAACGGGCTGCTGACGGAAATGTCTCGCTTCAGTGTGATCTTCCTGACCTGAAACCCTCCAGAGACCTCTCTCCGGATTAATCTCATACTGCTGATGCTGAGCTCTTTCTCCTGGTCTTGACCCCTTTCTCCTCATTTTGGAGGTTTCCCTGTCAGGTGTGGGGGTGTTTTTCATGGTGCCTTGCTGCAGCCTTTTGTGTAATCTCCTACATCGGCCTTCCCTCATCCAGAGGATCCCCGGCGGCTGGCTGCATCCCCTCCTGCTGATGTGCCGGGCTCAGCGGCTGGCACCGCAGCCTCCCCGGGGATCCTGTTTCTTAGCAACGCTCCAGCCCAGAAGGTAGATGCTGAGCACACGTCTGGTCCATCGGTCCATGGAGGCTCTGTGCACAGGGCAGAGGGCAGCTGCTGCCTGGAGGGGAGGGGGCTGCATCCCCTCCCACATGTCACCTCCTCTCTCCCCTGTCCCTGGGAAGTGGGTGAGGGGCACAGGAGGTTGAGCATCAACTTGGGGCACCACAGCCCAGCGCTCCAGCTGACTGCAGACCTCCCCTCGCACCAGGGACCTGCAAAAATCCCACCGCCCTGCCTTGTCTCCTGCACTGCTCCTCCACCGCGGCCCTGAGAAGGTGCTCAGGCCCCAAGAGACCCTTGGGGGTGGAAGGATGTCACCGTGGGTGTTCTCTAGTGTGGCAGGGTGGTGACAGGCAGGTGGCTGGGGGGGAGATGGAAACCGGGGGCTCTTTCTCAACAATTACCCCGGGTGAGAGGAGCCAGGAGCCGGTGCCTTTGGGGGGGTCCCCTCGCAGGGTCTTACCCAACGTCCCCCTCCCCGGCGCTGCGGAGCCGGCTGCGGCGCGGGATCCGGCCGCCAGGGGGCGCCAAATGGCGAGGCGGCCGCCGCAGCGCCCTATGG
>VXBO01012482.1:186328-409201 GCA_013400135.1 Rhinoptilus africanus
TGGCGGCCGGATCCCGCGCCGCAGCCGGGATCGATCGCGATCCCGATCCCGGTTCTCCCGGGGGATGCGCCGAGCGGAGCGGCTTTCCCATGGCCGGGAATCAACAGCCGGCACGGCGGGGACTCGGAAGCGGAGGGACCGGGCTGGGGGTGGAACGGGCACGGCCCATCGGAAGGTGAGAGGAAGGATGTGTGTCCCCCAGCGGCTGTGTTTTCATCCATGCCGGAGGGGTGGGGATGCTCCCAGGGCTATGCTGGAGGGATGGGGTGCCTCAGGGCTGTGCCACCCTCTGTTTCAGCGGGAGGGTGTAGGATGGGCTATTTATACAGGATATACGCTCCTTTTCCGGGTTAGATGCCGGTAGCCCGTTCACCTCGTCGTTGCCAGCAGCTGGAATCGCCAACTGACGTGGCATGTTGTAGTAATCATCGCGAGATTCTGGTTCATCCCACCTTTTACCCCACACTCCTTTATTAAAAACAGGCATAATCAGGTCATACAAGTCACAATAGCTGGCAAGATACAAACTGTGTTAAGAACTTAATTTAGAATTAATGATTTGTAATCAGGGATCTTAATTCGGACAGCACACTCTGTGTCAAATCTGATTAAATACGCATATGCAATTCTTAGTACAAGTACATAGAATTACTGCTTTAGATGTTCCGGCCCCTCAAACAGTCCTCATCCCCCTTTCTGCGGGATGTTTTAGGGTGTTGCCTGCACACCTCTCTGTAAGCTGAGCAATGCCTCAATCTGGTGTGACCACCCCCAGGAATACCATCCTTTTGCAAGTGGTGTTGTGTGAAGTGACGCGCTGAGTTAGAAGGTGGCTGTCCTTCCCTGAGAGCCTCCGTGAAGGAGTACTGGGGGATTAAGTTTGTGCTCAAGTGGCGTCATGCTATCTCAGAGGGCCACAATGCTTTTCAGGCTGTTCAGGGAAGGATGTGGTATACAAATTTTGGAGGATTTGAGGCCTGGCAGAGGGCTTGCTGCAAGGATTTTTCTGCTCTCAGGTTCCTGGCCAGCTGCCGCCTTCTCCAGTGTCTCTCCAGCTTTCTCCTGTATAATGAAACAGGCTCAACTGGGTGTAAGAAACGTCCTTTCAAACACCACCCAGTAGTTGTGTAAGGCACGAGCAAGAGAAGCAGCATCCCTGTCAGGCTCCAAGCAGTGGTCCTTTGCTCAGACATGGTCAAGAAGCACTGGGCTTGCCCGATGTAGAGGCATGGATGGAAAGCAGGATAAAAAAGGTGTGACATGGACAGCCCCATTTAAGATGACTTGCACCTCGGTCTGATGGACAAGAATTGCACTGTGAAGGTTTCAGGCCTTTCTTGGCAAGCCAAGTTAGTTGCTTCTTGAAAAAGCTGACGGCATAGGATGCTGTTTCTGTGGGATGGAAAGCTTTTGCTATGAGGAGCAGTCTTTTAGTGCTGTTATTCTAAGACTAGCTAGAGGCTAGTCTTCACCCTCAAGTTCATTGTCAGTCCCTCTGGGTAGCGCTCGTAGGAGGAAAGCAGACCTTAGTTGTTGATTAGAGTTGAGTGCATCTGCTTTCACCTCTTTGTTGACCTGCTCTGGGGAGAGAGGGGGCAGGTTTAACGGTATCATAATATTTGGTAAATTATGTTGCTTTTATGAAATATCTCTTTTATTATTATTAAAATGAAGGGAAATGTTTATCACACATTCAGAACTAAGTTCTTGTTTGTGAATTTCAGAGGATTCCTTAGTTAGAGATGCCTTTGCATAGCATGAAAGACACTCTGGAGTAAAAAATCATTGCCCCAAATTTAGTCATTCTGTTTCTTTCTGCCTGGCAAAAATTGGCATGAGTATGGCAGGAAAAGGGGAGAAATGATTTCTGGGTTGAGTGTGAGGGAGGTGGTGCTTCTGGCATTGTTTCTTGGACTGGCAGAGGTGGTGTGTGATGGCATGGTCTTGAACAGCCAGCTTGCGCACCTACAGTCAGCTTCTGCAGCTCAGAGCTGGCTTCAGCCTGCACCCTGCTGTTGGAAAACTGAATTTCACTGTCGTGAGGTCAAAGGCATTGTCGCACCACCACTGCTGGCACCACGAACAGGACTCAGGCAGCCCTGGGCTGGAGATGCTGGTCTCTTCTGTCCCAGTGTTTCCTGGTACCCCTGGGCTTACCCTGCCCAGCAGCATCACACACCATCCTGGACTGCTGTCCCTGGGGAAGGGCCTTGACATCTGCTCCAGCACAGGGCAGGGGCAGGACACCTTCCTGCTTTGCTGCTGCCTGAATCTGCCCTGCCTGATCCACTCCTTCTGCCCCAAATGCCTTGTCCTTTCTTGAAGGCAAGTGCTAGCAAGCAGCCATTGCAAAGACTAGCCCTAGCAAAGACTAGAGGAACCTTTCTCTACCTCTCGGCTTTGTCCTAGGCTGGTGTGTGAACTCCCCTAGCCCAGAAGGAGTGACTGAGCAGCTGAATTCAATGTAAGGCAGTTAAAAGGCCATTGCGGGTGACTGATGGTTTTGAGGTTAAAAGGAAGCTGACATGGGGACGCCTGCAAAATGGTCTCGATGGCTTTTCTCAGGGTGGGCTCAGCTGTCCGGTTAGACCAGAAACACTCACCTCAGTTTAGGGGCTGCTGAGTGGGCTGCATCGAGTCACACCTCAGTTCATGGTTGCCCCAGACTGCTTTTTGCAAGTCTGAGTTTAAGAAAACAAACCACACCCAGCAGGGAGACCTTTCTCTGGAGGGGCTTAAAACTTTCTGCAAAGGGACCTGGGACCTGGATGGTTTCCTACTGCCTCCTTTGACAGCAGCAACAACAAGGAACAGAATTTTGAATGGTGTCCTGAGACCTGGTGCTCCGGGTTTCCGTTCCAGCACAGGGTCCTAAGCCAAGAAAACTGCCTGTCCTGCCAAGGCCGGGTAGGAAACTCGGTGCTGGAGCAGCCAGTCAGCTGCGTGGCATTAACTCCTTTCTACAAACAGCAGTGAGGCTCCTTTGATGAGCATGCTCTCTGCGGCGTTTACTTTCTTGTTTCTTTCTGAAAGACCCATCGCACCCGGCTTAGCTGCAGCCTGCTGGCCGGATGGTGGGCTGCAGAGCTTTTGAAGATGCTAATACAAGCTCTAGTGATGATCCTTAATCACTGCTTTATCATGTCCTCTCTGAACAGTGCTCTAGTGCTCTGCTAGTGGGCTGGAAACCTGGCTGGGGGAAAGGCTCTGAGGTGCAATGAGTCGAGCAGAGGTAGGTGGGCTTAAGCCAGGGGATGACCTCGTCAGCAGAGAGTCTTGAAGCAGTTTACAGGCATTAAACTTGTTCTGGCACTTCAGCGGTCAGGCACATCAGGAATCTTACGTTTTCTCTCTTGGTGATCCTTTCTTGATCGCTTAGCAGATCAGGTAGAAGGGATTGGCTGTTGGGTTTGGGCATGTGTATCCCACAGGCTCTTGGTGACAGGATATTGCTTCTGGTAGGCAGGTAGACTTGACTGTCAGCAGCAAGTCTAGCAGTCATCTCAGAGAGATCTTCTCTTTGAGAACCACTCTGCTTTGATTGGAAACCGCTCGTCCCAGCTGTTTGCCTGAACATGCTACATGTCTGCGCTTTAGCTGCCTCCCGTCAGGTTAGACACGTGCATGGACAAGCTGCCTCCTCTGTATTTGCTCCTCCTGCTGTGGTGACCAGATGTCCTACTCTTTAGTGATGTTGTCCTACTTTCAAGTAGGTTAATCTATTTTTGCCTGGCCCAGAGTGTTGCACTGTCCTTTGTTGTGACTTTGCCTTTCTACACGTCCTGTACCTGGCTTTCCCGCGGCAGAGACAGAAGATCTGCAGGTCATGGTCCCAAGCAGTACAAGCCAATTTCCTGTTTACTGGGGAAGCACTTGGGATCTTGTATAGCAATCAACCTTGCAGACAGGGTGCAGACCCGGGGGCCCAGTGCACGGTTTTGAGCCTGCCTCCTGGAAGATTATGAGATGCTGAAGGTCCTCAGAGGGAAAGGTCAGGCTTCCAACTTGCGTTAAGAGTCTGGATGTCCTTGTGCTGGCCAGCAGTCACTTGGAGGTGGTTGTTCTTGTTTGCATGTCTGGTATTCAAGTGCCAGCACTCCCAGGATCTGGAAGAGATGCCTGAGCAGAGAAGAAAAGAAGGACTTTCAGAGCTGAGAGTGAGCTGGGGAGGGGGCTGGAGCCTTGTCCTGTGACTGAAAACAAAAGACAGGTTGAAGCCTAGGTTCTGCAGGGAACCAACTTCCAACTCAACCCTTCCTCTGAAAATATCCTGTCTTTGGCTTGCCAGCCCCTGCTAATACTGATCTCTGACACTTGGCTCTTCCTAACCACTAGTTTGTTTGCCCTTTGACTTTAGTTTGACAACAGTAGCTTCTTGTTCAAGCTCGCCATGACATGCTGAGGTCTGCCCACCTGAATGGTCTCTGAATCACCCAAGGTGGACTCAAAGTGTCCTGGCATGGCTGCAAGGCTGCGGCTGTGGAAAAAAGCGAGGCACAGGACTCCCCCGCCAGGTAGCCTGTGCTGCAGCAGGGCTGGGAGGGAGCACGCAGGGTGGAAGCTGAAGGCCGATGAGCTTTGGACCAGTGCTGCAGTTTATTTATGGCCTGCTTAGCAGTCTCAGGCAGGCAGTGTGGGTTAAGGCATCTCCTGTCCTGGATTGACAGTACAGATCCAATTAGACATGAAAGCCTCTAATTATTTGTCCCGAATTGCTCCGGTGGTAACCAAGGCTCTGCTATCTCCTCCTTTTGTCTGTGTCCCAGCTGGAAATGCCCCAGTGTCCCTGCATCTAGAGCAGCAAGTGGGATGTGTGAGCAGAGTCAGCACAACCTAATCAAAGGAGACAGACCCCGTGAGTTAATGAGGGGATGGACCTGCTTCGTTAACTTTGGGGAGTTCTCTAAGCCCGGTCCTGAGAGACAAAGGACTGAGATTACGTGTGGCTTAGATAAGGCTTAAGTGATGAATTGCTGTACTGCGGGAGCTGGATGGAGGGGCTGCAGACTATGGGGAGGGAGGGGGGTAACTGTCAGAAAGGATTTGAAAGCAGAAGGTCCCTCATATCTGTGTAAGGCAGGCACGTCCCTCGCTGAGCGCAATGTCTATGACCAGACCAGCTTGCTTGTTCCCACATTTCATTCTCCCCTTTGAAGCTGTGCTAGCAGGAGGGTGCTGAGGGGTCAGAGATAGCAAACGCAACCCTTGCTCTGCCTGTTCTCTGCTGCCCTTGCTGCTGCTGGCTCTCCAGAAGGACACCTTATCTGTGTGAATGGCGTGTTCTCCTCCAGCCCCCGTGCTTCAGCCTCCAGCCCTTCTTGCTGCATCAATGATCCAGGGCAGCAGGAGCAGTTGGCTCTAGCAGACTGCAGTGCATCAAAGTGATGGAGAGAACCGTCCTGGGGAAATGACCCGAGCTCTCTGGGAGGGAAGCTGGGTCTCTACAGCTTGGCCAACCCAACAGCATTGTTGGAGGGTAGCAGCTGAGAAGGAAGTCATGGGCACGAGGTGGGGTTATGCAAGCAAGGCTCGGAAACTTCTTGTTTTCCAGTCATGTGTACTAAATGACAGATGTGCATTTTCAAATGCAAAATTATTTTAAGGTGAAAAAAGCTTTGCAGGGCACTTATTGCATCCTTGAGCTCATTCTGGATGCTCATTGTGCAAAGAAGGAGTCTCAGCTGTCTGTAAGAGAAAATGTGTCATTTATGTTCTTGGTAACCTTAACTCTTAAAATGACAGTGAATAGCTCTCAGATGAGACAGGGTAGCCAGCCTTGGTTTTAAGGCAAAATTTTATACAAATAATATTCAGCTCCTGCATAGATGCTCAGCTAAGTGCTTCCACCATTGTTTCCAGGCCACAGGGTCCCCCAAAAACAGAGTTTATATCATCATCATGAGATGCTGCCTGAAATTTCACCATGTGCACGTTTTCTATTTGTGGGGACATATGAGGCCAGTCCTGCAACAGGCCCTGCCAGTGACATGACTCTGCCCCTGAGCCCGAGGCAAAGGCACACGGGGGGAGTCAGCAAGGGTGCCCACCCTGGGAGAAGCGGGGAGCAGNTTTCTTCCCAGCCCGCTTGGAAAGTGGAGCTATTGAATTTTAAGCAGCAAAGACAAAACTCTGCTGAAGAGGCCTCTTCTGTGCTTGCTTGGTGAAATCACCGATCACAGTGGTGGAGGGGTCCAGGAAGATGCCAGCCTTGGCCTTATTAATGACTCTGTTGTTGTCTGCTTTAGTTTGTTGGTCTTTGCTCTGGGAGACAGTTTGCCAAAGCGGCAACTATTTTCCCCAGAGAAGCTTCCTTGCGAGCTGTCCCCGTGGTGGGGGCTGTCCCTCTGCGTGGCTGGGCTTCACAATACCAGCTCTTGGAACAGCCTGTGGAGTGGCGCTGGCCTAAGGGGCTGACCTGCAGTGCTCTGGGGACCTCCTTTATGGCCCCAAAAGCCTGAACTCAAAGGTGGAGGGGACGCAGATGAGAGGAGACAGAGGCTCTATGTTCTACCAGGAGCTTTTCCCCTCTGGCTTTTAAGGGTGCCCAGCCTCGCAGCTCAGTACCCCGAGGAAGGGCACCCACTTCTTCTGCAGAGGTTTCTGCTGTCTCCAACAGCACCGGCTTGGCTGGGCTGGGGACACAGCAGCTTGACTCATGTATTTCATCCGGTACTTTGGCCATCCAGCAAAGCAGCCGTGCAGTTGTTCTGCCCTGCGCACCTCCTGTTTCTCACCTCAGGCTCAGAGCATCAGACCCTCTTGCCTGTGTTTTTCTCCTTGAACCACTTAGTTTTAAAATAGAGCAACTATCTTCCTTCAGAAAGGAGCTTATTTGCTCCAATCTAGGGCAGTTTTACAGCACCAGCAGCCTGTGCAGCTCTCTTTGGGAGCACGGTGGTGTTCCCAGCATGGGTGCCTGGCATGGCTGTGTTCAGCAACAAGGAGGGGTTGCATCTGTGGCTTAGTAGGAGAGTTGGGTCAGTGCCTCAGGGTCTGACAAGGGGCGTTAGTGGGGCTGAGTGGTGCGAGTCCTCAGTCCCAGTCTTTTCTTTGTAACCACACACTTGTCAGAGGAGTGCAGGCTTGGCTTCTTGGCAGCAAGGCCAAGACATGAATGATCCCAAAGCTATGTCCTGCCAGGGTTCACAGCCCCACGGACAAGCCTTGAGGGTTCTCTGCATGGGGAAGCTTACCTTCTCCCCGTGTCTATGTGATAAGAAAACACAGATACTCAGACTTTCACTTACTTCTATATCAACAAGTGATAGATCTGCAGGAGCTTTGAGAGGTGTTCTCGTCCATGTTCATGCCTGAAGATGGNGTTCACAGGCATCCCTGGTGGGACCCAGGTTGCTGGAGCGCTGAATGCATCTCTCTGACCTCCAGCTGAGGGACGTTCGAATGAGACCCATCTCTGCCAGGGCCAATGCTCATCCAGGAGGGCTAGGAAGCAGCTGACACTTCCTTCAAGCCTCTTGGTGTCCTTTCCCTGCAGGCCAGAGGCGCGTCTGCCAAGTTCAAACCAGAGAGCTTCCTCCATACNAAGGGGCTGACCTGCAGTGCTCTGGGGACCTCCTTTATGGCCCCAAAAGCCTGAACTCAAAGGTGGAGGGGACGCAGATGAGAGGAGACAGAGGCTCTATGTTCTACCAGGAGCTTTTCCCCTCTGGCTTTTAAGGGTGCCCAGCCTCGCAGCTCAGTACCCCGAGGAAGGGCACCCACTTCTTCTGCAGAGGTTTCTGCTGTCTCCAACAGCACCGGCTTGGCTGGGCTGGGGACACAGCAGCTTGACTCATGTATTTCATCCGGTACTTTGGCCATCCAGCAAAGCAGCCGTGCAGTTGTTCTGCCCTGCGCACCTCCTGTTTCTCACCTCAGGCTCAGAGCATCAGACCCTCTTGCCTGTGTTTTTCTCCTTGAACCGAACCACTTAGTTTTAAAATAGAGCAACTATCTTCCTTCAGAAAGGAGCTTATTTGCTCCAATCTAGGGCAGTTTTACAGCACCAGCAGCCTGCGCAGCTCTCTTTGGGAGCACGGTGGTGTTCCCAGCATGGGTGCCTGGCATGGCTGTGTTCAGCAACAAGGAGGGGTTGCATCTGTGGCTTAGTAGGAGAGTTGGGTCAGTGCCTCAGGGTCTGACAAGGGGCGTTAGTGGGGCTGAGTGGTGCGAGTCCTCAGTCCCAGTCTTTTCTTTGTAACCACACACTTGTCAGAGGAGTGCAGGCTTGGCTTCTTGGCAGCAAGGCCAAGACATGAATGATCCCAAAGCTATGTCCTGCCAGGGTTCACAGCCCCACGGACAAGCCTTGAGGGTTCTCTGCATGGGGAAGCTTACCTTCTCCCCGTGTCTATGTGATAAGAAAACACAGATACTCAGACTTTCACTTACTTCTATATCAACAAGTGATAGATCTGCAGGAGCTTTGAGAGGTGTTCTCGTCCATGTTCATGCCTGAAGATGGGACCAGTTCTTACTTAGGTCCTTGGCAACAGAGATTTCTCCAACTTGATCCTAAAATCACTGCCCGTAACCCCTATCTCTTTTACAAAATGGAGAATTGACTGTGATTTGTGGTATGTAATTGCTTCTGGGATTAAATGCTCGCTATCTGAGAGGTCCTTTGCAGAAGCTTGTTGTAGTTATGAATTTGGTGGTAAGGTGGATTCTGCCAGCATCAGCTGCCACACCAGCAGTGGTGGGAAGGGTTTACATTCCCGCATTATGTAGATCACCTAATCTCCTTTATCTTGGGATCCTTCTGCTGTCACACAAGTCTACATCCAACTGTTGTTTAATTAAAAAATAAACAGACAGGTATTTACAAGGAAAATGAAGCTGTTTTATTCTTTATGCATCCTTGATGCTCTCCTGACATCTTGTCTGGGGACAACAGCTCTAAGTCTTGAATTTGAATTTTTGTCTTGCAAAGCTGATTGTTTTAATTGGGAACAAAGCCATGGAACAGTGAATGTCCCATGCCAAGCAGACTGGCCATGGTCTTAAAGAGGAACGATGCCTTCTCTCCCCTTTGCACTGCCTGATGTGCTGTGAGGCTCAGGTGATGTGGCTGTAGTTCACATTCAGTTTCATCTATTGAGTGACTGCATACAGCTTTGTGTACCTGTGCTAAGCCAACCTTGACACTAACCGTAGCCTGTGTTGTGCTGTGAAATATGGCCAGCATGGTCAGGAGAAACAAAGAGAGATCTATATGTAATGCACCCAAGGTCACATGGAAGTGCAACATTAGCTACCGATGATTTCTAGTGTAGTAAAGAAGAGCAAGCTGACTAGCAGCTGGAGCCTAGGAGTATAAGGCATGCCCTTATAGCAGAGGGTATTTGGCTATGGACACAAGACCAGACTACTTGCCTTTTGTCTGAGCTTTGTGTCCTTTTAGTAAAGCTGGCGCTACAACTTGCATTCTAGAAGTTGGGGACTGACAGAGGATCTGAGGTACCACTCGGTATGTCCATCGGAGCTTGACAAACCTTGAGATGCCAAAGCATGGGAGGAGACTGCAGGGGTCTCCATATTCCCTGAATGAACAGAGCTTCTCCATCGGTGGCTTTGGATGAAACCTGGAAGAAAAAATAAAAGGCAAATTTTCAAAGGTTGAAGGAGTTGAATCTCCTCCGTTAAAGCATTGTAAAGCACTGCAATCATCAAGCCCACCCTACAAGTGGCTGTCTTAAGCCAAGCTTGGAAGCTTTTCTGAAAGCTGAGATTACCTGGTACACAAGGCCCAAGCTTCCATAGACACTCTGTCAGTGGATCAGCTGGAGAAGGGTTTAAGGCATGGCCCAGCTGAGGAAGAGTTTCCCCTGAGGGACAGACAAACCAGAACAGGACTTGGCTGCTTTAGAATTCCCCTGCAGGAGTGCCAAGCTTTCCCCTCCTGATCACAGACCCCTCAGATGCTCTCAGGGTTCAACCCACCACTTTTGTACACTGAATTACTCCATTGCTACAGAGCAAATGCAGTGGTACAAATCCAGTCAGGGTTTTGCTAGTGCCTGGAGGCAGATTAGTGTCAGTCTTTTACTTGACATCTGCCATCTATGGCATCTTTGACCAAGGTAGAGAAGTGTTCATGGATTAAACTCCACTGCACTCCTACACTGGGTAAACTCAGTGATATGGTGTATTTTTCATACTGGAAACAGAGATTTGCAGGGATGAAGTGAGTTGGTGAATCACAGAATCACAGAATGGGGGGGTGGGGGTGGGGGTGTGAACCTCTGGAGATCCCCCAGTCCCACCCCCTGCCAGAGCAGGGTCACCCAGAGCAGGGGGCACAGGAACGCCTCCAGGCAGGTTTGGGATGTCTCCAGAGACGGAGACTCCCCCACCTCCCTGGGCAGCCTGGGCCAGGGCTCTGCCACCCTCCAGGGAAAGAAATTCCTCCTCAGGTTTAGGTGGAACTTCCCATGGTCAAGTTTGTGCCCGTTACCTCCCTGGGCACCACTGAGAAGAGCCTGGTCCCATCCTCCTGACACCCACTCTTGAAGTGGGTGTCAGGAGCATTGATAAGATCCCCCCTCAGTTGTCTTTTTTCCAGACTGAAGAGACCCAAATCCTTCATCCTTTCTTCACAGGAGAGGTGTTGTGATTTGCAAGTAGAAGAGCTTTAAACAAGAGACAATGCGGATTGAATCTGACATCCCATCAGATTCTCCTTCTCTTGATCCCTGATCTACCAATAGGCACCTCTTCCATTTTGCGTATAATATGACCTATTGTATAAATATTTAGTCACCCTGTTGGGAACATTAATTATAAATGGGGACGAAGCTTTTGAAAGCTGCCTGTAGGTCTGGGCACCCAATTTCCATTAATTTTAATGAGAACCAGACATACAAATCCCATTCGGTGGCTTTGAGCATCTCAGGCAGGAAGCTTCATCTGACACCTCCCCTCCTCCCTGTTCTGCAATTTAAGAGTGAGATTTGCAAATACCTTACAAATCCTGCAGATTCCTGAGTCGCCCTTGTGCTGTGCCATTGTTCTCTGCTGAGGGTGGTTGGATGGTAGCTTCAGAAGTATTTATAATAAGTTCATTTAATCCATCCTGTTCTTTTCCTCTGCACCCCCTCTGCTCCCCTCCCCCCAGCACTTTGAAACAGTGATGCCTGAATGAACCCCCAGCCCGCGTGGTTTTTGACAGAGAAGCTTTGATGCTTGAAAATGACAGCTGCGCTGAGCAGGTCTGAAATGAATGATTGAATTATCTGACTGATTAAAAATGTGCTGTGGCTTGGAAGATCTGACGGCAAGTATTCACTTAGGCAACGGACATGAAAGAGAGTGTGTGTGCACGTAGGGTGTGTGTTTGTGTGTGCATTGAAAAAAACAGCTGGTGAAATGCGACAAACACCCAGAGCCGCTTGGAGCGGCAGCTTCTTAAGCTCAGCATCCTTTCGAAAGCTCCAAATCTTCTCCAAGATACTCAGCAAAAGCTGAAACTCAGCGTGGTTGTGCAGATAATGATTATTTAGACAGACGTCAGCAGTGGTTTAGGAAATGGAAATTGAGTTAATAGGTAGTGCAGGCTGGGGAACTGCTTAACTGCATCTCAGTCCCAATACCAACTTGTGACTGAGGAATGATAAACTCTCCCGCTGAAAACACAGTCCCCATCCTCTGTGCTACAGACACGTGCTCACGGTATAGCCTGGCCCCAGGGATGCCAGGTCTACGCGAACCTGCCCTGTGATCGAGATTTTTGAAAAACTTGAGCCCCAGTGAGGTTATCTATAAGTGGCTGGGGGGATGGAGAAAGGAAGCTTGATTATGGCTGTGCCCCTGATGGTACCGTCAGTGATGGCAACAGCAGATGTGTTAATGCATGAGGGACAGTAACAGCCTTTCCAGACCTATCGCAGCTTCCTTCACAATCCCCATCTAGTGAATCGTCCCTTCCCAATGCCTCACATAAATTCAGCTCTGCTAGAATATAAGCAAAGTATCTGTAAGTGGAATGAAAAAAAAAAAAAAGAAATTAAAGAAACATTTCTTTGCAAATGAAACATATTTTTTGAGGTCAACCATTTCACAGCTTCCCACGGGAGTTTCACACAGGGAAAAAATCAGGTCATAAAGGTTACAATTGTAGTTCGTCATTGTGAATGGGCTTGTTCTGAGTTTACTGAAATTGATTTTTTCCTAAATTGTTTAACTGCTCTTCATCTCCCTGCTTGAAGAAGATCACTATCTTCCTTTGACTGCTAGCTCAAAAGAGATGAAACGTTGGGCTATATCAGAAATAGTTTTGGTTTAGTCTCTCTGTCCAGCCACTGGATAATCTGTTCTTTGCCCCTTCCAATGCCAGTAGCTGTAGTGATGTTAGGTGTCTGTAATGGCTTCAGCCACGCAATTTCGTGCTCCCTGTCCCAGTTCCAGTGGTCATTTCACCAAGATTAAATGCTACAGTTACAGTAGTCCTAAGGGCACACATAGCTAATGGTAATTCAGTGGCATCTGTGTTGTCTCCCCATCAGCATCCCAAAATATCCCTGTTATTGAATCCATTTTAGCAACCCAGAAAGACTCAGAGCAGAGAAGATGCTGAGATCCTCCTTGCAAAGGCTCATATAGCTGCAATCCTTGTCATTGCTAAATGTCCCACTGCAGCCCAACACCGTTCCCAGACGTGGGAGCCCCAATCCCTCTGGGCTTCTGTTTCCCGTATCTTCCATCCAGACCCTATCTCTTGAGCTTAAATGAAACATCAGATCATTTAAGTGTCCCTTTCCATCATCTAAAAACTTACATTTATAGATGATATAATGTAAATCAGATTTATTTTTCCAAATTTTTTTAATCCCTCCTCCCCTTCCCAAGTCTTTGAAAATCAGAGCCAGAGCACCTGGCTGTGGCCCCTAGGTTGCATCCAGATGGACAATCTCCACGGGCCTTAAAGATGAGGGTAGATGACTGGGCCAACATCCATGGTCAGAGAGGCAATGCTCCCCTGGTACATGGACAGTCTAGCTTACGTTAGCCTGACTTCTCTGCCATCCTTCGTCACTATACCTGATCCTAGTGGCTGATCCAGGGCTAGGACTTTCTTCCCAGTGGTGGAACATCTTCTCCTTCCCTGTCTTGGATGGTCTCAGGTAACAGCAAATTCCCCCTCCTCTGTTCTCTTGACCCTTCATGTCAGTGAACCTGCCCACAGGCAGGTCCTCATGTCCTCCACTCAACTTGAAGCTGCGTTCAAGCGTTCAAGCTGTGTCCAAACTGTGTCCCTGTTCAATATCCGCTGCCATGCTGCATCCAGGACTGTCAGCTCAGCATGTGAGACATCTCAAGAGGAGCGAGAAACCAGGCAGACCGAGGTGGAATCACTGCAGTTTGGCAAGAGAAAACCTCCTGGAGAAGCCAGGACCATACACAACCTGACTGACGCGAGGAAGCATAAATTGTGTCTCTCTGCAGCTGCTGCTCCTCTGTCTCCTCCCTGCATTGTGGCCACAGATGCCCAGCAGTGCTTAGTCCTGGGCAGTTCACAGTGTGTCCAGATGATCCAGTCGGAGCGTGTTTTTCTCTGGGTGGACTGTCTGCCCAGGGGGACAGTTTCATTCATGAAGCAGGATGCAGAGTCTACCATGATGGGCTGAGGGGATGCTCTGAAGACAACCACAGTATTCAGGGTGCCGGGGCCGGCAGGAGCCCCTAGAAGAGGTGGACCTAGCAAATGCCTTTGGTTAAAGAAGGAAGCTGACTCCTCTGAACCATGAATCAGATTTGGCTGTCACTGAAAATGATAAGCTCTGTATAATTGTATGAACAAAGTTATCAGTAGCACCTTTATATGCATATGAGCTTGAAATGCGGAGAAGTGAGTAGAAAGGAGATTGTGCAGTTATTCCATACATCAGTACCACATGTCTGGACATTAAACAGACGTCAGAAATTCTCATTTCCAAAAATAAATTGGACATCCTGGGCAATACTGAGACACACTGACACAAGCCTGAATCACAGGACACCCAAATCCCAAGGACACCCTACTAGTCACCCAGGGCTGGCAGGACAGAGAGATGGAGATGTGACCTTCATAAGAATCCAAGAGCCAGGCTGTGTTGGGCACATGGAGAAAGCCATGCTCTGCCTGGAATATCCCACATCTGGCTGGTGCAGACCGCGCTGGAGATCCCAGTGAGCTGGGGAGGTGCCACTGTGCAGGGCGTGCTGGAGATGCAGCAGAGCTTTTCCTCCCTGGGACAGCACTCGGGTGAAGCAGTGCCTAAGGGATATGCAGACAGCAGTGGTGGAGCTGTGGGCACTTCTGGAAGTTGCTTTTTTTCGGGTGAAAGCAATGGATTTGCTAGAAGAGCCTGATAACTCGTAGCTTTTTTGCCTCCAAGTTTTCAGGCTTTCCTGGAACTCTGTCCACATGCTTGTCCTAATAAACAGCCAAGGGCTGCTCTTCCATTCAGGTTCAAGTTAATCTGCCCCATCATAGATGTGTCCCTGCAGACTACCAGATTGAACTAGGGGGCTGGACAAATAGCTTCCCTAAACAACTTTACAAGAAAGTGAAAGAAAATCATGTTCACAGAACAGCTTTTCAGCCTCAGGGATAGATGCTGAAGGACTCGTGCTGCTGCCAATAACACATCCCTAGAGTTTCTAAAAATGGCAGATGATGATTTTCTGTTACCAAAAGAAATGCAGTGAATTTGGTGTAATTCTATATCAGACCTCAATCTGACAGATAAAGGTGAATTGATTACTGAACTCAGAATTAATCGTTGCTTAAATGACCTAATTGCATTTGTTACAAGCAAAATGTAATCCTAAAATGATAATACATATGCAAGGCACTTTAAAGTGGCAAATTTTCCTAAGCTGACAACAATTACAAGCAAGAAATGATTGGAGGAAAAAGTGAGACAAAATAATGTGTGTTATAAATGAGGGTTGTTTAAGAAAACTTTGATAGATGCTGTCTCCTCCACAGTATGCACAGAATTTTGCAGTCTTCAAAGATATTCTTAGCTAAGAATTGATCGTTATTAAGGAAGAGAAAAGCAGAAATAATAACGGTAATAAAAAAGCCAAATAGAAAAAGAAGGGATTTAGTAACAAAAGCTGTGAATTGACTGTTATGTAATTCAGAGACCTGGAAGGCTAATTTGAAAGAGCAGTCAATGAAAATTACATTTACTAGTCTTTAGGACTACAAGAAAATGTGCATGTATGTGTATTTATATGCATATATGTCAGGAAGGAAATAATGCTATGTGTTGTTTTGAGATGAAGATGGTAAAAGAGTCTGCTCTGATACTGCAAAAAATAAGAAGTGTCCAGCCAAAGACTCATAGCTCTGGAGAAAAGCAATCTGATGGGTTCAGATCTTACAGACATAAAGGAAAGCTCCAGTAGTAACCAGGCAGCATATTAAATGGCAACTGGTAAACTGAAATGTTTGTACATATCTGGGACTAGACAAAATACGTTGAACACTTTCATGAGACATGGCTGAGCAATCCTTTTAGGGTGTTGATACTTCATGTATATTGGTACCTCGGGCGTTGGGGTGTATTTGCACCTTGAATCAGTCAGACAAAATAGGGTGCTGTTTGTTTAGGTGAGATGATGAATGGCAGAGAGGGGGAGACTCACTGCTCTGGCATATAATAAAACATGGAAGAGATGCTGCAGCCCCTTGCTGGAAGAACAGTGGACTCCCTGCGGGACCTCCCAGAGTTTACTCAGATCAGTTGCTGAGGATACAGTTTTCATACACTAAAAGTTAGGGAAATCAGGACAAGTTGGATGCTGAGAGTGGCCAGGTCTTCTCGGTGAGCTGATTTTATGTCAACAACAGGCTCTCAGGAAGACAAATGCAAATTCATACACTCAGGAACCCCCATGAGCAGAAGGAAGATGGTTACTTTGGAGGACAGTTACTCATCTGAAAGTTGACATGCAGGAGATAGAGAGCGAAGAGAATGATCATCCAGCAGCATCAGTCTTGCCTTCTGCCAAAACCTGAAATGCCAGGAATAATGTCTTCCATGTTCCAGGCTGGGATTTCCCAGGCAGAAATGCTTACACTGGGCAGGGGATCAAAAATCTCCAGAGCACATCAAGATTTCTTTTGAACGCGCAAGGCAGGTGACTAATCCTCACATGGGAGATTTGTGCTGTGCACAGTGTTGTCTCGAGACTTCCAGAGGGCAATGGAGATCCTGGTGGCTTTGCTGGGCACTGGCCAGGCTGGTACTCTGAATCCTGGCCCAGCATCCAGAAAGTTATCAAGAAGCTCAAGAAATTAACTATGTGTAGAAAACCAGACTCCTATGGAGCCACTAAACAGGTTCCACTTGAATGTGTATCCAGGAGGTTATAAGAGGAACTGATGACAGCCTATGGGAAAAAAATTTTCCTAGAGGAAAATGCTTTGTTGTCTAAGAAGAGCCAATGGTTGCAGGGTAACACCAGCCTACAGGCTGGGAGTCTTTCTCCTGGGATGAAGGTGCTTCTTTCCTGTACATAAGTGACAGCTTCTTTACTGGAGGACACATTTCATCTGGGGTTTGCAGACCCCTCAAGCCAAGGAGTTTTCAGCTAGCTGTTCAAGTAGACCCTCCTGACAATATCCCTGTAATTCAAAATCAGGACAAAGTTAGCATCTCCCACTGCCACCATCTCCAGACCTATCAGGGCACTGTGGTGTCCCAGTGGCTCTGTGGTCCTCCACCAAGCATGAGTCAACCCAGAACAAGTCATTGGGGAGCATCTGTTCCAGATGCAGCTGGAGAAGAGGACCCAGCTGTGGGTCTCACGTTCAGTGTCCAAGGCTTCAGCCCCCATCCATCAGTGTTGCACTCTGGAATCTCCCCTTTCCATCTTCCCAGGCTTACAAACCTGTTAGCAGCCCTTCTACCTCAGACCTCTCAAGGAGCTCTTCACATGCAGCCTTTTGCCCATGATTATTTTTAAAGCATCATTTCTGTCTGTCATCCGGCTACCCAGGGTAAGAGTAACAAATTTCAGCTCTCCCAGCCCCCCGAAATAGCCATGAGGCACCATCTCCCCACCAGCTCTAGTGTCCCTGGTGTGAACCACCACTTCCACATCTCAGCAGTCTGCTCAAACAGCTCCAGGGTAGACTTTTCAGGGCAGCCATTATCCAGAGCAAAGTGCTGACTTAAGTGTCAAGAGAAATGCAGACAAAGGCTCATGAGGACTGACCTTCCCCATCAGAGGGCTGTTACCTACAAAGAGCATGCAGCAAGGTCCTCGTAGAGCTTTCTCCTAGTTCTGGCTTCCATCAAAGTGACTAGTACTGAAAGTGAGTCCCAGCTGGGAAATCCAAGGGATTTCCTGAGAAAAACAGCTGTGGGAGGACATGAAAGCAAAATCATTCCTGGGCGCGTGTGAACACTTGCAACATTTTCATAGAAAAAATCAAGGACAAGGCTCAGCAGCACCCAGGATGTCCTTGTGTGCCACACTAAGGACTGTGAGTACCATGGTTGGAAAACTACTTGTAACAGGAATGCAGCATTTCAAACTTCGGCACTACGCTGTGGTTAAGACACATTTTATATTGCCAGGTGAAGTCAATAGACCCTGTGGGGTTGTAGGGTAAGTGGTCCTGGCTTCTCCACTCACAGCAAAAGGGGAGCAGAGCCGGAGCTGCAGAGCAGCCAGCCTTGAAGCAGCCTTGAGGTTCAGGTTTATCAGTGGACCCCTCGGGGAAAGCGACCATGAACAATCTCAGGTCCACAGGCTCCCATCTTTTTCCAGATGTTTGCTTCTTCCATCAGCCTAGCTGGAGTGTTTCCATGGTCCGTAGAGTGGAGCTAGTTAACTTTTGTGCCTGTCATGTGGTCTGTGCTGTTTATTCCTGGTGCCTGCAGTTCCTTGCTGCCTGGAAGGCTCCCAGATGTATGCTTTAGTTTGTTTGGGCTTGAGGAGTAGCTCTCCTGGTGTCAGCGTGGAAGGAAGATGGCCCCTCTCTAGGTTGCTCCTGCTTCCCCAGAGAACTCATGTCACAAGTGGCAAATGGCATCTGCACATTCTCATGCACATCCAGGCGGTTAAACAGCATGTCCAAAATTGCTACAGTTTAGAAGTTTTCTTAATTCCAAAAAAACACCCATTATGACATACACAAGGCATCTAACGCAGATCTACTGGCAATCCAGGAAAAATGTTGGTATTCTTTTACTGTTAGGAATGTCTCATAAGCGATAAGGACAAGCACACCTTCCTGCTCAAGTGATGAGAGGTTTCTCCCTGAATCCAGATGTTGATGTTCTCATTCCCAGAAGCAGAGTGATTGATAACCCAGATATTTGGAGCCCCGCTAGTGGATATATTCTTAGAAACTAGAACCTCATTTTCTCGTGCTGCAAAATGTTACTTCCCAGGACTGCCTGCGCAGAAATCGGATTTTGTTACTTGCCTTCAGAACTGAACAGTACAACAGATTGATGAATATTGATTGCAGGGTTTTTTATTTTATTTTTTTTTTGTTAAAACACCCTAACCTGATAATTGGTCAATTACAAATACATTAGAATTGATCAGACAGAGGAGCAGGACAAACTTTTGTAAAGGTGTAAGGCAAATCATGTTTCTCAGACGAAGGAACCCCTAGGGAGGTTAATAGTCCCACATCTGGATTTATCCAGCTGCTTACTGCCCTTTTCCGTGGCCACAAGATCCATTTCATGTGTCTCTCCAGCACAGTAACCTTCATTCACACTTGCGTTTGTTGGATAACTCCTGAGTGTAGCTGCAGGGTGGCTCATTACATGGTTCATTACCAGTACTATCCCTGGCAAGCAACGCCGTGTGCTGTGCTGTGGGGTATCCCTTCTGGAAGAATATACAGCCGTGTTCTGCTGAGCCGCTCCAGGACGTTATTTCATCTAACAACTGTGCTTTGGTGTTTGGATGTACAGCTACACATTGTAGTAATATTTTTAATTTGGGATGTTGGGGATTTGTCTGCTCATTCAGCAGTGTGCATCCTCTGGAACAAGCTTTCCAAGAGGCACAGAAGTCCAGGAAGTAATTTTCTCCAGGAAATCAGTCTTGGAACATGCATCTGAGGCAGAAACTGAACTCTTCTTCCTCGTCCTAAAGGTCCAGCCTGGGGCTGCTTTCTCTGCATGCTGCTGTGGGAGCCCTCAGTCCCCTGCAAGCTGTTAGAAGGGAAGATGTTTGCACACCAGTGCAAAAGTGTGAGGTGTGTGCCAGCTCCAGGTGAAGGATCCTGGTGACTGGCCACCGCCCCTGGCTTTTGCTCCAGCTGCGCAACTTGAACCAGAGAGCACCCACCAGCTCTCACCCATATGCTCGTGGAAACCCCTGTTGGATTACAGCCACCAAATGGCCAAGAGGCCGTGTCTTCCCTACAGCACTGGATCTGCAAGTAAAGTCAGGGGTCCCCTAAAGCAGGAAAAATGTGGAGTCCCCATGCCCCTCCACCCCACAGTGCATCCCCAGCCATCTTGGTGAGCCAGACACCCGTGTTAGCATGTGGACATTACTGTTGCCTTTGAACACAAGGGCTATCGGCACAGACATGTCAGCCTTGCCTCTTTGGTCTCAGGGACAGCGAGCGGGCATGTGGTCTGGCCTGCTGCGGTGGGCTTGGCTCTGGAGCAAGCCTGTCAGGCAGGCACATGGGCAGCATCCCTGCTGAAGGCCAGCAGGGCTCTTCAGCCATGGGATGGGATGGGATGGGATGGGATGGGATGGGATGGGATGGGATGGGATGGGATGAGGCTGCAGCAGGTGGGAGTGCCCAGAGGCAAGGAGTAAGCTGACCTGCAGTGCGGCCTGCATCAGGGTGGGTCCTTGTGGCATTTCCAGGGCTGTACGGAAGGCACATGTATGGAAGTGCACCAGTTGTTAAAGACAGCGCGGGTAGTTGGCAGGATTTCAACACAGAACTTCAAGCCAGTCTCAGCTTGAAGGGCAGTGATTTGCTGGCCGGAAGCAGAGCTGTCCCCCAGCATCTGTGGGTNGGGAGGGAAGGGAGAAGGAAGCCAGTACCAGGGAGGTCTGGGAAGGTGGCAGAGGGGGAGGGACGGGGCCACTCCCCCGTCGGTGGGACTGCAGATTATTTTGCATGGATTGTTGAAGAGAAAAGGGAGCTGCATCTGTGAAGGGACCAGAAAATAAACAGCTCGTTGCTCGGGTAAGTGCAAATATGAGATCCCCCACTCTCATTGTCTGACGTGTGGTACATTGATCCCCCATCCTGTTTTGCTTAGTTATACCGCTTTTGATTCTTATTAGGATTATTTGATGCATCAGCTACATGCTTCAGTTGCTGGAGACTGAATCTCCCTGGTACGTGTGTGTGTGTGTGTGTGTGTGTGTCCATGCGCGTGCATGTGGAAAGATGCCCATTCTCTGAATATGCATTGACACATTTTTCCATCTCTGAGTGTGGTGTCTCATTTGAGTGTTATACTAGAGCATGCCGTACACACACACAAACACAAATGGTGTTCGCTGTTACAGATTTTAAAATTTGCTCATCCGTGCAATTATTGAAATAGCAAGACTGGTCGGCATCTGGAAATTAAAGGGGGGGCTCTCAAATCACAGTCGTCATTGGTAGGGGGTTACTTTTCTTTCTCCTGAGGCTGACATATTCAGTATTATGTTTTATAACAAAGCTACATGTAAAGATCAATTTGGCAGTGGTTATTGCATCCAAATTACATGGTTGTCATGGAGATGGTACAGAGAAGCTGAAGTGATATGACTGCATCTGGACTGGAGTGTGGCTTCACTGCCGAGTGAGATCCTGCCTTGCCTCCTGTGTCTTTTTGTCTGTGCTAGGTTACAATTTCTTTTAATCTTGAATGAAGCAGGATTGTATTAGAGGATTTAGAGGTCGAGCTGCTGTGAAGGGTGTATGTTGCCCCTGTTCAGCGCTGTGTTATTATCGTAATTGTTATATTAGCATCTGTATCTCCCTGAATTTCTTCTACAAGTCTGGGGAGGAGGAAGGCATGAGAAGGACAGATAGTTTTCAGAGCACAGCTAAGGCTGGGAGTAATTTCCAAAAAAGATACCTGCCATGCCCACACCTCCCTGCTGGCTCACACATCTGGGGGGACAAAAGGGAAAGGATTCTCTGATTTTAGCCATGTTTATCTTCCATTTTCCTGACTTAAGTTAGAGGATACAAGGAGCCAGTCACCTGCTCATCACTGTATCAGGGGAATGGCGTTTGTTTTTTGTTATTATATTTGTTTCCTTTGCAACTGGTAATATGAATGTGTTGGGAGTTGGGAAAGAAAATCCATAATTTATGAGAATGAAATTTTCCTGCCTAAGGCTAGCTAGAATACAAACAGTATATCTGTGGGAAGGGCATGTTATATGTTACAGATGTGTATTTCTCTAGTGGCTGGGAGTAAATCACACTATTGTGCTCATCTTCATTATTTTGGGTGTTAGGCTGGCTTTAGTCAATATTTAATCTGAGCTCATTGTGTGCTCACACAATAAATGTGCAATTTGGAGCCTAACTTTGCATCTATAAAATGCTTTGGGAATGCATGTGGCATTGTCTCCATAAATGCAATTTCACCCTTCTCTGTAAGACCAAGCCTATTGTGGGAATGTAAATACAGTAAAAGGCATTGGTGGAAACAAGCCCATTAGAATGGCACTGTTTCTCTAATTGTATCACTAAACATAAGAGAGAATTAATTACTAGGATAAACAGAGCTTTGTAGCTGTTGGATCAGGATAATATTTGCATGGAGTTCCAGGCCTGCATTATAGTAGCTAGTAATATGGCTTAAATTCCCCCCATTCCAGTAGATAATGTTTTTATCCAGGACTGTGGCATATTATCATTAGCTATTTTTGTATTAAAAATATGCTAAATCCCCATGTCCTTGTCAAATTGTCCATTGCAACTGCTCCAAAGTGTGTGATTCATCTAGGATTTTCTTTAACATGATTTTTCCCTGTACAAGTCCAAGCAAACAATGGATAAAGTGAGAAAGTGAGTGGCTGAGCCCAGAGGGGAAGTCAGAGAGATGGCTGATTCACAAAATGGATGGTTCTCATTTTGTCTCTTCTTTCCCCCTAAAAGTTAGGCACAAGTGGTGTTGAAGTGCGTGGTTTTCCCTGGAGATCCCCTTGGATCCATGAGGTTGGAAGTCAAGTATTTCTGAATTAATACTGAGTTTCCTCCTTTCTCAGCATGTTACGGCTCTTCAGTCCACCCTAGGACATGGCTGTATTATTCTCTGGGGAAACTGAGGCTTGGTGTGGTCACCTGAGTTTGCCAAGGTGACAGCAGCAGCGCTGGGCAAAGGACGCAGCAGCTCTACCAGCAAGCCTCTCTCTCTGACCACCAGGCCGGTTCCATATCCAGGGGGTGTGGTCCCGTTTGTAGGTGCAGCGGGAGGGTAGTGGTGGTGGGAAGCAGTACTGGTTCATGGAGACTGGGTGAATGGATTAAGGGTAGTCTTTGCTGAGGCCACTCACTGGAGATGCACAGTGGGTTGCAAGAGGCAGTCAAGCAGTTTTAGACCAGCTTCTGTGGTGTCCAAGATGATGACATGCTTTTCTGACCCCACCTACAGGGTAACTGAAAGGAAGCCCCCTCTGATGTTCTCATTATGTGACCCATCACATGGCTCTCCACATGGAGCTGAATACTTAGCGCTTGGCAGGAGGTATCTGCCTTATTTCTCTTTATGGTTACATGCAGCTCCGAGTGTGAAGCCTTTACAGGTGTCTTGGCTTTCTACTCTCCACACTGGTGCTGCTCAGAGCTCATCTCCCACGCTGTAATACCCTGTATTGCTCTCCTTGACTTCACCCTATGCCCCCATCCCTTCTCTTCCCTTCATCCCATCATCCAACAGCTTTTTGTCCCTTTCCTCCATGAGTTTTTCCACTGAAGAACATCCCTCCATCCAGCACTGCCAGAAGCTTCAGCCCATGCCATGACTTGTATGTGCTATGCCTGCCATGAGACACACAGCACTGAGTATGTCAGGCCACTACGTTAAAGGGACTGAAGTGAAAAGTCTCCTTTGAAGTCTGGAGTACCTTCTCCATCTGTGGATTCGTCCCTATGGTATCAGTGGTTCTGGAGCTGGTGCTTGTTACCAGAGGGAAATGGAAAGGACTGCTTAGCTCAGACATCTGTGTGTGGCCCTGCTGTCTTGCACAGTTTGATGGAGTTGCCAGAAGGATGCTCTCTGGGCTGGGAGGGAGCTGTTGCTAGTGCCACCAAAGTGCTCGCTATGGACAGAGTCATTCTTGCTGAAGGAAAAGCCTGCTTGGAGGTTGCATGCATGCGGTCACTGGAGTGGATGATCTGCTTCTGTAAATGGCCACATCTCTTGAAGTTGCTGTTTGCTCTGCTGGTTGACAAAGTCTCTGCTGTGGAGACATCTCCTTGCCAGGTCTGCTGAGGGTGAAAACGTCCTCCTCACCCTTTCAGTGGGGAAATGCCTTTCCCAGGGATGTGCTAGGTCAGGGTCCATGTGAGGCTCAGTGCATCCAGGCTCTCAGTGGTCAGATGGGTCCAAAGGCATGGTACCTTCTGCACATGAGCCTCATGATGCTTTTCTGTGGTGGTTATGGTGCAGGAATCATAGGCGAGAGGGACGGGGTCAGTTCTGACTCCCTCCCTCATTTCCTCTGTGACTCTGGGGAGGTGGCTGGCAGGCTGGGATCACCAGTGAAGTCTCACTTGTCCAACCTGGACACCTCACCCTTCATCCTCACTGTTCTCCCTTTGTCTTTCTGCTGGAGCTCCAGGAGATGAACATCTGAGATTTTCAGGGAGGTCCTTCCCTGCAGTCCATAATCTGTCTTTCCTGACCCTGGGCAGCACCTAATTTCTGCTCAAGTCCCAGGTAGGGATACTAATGATTCCTTCTTTAGAGCAAATGCTGCTCCTGTCACTGGAGCAGCCCCAGTGCTCCCTCACTTGCACCAGGCAGGGCAATAGAACATGAGCTGCAAGCAGCCTGAGCAGAGATGTTGCAGCTGAGCCCGAGACACTTCTTGTGCTCTCCGTGATTTTTCTGAGTTCTGGGCTTCAGCCTGGCACTGGATGCATGGTTTGTCACCTGTCTTGTCACCATCATTTCTTATATGTCCTCTACTCCTTTCTCTTCCTCCTTCTCATTGCACCACATCCTTCCCTCATGGTTTTCCAGCTCTGCAGTACATCTTGGAGTGCCTGGCTGGTGGCTGTGGAGGAGGCAGAACTGGCAGGTGGCTCAGGCTATCTGCTCTAGGGTTGTTTGAAGCTGATCCCCACATGCTGGGCAGGAGTCATGTTTGCAGTGGGACCTGGAAAAGGAGACCATGCCTGAAGGCTTCCTCCCAGTGCCACTCTAAGAGGTCCCGTGCAAACTGGTCAGAGTGTCACCTTTGTGGAACTACCAGCTCAGGAAGGCCTTGCATCATCTCCTCCCAGGTCCTCTTCTTCTCTGAGACATCCTGAATGGTCCCCAACAAAGGTAATGTTGGTGGGATACCCTATAATTGCCACCTGCCTTGGGAAACCTCATCAGGGCGCAGGGAAGGGACAAGGTTTCCTTTCAAGCAGGCTAGGCACGGGATTCATCCCAGCATTTTCCACCTTACTCTACAGCATGGGACATGGTTTGGTTCCTAGGATGATCTCCCAAAGCCCCTGCTAGTCCACTAGTTTTGTATCTCCTGCTTTCCATCTGAGACATCTGAGCATTGCAAGGCCCCTGGTCTCTCCTGGAGACTTAAGCATGCTGTGAGTGTGGCAGGAAGTGGGCTGCGGACAGGACCACTCTGTAATCTTCTGGATTAAGTGTTTTCTGGGTCAAGGAAGGTGATTCTACTCCTCTACTCCACTCTGGTGAGAACCCACCTGGAGTACTGCGTCCAGCTTTGGAGTCGTCGGCACAGTAAGGATATGGGCCTGTTGGAGTGGGTCCAGAGAAGGCCACAAAGATGCTGGGGGGGCTGGAGCCCCTCTGCTGTGGGGACAGGCTGAGAGAGGCGGGGGGGTTCAGCCTGGAGAAGAGAAGGCTCCGGGGAGACTTTATGGCAGCCTTCTTCTATCTGAAGGGGGCCGAAAAGAAAGTTGGAGAGGGACTTTTTACAAGGGCATGTAGTGATAGGAAGAGAGGTAATGGCTTCAAACTGGAAGAGGGGAGATTTAGATTAGATATCAGGAAGAAATCTTTCACTATGAAGTGGTGAGGCACTGGACCAAGTTGCCCAGAGAAGTTCTTGAGGCCCTATCCCTGGAAGTGTCCAAGACCTGTCTGGATGTGGCTTTGAGCAACCCAGTCTAGTGGAAGGTGTCCCCCCTATGGCAGGGGGATTAGAACAAGACGATCTTTAAGGTCCCTTCCAATCTAAATCTTTCTACGATTCTATGATTCTATGACTGAGGGGCTCACAGCTGGATTTGGTGGCTTGTGTGGTCACTTCCCATCCTGTATCTCCTCATCAGCTCCTCATCTCTCTGTGGCCTTTCTGTGGCTCTGTGGTGGAGAATGGACACCCCTCCCAACCCCTCCCGCCTCCCCACCCTCAAAAGACAAAACCTGCAGGTCTACATTAGTAGGGTAAATCCCAGTGCTGACCCCTTTTCAGAGGCTGGAGCATGTACCTCTCAGCTATCTTGATGAGCATAAAACATGGAAAACTTACATCAGACCCAGGTGACTTACATTTCACCAACTGTACTGAAAAACCCAGAGAAAATGATGTGAGCTGAGACACTTCTCTAGCTTCTCCTCTCCTGGGTGACAGTTGTCTCTCTGTTATTTTCTTGATATGAAAAAACAAACTTGACTCAAATCTTTTTTTCTTTTAAATCCTTAAAAAGTTGTAAGATTGTAGGGAAATGCTGTAATACCAAACTAAATTGAAGGGTTTCAATTTTTGTTTTCTGTATTTGCTTACATGCTCCAAAGTCAAAGCATAAAGCTCAGTTCTTGCAACCTTTTTTTTTTTACACTTTGGGGGATTATTTTNCTTCCAATCTAAATCTTTCTACGATTCTATGATTCTATGACTGAGGGGCTCACAGCTGGATTTGGTGGCTTGTGTGGTCACTTCCCATCCTGTATCTCCTCATCAGCTCCTCATCTCTCTGTGGCCTTTCTGTGGCTCTGTGGTGGAGAATGGACACCCCTCCCAACCCCTCCCGCCTCCCCACCCTCAAAAGACAAAACCTACAGGTCTACATTAGTAGGGTAAATCCCAGTGCTGACCCCTTTTCAGAGGCTGGAGCATGTACCTCTCAGCTATCTTGATGAGCATAAAACATGGAAAACTTACATCAGACCCAGGTGACTTACATTTCACCAACTGTACTGAAAAACCCAGAGAAAATGATGTGAGCTGAGACACTTCTCTAGCTTCTCCTCTCCTGGGTGACAGTTGTCTCTCTATTATTTTCTTGATATGAAAAAACAAACTTGACTCAAATCTTTTTTTCTTTTAAATCCTTAAAAAGTTGTAAGATTGTAGGGAAATGCTGTAATACCAAACTAAATTGAAGGGTTTCAATTTTTGTTTTCTGTATTTGCTTACATGCTCCAAAGTCAAAGCATAAAGCTCAGTTCTTGCAACCTTTTTTTTTTTACACTTTGGGGGATTATTTTTTAAATCCAGCTCTTTAGTGATTTCAGCACAAATGCATCACCAATCTAGGTAAGATTTAGCTGACCTAAAATTGCAATTTTCAGCCAATGAACAATTTTTCCAAAAAATTTCACGCGGTTCTGGGAAAGAGCCTCAGAGAGGTGGAGAGGCAGCTCCCTGTGGTGCCTGCCCACCTCCCTCCAGCACTCGATCCAGAGCTCACTGGTCTGAGGCCAGCTGAGGGAAGCATCCATGTGCAGCTTTATACAAAGCAGGACCTGCTGACTGTAGCCTCCTCCACGGCAAGCCCTGGTCCTGCTTGCAGAGGTGTCTGTCCACTCTGTGGATGACCACGTGATGTTGGCTGGTGTTGGACACATACAGAAGGAGAGGATGGCACCTTCTCCAGTTAACCCACAGCCTTTCTGTGTTGCATGTCCTAAAACAGCATTGTTTCCCCACTGCACATCCTGGCACATCGTACAGACTTGGATGAGATCTGCACTCAGTGTGGCATGAGGCACCGATCCCAACGCAGACCTTACCTTAGGTGGGGCTCTGCTCCTGCTGGGGTCTACATGTGTGCGTCTCAAAAGGGCACTGGGTACCCAGACAGTGGAAGTGGATAAGGGTGCTTGGTATTTTGGGCCCTTTCTAGGAAAAAAAGCTACCAGGCTATGGACACAGCCTGTCCAAGCAGGACACAGGCATATGGGGAACAGAGGTGGTTTCTGTCCAGAAGGGGATACATGATGCAGAGGGATTCTGCTAAATTAAAAATAATATATATATTTGTCTTTGCTATTACAACAGAAGCTAGGGGAGCAGGGAAGAGGGAAGTGAGAAAGCTTTATTTAATTAGATTATGAGGCCCCAAAGGCTTCAGACTCATAAAAAAAATGAAATTATTTTTGTAATTGAGGATGGGGTTTCTGCCAAGTTCTGCTTTAATGAGTATTTAGGTTTTATGTCATACATAAGCTAGCAACACCAGGCAAGGGCAGGTATTGGAGTCACCCTTCACCAGAGCCTTGAGCTTGCCAAAGCAGGAGCTGGTTGCCTGCAGCTGGAAGCGTTAACCTGCCTTTCGAGGAGAGGGCATCCTTTGTCCTTTCTTACCCAGGTCCCAGGAGGCAACTATTTCCATTGCATAGATGGGGAAACTGAGGAGGCAGATAATCATAGAGTTGTTTTTCTTCCCAGAAGGAGAGAGAATTAATTTTCTGCAGCAGCTGGGGCATCCCTTCATGGCTGCTTCTTAGGGGCCAGTGGGATGGGTGTGTGGCACTGCTGGACCGTGGCCATGCAGAGGGACAGCCTGAGCCCCACGCCCGGCCCAGCTCTGCTGGCTGTGGTGCAGCTCCCCAGGCAGGAAGCCAGTCACAGACATGGCAGTAGAAACAGGGTGTCCCTGGCCCACATCTGGCCTGAATCCTTGAACTGTGTCGGGGTGTGGGGACTGCTGGGCTGAGAGACCCTCAGCCACCCCTGTGCCTGGAGATTTCTGGGCTGGGCTGTGCTGGGCTGAGTTGGGGTGGGGTGGGTTGAGGGTCCCAAGCCAGAAGGCTTGACCGCAGCGGTCTGCACTGTCCTTTGCTCTCCAGCCCTGCCTGCTCAGCACAGCTGTGAGCCCTGCTGAGGTGTGCGCTGGTGGGGCTGGGGGTGGTGGGGCTCTTGTCACCTGCAGAAGAGCCATTGCTATTAAGAAACTCTTTCTGCAGCCCCCCCATGTCATGGTGACCTGACACTCTGCTCCTTCCCACCCTGAGAAATGAAGCCTCCTTTCTTCCAAATCTGCTGCCCCTCCTTGTCTCTTTATTAAACCCGCAGTCTGGTCAGCCTGCCAGTGCCCAGGCAAGGAGCCAGGCAGGAGCCGCGCCACTCGGCCGCTCTCCTCTGGGACATCTTGAGCCCTGCAGCAGAGGAGAGGAGAGCTCACAACTCTGTTTCAAAACAGGAAAACAACCCACCTGGTTGTCAGTCCAGCCCTCAGTTTTAGGCTCCATCTAATTAGAAGTTGTTTTGAAAGGATTAAAGCAGGTAATGAGCAGTTTTAATACACAGCTTGTCCTGTGTCACAGGCACTATTTCTGAGGTGCTCAGAAGCGTCTGTCTGCAAGGCGCTGAAAGCCTCTGCTAATCATTTATTAACCCTTTATAAACTATTTACAAATGTGCTTTGTAATAAAGTGTGACCTTTTCGTTTGCACCCCGTCCTCCTCCCTTCTGTTGGATGGTCCTTGATGTTGGCTGTTCATTGCAGTGTGGTGTATGGGACACTAGGATGGGCATTATCCCTCATCCCCACATCATAAGATTGCCTTTAAAGAAGCAAGAGGACTTTATCACAAACTTTTGGAGCTGCCTCCTTTTGCTCCTTTGAGCTCTGGTATTCTCCTGGTGTCCTCCGCTGTCTTTTCATTTTTGTGTGAAAGAAGCAGGAGAGTTGGGTGTTCAGATGTGGCGTCAGGAAGCTTGGATTTCCCTTGTACACCCTGTGTGAGAACTGTGATGATGTCAAGAGGAGGCGACTCTGCACTGTCTGGTGTGAGTGTTGGACCAGAGCTCTCTGGGGACAGGGGCAGAGTGACAGGCCCAGGTGAAGTGCAGGAGATTTGGATGTGCACCATCACAGCAAAATCACAATGTGACAGCAACACCTAAAATACAGATGAGTTACTATTACTGCCATCAGACCAAGAGGGAAGGCAAGTGTCCACAAAATTATAGCAGCTCCTGGTAGATGTAGGGAATGATTCTGTAGCAGAAACCTGTGCTTTAATAACCTAGATGGAGGGGTTTTTTGTAAGTACAAGTAGAATTGCAGGGAATCCACTGCTTTCCAGATAACAGCAAACTGTAAGGAGTAAACCTTGGGGACACTGTCCCTTTAATTTTGCACACCATAAAAATCAGAGATTCCCAGTCTCAGCTGTACAAGGTGCAGCTTGCGCAGCTGTCTCAAGCTGCGTGCTCCCACAGCAAGCCTAACTGCCGCTCCTCTTGTGCCACTATGTCATTGGGTCACCCCATGAACCAGGCTGAATGGCATTCATCTCCTGAACCTTCTTTTCATCTTTACAACACACCTGTTTCTGGCAGGCCACTCTGGCCTCTCTGTGCATCCGTGAAGACTCAGGACAGGATGTAATTCATCAGTTCCCAAAATCCTTGTCTAATGCCTGAATGTAATGATGTCTAAGGGGCAGGAGAAAAGCCTGGAGAACTCTGTACTTTGAAAAAGCCCACTAAGAGGCAAAATGACCTACTGCAGTCTGGTGTAGAAACTCTCCCGTAATCTTGTCACAAGATCTAGTGCAGGGTGTCTTGCACACTGGGAAATTAGAAGACTCTCTGAATCCAAAAGCATGTATAGTTGAAACAGTCCTGATGCAATTATATCAACCTAATGGTCTTTTTTTTCTCTTATAATTCCCTTGTGGAGAAGAAACAGTCTCTATAAAGCACCTTTACATTAGTGTAGGAGCATGCCTGTTAGAGCCATACTGCTTCATCAGGAAAATTACACTCCTATGGGCGTTGTTAGCCAGCACATCCATTAGGGAGCAGATCAAGCCTCTGCACAGGAGCTGCAAAATGGCTACATTAGTTTTTCAGATGTATTTTCTGGGAAAAAATGGTCACTTTTCAAAGCAGTTCAGCTTCAACTTTTCACACCACTCAAGGCATCCATACTTGGGGAAACCAGTTTTAGAATCATAGAATTGTTCAGGTTGGAAGACCTTTAAGATCATCGAGTCCAACCATTTCAGTTGTGTTGGGAAGTGTTGTTCCTTGGGCCTGTTGCTCCCAAGGTCCTTGAGACGGCAGCTGTTCCAAAATGGAGAAACTTACCCAGAAAATCTCACCAATTCTTTCTGAAGCACCCGTTTTCTGAAAAAGAAAGCACAGCAATGAGAACTGGATCTGCTTTGAACTAGTTGTGGGAAGCAAAAGACGACCTGCGGGTTCCTCACTCATTACCTGTGCTCTCAAAGCAGAAGCATGTGCGGAGAGCTGCATACAGAGGCGGTGTTTGCAGCCCAAACGTGGTCAGCAGTGCCGGGCAGGAGGCTCGCTTTCTAAAAGTACGTCTGCAACATAAACATCAGCAGCTGGGATCACTGTCCCAGGCTGTGGAGGTCTGGCCAGTGAACACCAGAGTGCGATTTTCTCATTGTAACACGGATTTCTAATACAGATCAGATGCAGCCTTTCTGCTGACTCTGAAGAGAGCCTGGGTGCTGAGTTCAGCTGGAGATGTCTACATTTAGGTGAGATGAATCCTACTCAAAGAGCTTTCCTGTGTGTTCAAGCAAGTTCTGGTGTAGTGAAGTTCTGACTATCATCTCCTGTTATCATGTTAAAGTTAATAATAACTTACCACATCCTAACAGAGCAATGAAATCCTGCTTCTTTTTGGTGGCTTCATCCCAGTTTGTAAGTTCTGGAAATAAATATGCAATTATCTCTTCAGTCATTTAATTGACTCTCTGCTCCCTGCAGACTGCAGTCTGGAAAACTGGCAGCATGTTACTACACAGGTGTGATGGACCAACCAAAAATGTAGGTGTGCCTCAGGTCTTTCTTCTTGAGTGAAAGATCCTGGGAGAAAGAAGGGAGGGTGGTCATGCCACCTGCAGAACATAGCCTTTTGCCAGCTCACGGTATGAGCATGACTCCAACAGGGAAGAATGATGAACTGTCAGTTCATCACACTTCCTTGGTGCTCTACAGCCAATAGACAATTTTCAGAAGTTCAGCAGTCATCTGTTTTGTTTGGAAAAGGAGAATTTACTTAACCAACGCTTCCTTTGTAGGAATGTTTCCTGCAGTTTTGAAGGGGAATTTTTGGTCTAAACCAAAGACAAAATGGTGGCTGCAGAACTAGTGAGCTTATAGGTAGAGCATTCACTAGGAGAAAGGTTGATGTTCACTCCTGGTCTGAGAGGAGATGATTTTCCTAAGCACTGTCTTCTCTGTTCCTCTGTAGTGGCTTGCTGTCCCCTTTTCCCTCCCAGTGCCTTGATTTTGTCCTGATGACATATTAAAGTTCCTTCTTATTAGATCTTTTTTTTTTTCAGGCTGCTTTATGCCCAAGTAGATCTGCTAACTTCAGTGGAAATGCCATGTTTTGTGTCCTGACACCCTGTAATAATACAGTGAAATTCCAGCCCTGTTGCCCATCAGCAAATCTTGGATGAGTTTGTGTTCTCCAGCCAAGTAAGTGCAGGTCAATCTGATTGGAGTGGGAGAAGTGAGGGAAGATATTCTTCCTTTTCTTCACAGGGATGAAAATAGAAAATCCCCACCTGTGTGAGAGTTTCCCTCACAAATGGGCTTGGTGGTCTCACCTTAGGTCCAAAGTGGACACTAGTTTATCCCATTTTAGGCTTTTCTTATTGAAGTCGGTTTGAGGCCTTAGTCCTGTCTGGACAATCTCCTGGCCTCCTCCAGCACTCTTCTCTAGACTTGAAGTCTTCTGGGCCTGAAAATCTTCAACAGTCAAGATATGGACGACCTTGATATGCATGCATTGGTACCAATGCTCTTGGTTTGGAGGCCAACTGGAAATGCAAGTTGGACAGTTTGACATGCTGGCACTCAGTAGCAGCTGACAGTCTTGAACCAGTTGTCTGTCTACATAGGAGTCTCAAGGACATGGGGACCAAAGTGGTGTACTGCTGTGGCCTGGAAAGTGCAGAGCAGTGTTGGCGAAAGGAAAACATAACCCTTTAAAGGCCAGGACTGAGCCTCTGCTAGGTGAAACAAGGACTGTTCCTCTCTGCTAACGGAGCCTATTTCTCCTTCTCATAAAGAACAGGCTGAAGGTTATTCCTTTTTCTCTGGAGATGGTCCAGGATGGACAGGCATACCTTTGAGATGTCTGTAAATGCGTATAATGACATCCTCAATGCTTGTTGTTCTCTTCCTTGAAGGAAGATCATCTCCTTGGTCCTCCAGCTTCTGGAGTGTCTATCCCATTCACGCTAATGCCATCAGGTTGTTCCTGGTGGTTCTCTATGGATGAAGGACTTGCCAGCTCTTCCTGCATGAATATCGACCTTGCCCTTCACAGCTGAGTGTTATGTAGACAGAAGGGAGATTTCATGCTCTCACCAAGTGAGGAGTTATCTGATGTTGCAGGGCGCTGCCTGTCAGCTTTGGGCACCAGCAACTGGGTTCAAAGCAGCTGTCTCTAATATCAGTGCCCACAAAAGTCCAATTGCTCTCTTCCAACTTTCCCAAAAGGTTTGGGAGATGCTCCGGAAGACCTTGTTCCCTGCAGTGCTCTCCAGATCACGTTGAGCTCCCAAGGAGCCCAAAGCCAATGCCCAGCCACCTCCGCACATTTTTGTGCATCTGGACTCATGGTGCTGCTGGATTCCATGTCCCTCAGACTGGAGTCCATTTGTCTTCAAATAGCTTGTCTACCAACTTATTTGGACAGAGCATCTCTGTAAAGATTTAGTGTCCTCTATCAGGAGAGGATTTCTTCTGTATCCCCAAATGAGAGTTTTATTGATGTGTTGGAGAATGAAGGGACATTTCCCTCCCTCTCAAAACCCCAGTTCATTCTGCAATACAGGTCTCCATCACACTGGGCTTTCTCCTACACAGAAGGATGGACTTGCCTGCTGCTTCCTGAAATCTTGCGAAGGTCTTCCAGCAACACATTGCATAGGTTTAGTGTATACGGCATGGCAGGAGTTTCCTTTTCTGGGGTCTGAGCAAGCGGCAAGCCCTGTTTTATTTTGTTTTGGATACAGGGAAAATGTGGGGAGGGAGGATCAAAGCAAAGGGAGGGAAAAAAGGAGGAAGAAGACTGTTTCCATTTATGGGTTAAGAGAAGTTACAGCTCCTGTGGACTTTTATAGAAGGTAACCCCGACAGTGGGGAAAGCTGGGTTTTAATTAGTTCAGTTACAATGCTGTGTGGAACTGAGTGGAAAGGCTCCATAAACAGCCCTTTTTTATAATAAAACCTACAGACAACCAGGACAGAAGCCCAGTTTACAGACATCTGAACTATAAAGCTCCCCCTCAAGAGAAAGGGAGCACCAGATTAAATAGGCAGAGGTGGGGATGGAGCCGGCTCTGAGCTCAGCTAAGACACCCTGCTGTTCACAGCCAAAGAGGGGAAAGGTTTGTCTGGAAGTATCCGTTTAAAACTCCTATCTTGAACAACACTGGCTGATTATGAGCTGTTTGTTCTCCACTAACGTAGGATTTGAGGCACTGGGACCCACCTGCTGCCCAGGTAGCCACCCTGCTCTCAAGCTCTTCTCTGAGCTCTAGGAGCTGACTGAAGATGGTGTGCAGGGCACAGAAAGCCTCTGCCCCTTTTCCCCTGCCTTTGCTCCCATGCCAGGGAAGGGGCATTAGGGATCCTTGCACATGCAGGAGTCTTTTGGCATCCCTGCAACCTGCCTTTACAGCTGCAGGCTTTACATCTGCTGCTGGAGGTTCAAGGCCGTGAGGTCCTGCAGCAAACAACCACCTTGGCCGGATCCACCCAGTGGAGAGCATCATCTCGGGGAAGCAGGAATGACAGCCACATGAGAGCTGCCCTTCTCCTCCTTCCCCTAGGGTGCAGTGAAAATTTGCCCTCCTTTGCTGTTACCTCTATGGATGGTCCTGCTTCTCGGGGAGCCACAGTAGAATTCCTGTGAATCACAGTGTTTTTCTGCAGGTGGAGCCCGCTGGGAGGCCTGCAAGGTCTCAAAGGGGTTCAGGGCTTGCTCCAGCAGGAGCAGGGATCTAAGGGTCAGACAGACTCCGCTGTCTGCTCTATCACTGATAGGATCTTTCTCCTCCCATAGACAAACTTGGAAGCCCTGGATGGGGTTAAAGGCACCTATTCCAGGAAGATTACAGAACTAACATGCTGTCTAGAATAGAGGGGCATGCAGGCCCATGCTCATCAGTCTCCTGGACCTTCCCTCTCAAGCTCACACTTCTCCTGGGGAGCACACAAGCTCACTGTCCTTATGCTTTGGCCCATTTTTTTGTGTAAACTTAAGCAACTCCTTCGACCTCACCAAGGGATGCTGCAGTCCAGGCTTCCACCGCCATAAGCCTGAGACCATTTTCCCTGTGAAAAAAACAGTCAGGTTTGCATGATGCTTGCACAGGGCTAGAGGAAGGCTCAGTGTACAAAGTGCTGTGTAGCCAAGGTGTTATTACAAGGAAAGGAATACATGAAAAATACTAAGTATATTGTTTTATTTCCCCCCTTTGAGTAACTGCAAAAGAGTGCAAACAGGAAAGCTGTTAAGGATTTTAAGACTCAGTTTTATTGCTTTCTATAAGCGAAAAACAGCTATTGTTTCCCCAAGATGAAGTTTTGCAGGAGTCATTTGAATCTGAATGTGTACTAATTGCTCTGGAGACTCTAATAAAAATTCAAAATAAGGAGCTGTAGGATTTGGCTTCAAGAAAAAGTATGTTCCATGCATAGTGATTTCTGATTACCCAAAGGCTCTCTTTTTAGCATGTAGCTGGTTTATTTTAGTCTGTGGAATATCCTTTATCCACGGCCTCTTTTCTATATTGGAAGTGAAGGATATAGGACCTGCAGTTTAAACTGTCACTGATGGCTGGAAACCACTGGGACAGTGTGTTGCCCACGAGCTATGACCGTCAGTCAAAGCATCACACTAGCAGCAGTGAGTGCTCATATTTCCTTGTTGAGCCATGTTTTCTTTCAGCCCAGGTGAGTGCTGGCATGCAGCGACATCCAGCCAGGAGAAGCTGGCTCTGGCACGGGCAGGCTGGCTCTATTGACTCTCACAAGTGGCTCCTTGAAGCCTGGTTTGGGGCTCCAAGAGCACTGCACTGGCCCTTGTCCACCCAAAATCCATCCCAGTCAGCAAGGCTTGGGGATGTGGGTTGGAGTGGAGTATGCAGACCTGACCCCCATAGTGGCTGTCCAGTCCTTCCCTGTCTGGAGCGCATCTCTCACTCCTTCCAGCCCTCCCTTCCCCAGGCACAGAGCAGTGCTCTTCTACCAGCTTTCCAGAAGCAAGAGAACTACAACATTGAATGTTTTGCCTCGTCTCAGAAAGGCTATTGCAAATGAGGGAACTGAAGGATGGGATGGGTTTCTTTAGTAACAAGCTGAGACTGTAACCAAAACTGCCAGGATCCCTCTTAGACTACCTCAGGCAGGTGGATCCCATCTGGATTTTCAGAGGAAAGAGCATCTCCAAGGACCAATGGACACTGGAATGGGACATAGCCCCACCTGAACTGGGACATGGGCTATGAGCAGTTGCACTCATCAGCTCTTAGTTGTTACAGAGGATGGGTAATGTAGTCACAGACTCTCTCCACTAGGTGCGGGAGGACCTCTTCTGGTGGGTCCAGCAGGTGCTGGGAGCACAGGGAAGGGCTTTAAAAAGCGATGTGGAAGGTAGCATGGTCAGAGGAACAGTAAGGCAAGAACAGAGCAGAGAAGTATTGCGTCCCTCAAGCTCTGCCCACTTTCCTTTTTATCCTGCCTTGAAATAGCACCTTTGAAATAATCATTGTTTGTCCAAGACCCCAGCCCAGTCCTGCTCCTGAGACCCTGGTCTTCGGCAGAGATGTTGCAGGTGAGCTAGAGCTTGGTGTCATCAAGGAGTCAAGTACAGAACAGAGGACATCAGTTTGGTGCTGTATAAATCTTTTGTGTGCCCACATCTTGACTTCACTATGCAGTGCTGTTTTCCTCATCTCCACACTGTGACAGAGTTAGAGAAAATCCAGAGAAAGGTAGTCAAAAGGCTCCGGTGCATGGAGAAGCTCTCTTATGAGAGCAGGCTAAAAAGGCAGGGACTGCAATCTGGAGAGGATAGGCTGAGAGGTGATATGATTGAGATCTTCAAAATCATATAAAAACAAGCCTTCAGCCCATGGAAGAAATAAATGAGGATTTTCACAATGAGAATGGTAAAATCTTTTTATTTGCAGCTGTGTTGGAAGGGCAGAGGTCAAAGCAGAGACATAAGCGGGAGGAGATGTACTTCCAAAGGAAGAACTATAGTTATGATGGAGAGATCTATGGGTCTGCCTCCTCAAAGAAACCTCACTGTGCCCATGCACACACCCTCACCCAGGGTAATGCATTGCACCTGCATTTTGTACATTCATTGGTGAGTTGGATCATAAAAGCACATCCATTCCCATTCACCAGCAAAATTATGGTTGGGATCAACAGCATGTAGATAAAATAGCTGTATGGCATGTTTTGTTCCTGCTCTAATGGGATGGGTCCACGGATCATGCAGCTTATCAGAGCAGAGGCTGTTACTGTAGATGCTTTAGCCCAAGCAGCTCAAGGGCTCTCTCCAACAAGAGTGACCAAGAGAATTTTTAAGTTCTCATAAAACCCAATTCAGATGCCCATAAAACAGATTCAATTCATTAGTGTTTCCCTCTCTAAGAAAAGTGGAATGTGATCGTAGCAGGCTGGTGGTAAGGCAGGCGGGGACAATGCCCAGCTGTAGCTGTATGCGTCTGCATGGCATGGTTTGCATCAAGGAAAAGGGTCAAGCAGGAAACATCTGCCTGTCGTGTCTTTCTCAGTTCTGCTGAAGAACTCTTCCCACCATGAAAGCTGACACTTAAAATTGCTTTTCACTTTGCAAAAAGAGGATAGAAGGTATCTTTCAGAAAAAAACATATTAAGAAATCTGTGGCTGCTTTGCAAGGGCCTGGAAAAGGGTCCTGGAGCACAGAAAGCACTGCAGAGGTCTGCATTTCATGGTAGTAGGTAAAAGAGGTATGAGGGGGCTGCCTTCTGCCCCAAGGAAGAAAATAACTTAGAAAGAGCAGGATTAATGGTTCCTGACATGGCTGCCTAAGTACATGGGACTGGGGGCCACTCAGAGGATGGAGATTCTGAGGTGGTCCTCATTGGGTATGTCTGTGCTGTATTCACATTGCACTGAGTGAATCCCATCCTATGGGGTTTTCTCAACTTGAAGAACCTGTCCTGCAGCCTCTGCCTGCAACATCCTGAGGCAGAATTGAGCCTGGTCTGGAGTACCTGCAGGCTTTGGTGTGGGCTGAGGACTGACTGCCATAGTAGCTGCTCTGCTGAAAATCACCATCTCAGCAGTGTACAATGCAGGTCAAGTGCGTACAGGGCTGCGTTAGCAAGGGCGAAGCCAGCATCTTATGTCAGGAGAGTCTTCTCCTCTATCCAGGGCTCGTGAGACCACATCTGAACATCTTGTCTTGTATCGGACCTCCAAGTACAAGAAATTTACAAACTGAAGCTGGTCATGGGATTATATGTGCCTCCAGGTGTCAGCATGAGCCAAGGGGCTGGTGGCACCTGAGTGGCAGCACAGACATCTTCCGTCTTTCCATTCATGACAGCCTTAACCTCCATACACCAGAAGAAAATGTGGGCCAAGCTGCCGCTGTGTCCCCCAGCCTGCTTGGAGCACACTCACAGGAACTGACTTGTCCCTGTTAGCACCAGGACCTCCCGACACCGGTTCCTGGCACTGCCACCACTGCAAACCTTGCTGGAGTATGGTGATGTTCTGAGTGAGGCCTTCTTTGAGGCTGAAAGACACAGAAGGATTAATCGTGCTCTGTCCTGCATCTTCCAAACTTACAGGCTGCACAACAAGCAGGTGCAAAGTTCTAGTGCCCTCCTTCCCCTAGGGTCTGCACCCCAGCATATCTCAGAGCATGACAGCATGCCATGTCATCTTTTCCCCTTCCTAACCCCCCCTCTCTCTCTTTCTGATCTTGACTCTGAGGTTGTCAAAGGAGAGCGGGATCAGCTCCCTTTCTCCTTCACCTCCAGCACCATGGAAGCCACATCAGAATGTGCTCTTCTCATCCGTGTCGTCCCTATGCCTCTTGCTCACCCCCTGGGCACTGTTGCAGTGCCAGGGTGAGGAGAGGGCCCTCACGAAGGAGTTGCTGCCGTGTCTCCACCAGGCCTGAGGGAACAGGATGAGGAGCAGCGAGGCAAAGCGAGTCTGCAGCATGAAACAACACAGCTTGGTATGAGCTTAAGGAAAAGCTCATGCTTGACTAAACAGCAGAATTCTTCACCAAGCCTTCCTGTGTTGCAGCAGCCAAGTGGTTACACAAAACTGAAGTGGGAGCCTTTCCAGTTCCTAATACAGGGAAGAAAATTAAAAATAAATCATTTGCAACCAGCCATTCAGCTTCAACAAAAGCTGGGAGACTTCCAGAGCCGGTCCCTGAAAGAACTGCTGTGTGGTTTCCAGTCCCTCACACAATCAGGGCAAACTTTTCTGCATCTCTGCCCACCTCTTCAAGGCTGGTGCTTTCCTGCAGTGGATGCCAGCCCGGCTTCACTGGCCCCACTGCAAACCCAGCCATCATCCCAAAGGAGATGACGGGGCACTTCTGCTCTCCTTCTCCCTCTAACCAACCCTGCCCATCTTCTCATGGTCTAGGGGCCACACAGGACCCTGGGGGCAGAGTGGGGCTGGAGCAGGCGAGTTGGTGGCTGTCCTGCATCATTATCCTGTGGCACTGGGCACGTGACGCTTGGTGGGCTGGTGTTGCCAGGATTCTGATAAATTAAGCTACTAGCAGTTAGCTTGCTTGGATCTGGTCTGCAAGAAAGGGCAGCATTAGAGGGTCAGAGGGGATGGGATCCTCAGTCCCTTCTACCTCTCTCCCATCCTGCGATAAAAGCACCAGCACTGGGGAGAAGATGGAGAGGCTATGGTTAGCACTGGATCATGGATGCCTTGCCTTCCTTTAGCCTTTCCTATATCAGTAATAGCCTCTTTCCAGCATGAATACATGTTCTTCGCTTATGAAGGCCTTACAGACCTGATCTGGTTCAAATCATGGGACTGAAGCTTAACAACTGTCTAACTCAGCAGGGCCACATTAGCCATCGGTGTGAACAGTCCTGGCTGGTACAGCCTTGTTCTTGATAAGATGAGGCATAATGGCCTTAAACTGGAAGAGGGTAGATTTAGATTAGATATAAGGAAGAACTTCTTCACTATGAGGGTGATGAGGCACTGGAATACATTGCCCAGAGAAGCTGTGGATCCCCCATCCCTGGAGGTGTTCAAGGCCAGGTTGGATAACCCTTTGAGCAACCCGGTCTACTGGAAGGTGTCCCTGCCCATGGCAGGGGCTTGCAACTAGATGATCTTCCAACCCAAACCATTCTATGATTCTGTGATTCTATGACATGTGCCAGGTCATCCTCTTTTCTTTCCAGGCCCTTTTTTTGTATGCTAACCCATGTTAAATTTGTTGGAGGCTGGGAGTAGTGCACGTGCATGGGATGCTCACCCTACCCACAGGACCTAGGGAAGCAGCAGTCACTTGAGAGGATGCCTGAGCCTCCAGAAAGGGCAGGACTTATGTGTGTGTGAAAATCCTGGTGGGAACCCAGATATCACCTTCCAGCCCTTACCTGTGCTGGAGAGCCCTTTGCAAAGCAGAAACAAAAAGAAACAAGCTGGGATGTGGGGAATATCAGCCTGTGGTCCAACTCAGCCACCTGGCTGCCAGGCTGTCTTGCTTTGGGGCAATGGAAAGAAGGCCCAGAGAGGGACCTCTGAATAGCAGCCCCACCCCACCCCTTCCCCCACTCTGCCATGTGTTCTTTCCCAAAGGCCTGGTTGCAGCTTTGGTCCAGAGGCTGAGATGCAACTTGGTGCTTTCTCAGAACTTAACAAAAGGGCGTTAAGAGCCTGTCTTTGGATTATATCCAGCATTGGTAACCTTCCAGCTATTTGCTGGAGGCAGATGTGGACAGTTGCAACCAGCTGCTCTACCCTTGGTTGTCTTTGAGTCCAAGTTGCAGCATCACAGCCTGCCTCCTCTTCCCTTTGCCCATGTACCTACCCCACGCAGGAGTGAAAGGTCGCAGTTCACAGATGACCCCAATCACATATGGCTGTCCCATGGGGTTGTAGTGAGGGAGAGACCCTCTGCAGCTGATGCGGGACATGCTGGTCAGGCTGCATGGTGAAGTGTGACAGGAGTCAGTTGCATGACTTCGGTACAAAGCATCACCATGAGCAGCTGGGAGGGGAGGCACAGCCCAACCTGCCAGTTCCTCTGGAGCTTCCGTGAAGCCTCAGCCACTCATAACCTGGGTGTGCTTCAAGTGACTGTCACCACAAGCATAAATCAAGTAGCTAGTGAGTTGTTGGGTAATTTGTCATGGGTTGGTATACACTCAGCTTGCCAGCAGTCTTCAGGTGCTCAGGACAGCCTCCATCCATGTGTGTGCAATGGAGTATGGATCCAACAAGAGACATACAAACTTCAGAGGGGTCAGGAGGATGCAAGAGGCCTGGATCTCTCCTTCTGGCTCTGCTCAGACTGATAGACCGTAAGCTGGGAGCGATGGTCTTCCTGGATCAGCCATAGTCTGTGCATGCACCCTCCCAGGGCTTCCCCAGTGCCTCTTCTCCAGTGGGAACCCAGGCCAAGAAAGAGCATACCTAAGAGTTTAACTATTCACTTCAGACCGTAAACGTCCCAGTTAGACTTCACAGAGGGTAAAACAGAGTAGGCATAATATGGTAGTTTATACGTAATAACAGAATTTTTTTCAATATTAATAATATAAGTTGGTTAAAGTTAGGAAGGATGGATGGGACATTGTGCTTACTAAGGTTTGCCAACATTTCTTACTCAGGCCCATCTTCTAACCACATTTAGTTTCCTGTTTTCTGGTTACATATAGTTGTGCCAAGCTTTAGCTATTTGGCTGTAATTTAGCTTGGGTGGCATCTGGTTCCTATTGGAGTTTTTGGATGGATGGAAAGGAGGTAGGGAATTTCAGCCCAAACCCTTTGGCTGGTTTTAAAAAATTGAACTCAAAAAAGCCACATTATTCATCTCATGTTAAGAAAAAGGCCAGCAAAGCTTTGCTGGAAAGATTCCTCCAAATATTTGAGCATTGGATCTGTGTTGCATGTCTGTATCATGCCTTCACTATGGGAAAGTAAAAATTTGGCCGATGTTAGGTTTTCAGTATTACTTGAGATTACAGTGTGGTCATACTCAGGAGAGTCTTGGTGGTTTTGCAGGTAACTTCCTTGAAGATGCTCCATTGGCATCTTGGCCCTGCTTGGCACAGCTTGGCCCTGCTCTCTGTGCATGGGAAGACCAAGTGCCTGGGACTGATTTTCTGTCCTGGATTTGGTGGGAAAGAGATTTGCAGGTCTTTCCTCTTCATTTGGGATGGCAGAAGAACAAGCAGGAGGAGTCTTGGCCCACATGTGCGAACCTGAGGACTGTGCCACGGGCTTGTTTTGACCTCCCTTGGGAGGGCTCATCTCCTGTGGGTGGGCTGCAGGAGGCTGATGTGCTGGTGTCCCGGGAAGATCAGTGGGGTTCTCTCTGGCCTCGGTCTCACTTTCTCCGGTCCCCTGTTACAGGTGGGGATCAGGCATCTGTTGGAAGTACCTGGCTGCTCCTAGTGCAATAGGTGCGGGAATGCTGCGCGCTCTGTGACAGCGGGGGATGCACACGGATGCATCTGGAGAAGAGGTAAATCTGCCAGCGTTGCTGCGAGGAGGGAGCTGCCCCATCTCATGACCGTGGCATGTGGCATGAGGATCTGTCCTGCTTAGCCGGCAGCTCAGCGTGTACCTGTGTGGATTTGTCCATACCCAGGCAACAGAGGGGTGTTTGGGGTCAAATCCCACCTCCTCCCTTGCTCCTTGCTCAGGTGCAGAGGAATCAGCAGCGGGGGGGGAAGCTGCTGACACCTCCATGACCTCCACAAGGTGAGGGGTTGTAAGAGCAGAGGCAGCTGCAGCCCAGCACCTCTTGTTACCAAGATCGAGTAGAGCCCTGCACTAGGCAAACAATTAATGATTTCATGGCTAACGAGAGGCGCAGATCAGCAAGTCAGAGCACCCAGAGCCCATTGGTGACATCTGGACACCCTCATGGCTCCTCAGAGGTGATGTATAATCCCTGATTTACAGAGAGAGAAGCTGAGGCAGGGAGTTTAAATGATCTGCTTGAGACGTGAGGTAGGAACAGAAATAGGGGGAGAACCCAGAGGTCCCATCTGCCTGCTGTAATTGATTAGCCATGCTTCCTGTGCAGGTGAAGACAAACATTGTTTTAAAACAAAATCATCTGTTATCATGCCTCAACCTGAGCCCCATACAAAAACTCCTGCTTCCAGAGGAGATCATTTCTGGTGGCACGGTGCTCACTTGAGTGCAGCTGCAGGCGTTACAATGGAGAAAAGCTTGCGCAGAACGGTGAGTCTACAGGCCGTGGCTCAGAACAGCGCTTGCAGGACTGGCAGAGCTTGCATGGATAGATAGGCATGTTCACCAATGAGGTGCCTTTTTATCAAAAAGCCTCTTGTCTCATTTGGTGCAACACTGTATCCTTCCCTCGCCCTACAGAGAGAACATCTCAGGGTGCATTCAATAAAGATGCGTTTGCCAGAGTCTCAGCTGGCAACTTATGGCACCCTTCAGTAGTAGGTGTGTGTCAGGGAAAGTGTTACTCTGGCAGGTAAGAAGCTCTACAGATATGCAAAGTCAGCAGGGGGAATCACACAGGTTGGCATATCAGAAATGCTTAGAAGTGCTTAAAAAAATTCACACTTATCTCCTATTTCCCCTATTTGTCCTATTTCTGGTAGGCAGGGAGTACTTGGCCATAGCACCCTGGTAGCCAGACTGGGAAAAGCAGTTGTGCCACGTCCCTGTCCCCAGCCCTGGGCAGCTGCCTGCCATAGATGGGGTGCCAACAGCCTGCATGGTCAGGGCTGGGGCTGTCTGGGGGTTATGAGTGGAGCAGGAGAAGGTGGGTGCCCAGGCCCCTAATGGCTCAGGACCACAGCAGCAGATTTTCCTCTCCAGATCTGGAGATCTCTCGCCGTGCAGGGTAACGAGTCTTTGCAAAAGCAGCAAATCCCAGTATGGTCCTTCCTTCCTTTTATATTGAGGGGTCGAGAGGGTGGGGGGCATTTTCCTGTGCTCTGCTTCACACTGTTGCCCTACTGAGCTGCTATCAACAAGTCTGTGCCTTTCTGACAGCCCTTGCAGGCACTCATGACATGGTTTCTTTTCCTTTGTAGGTAGGACTGAGCCTGAGCTGAGCGCAGGGAGGGAGCCTGTAAGCACTGGGACAACAAGCGGAATATGAGCGAGAACAGCCACATCCCATGCTCTGCCGCAGACAGCCAAGAGCTGCATTTCTCAGGCTCGCAGCCGGCCGCGCTGGCCTGCAGCGATGGGGATGAGGAGCTCAGCCAGCCTCTGGAGCCTGCCAGCGGGAGAGCCAGCCCCTGGGATGACGCTCAGCCCTCCCCAGGAGCAGAGCGGGAGCACAGGGGCCAGGGGAACGAACATCTGGAAGCGGCGGTGGAGCTGGGCGAGAAGCGGGGACCAGGGACAGACACTGGCAGCGAGAGCGGCCGTGAGGATGGTCCGTCATTGGTGAACGGCGTGGAGGCAGAGCCGGCAGCGGGGCAGGAGCAGACGCCGCTGCAGCAGCAGGACGGCGGTGTGCCCAGCCAGAGCAGCACGGATTCGGGGGAGAGGGGCTCTCCCACCCAGGAGATACCAAGTGAGGCCCTCAGCAAGGAGCGGTGTTGCGGCATCCTGGGCTCCTCAGAAGCTCTCAGTGCCGATGAGCCTGAGGAGCAGTTTGGGTGAGTGTGAAGGCATTGTAACGTCGGCTCAGTGCTGGTTTGCCTGTGTTGTTTCTCAAGCCCCTTTGGTTCAAGTTACTCTGCTCCTTGTGTAACGCATCAGTTTATAAAGCTGCAGCTGCTCTCATGTCTGACTGTGGCTTTTCACTCTTTTTCTCTCTGGGCTTCTCACACTGCTTTTCCCTGTTATAAATACAGAAAAGCTGTGATTAGAGACAGTGTCTGCCCAAAGTCACTGAACGGAATGAGAAGCTTTAGGGATCTCAGAAGTGCTGTGTGTTGGTTGTGCTCACTTTGGGCGCATCACACTTGAAAGTTGGAGATTGAGTTGCAGCGCTTATGGCAGATTTACCTGAGATAACTTAGGACAAGCACGACAGCCAGAGGACAATAAGGAGCGGGGCTTGTCCAGGAGCCTGGTATGCCCTGGAAGTCCCTGGCAGCATGTCTTACTTGGGCGCTCCCTGGGCTAGCAGGCTACAACATGGCATCCAAAGAACCGTGGATAACAGAGGGCAAGGCACTGAGCTTTGCTCCCTGCTGCACCTGTGGCAGGTGTTGCCAGTGCCTGGGTGGCACAGGCAGAGCAGTGAGAGACGGGAGGCACGTGTGTCATCCTGTTCTCAGGTACCTGAGACAAACCAGCACATGTGTGATGCTGCCCAGTCTCTGTGTCCTCTGTACTGGCAGCCTATTGTCATGGGAGAACTCTCCAGGCTGGGGCATGCTCGCACCAATGCAGTGTCCATATATGATTTTATGCCTCTGCAAGTGCCCAGACTCCCTGGGGCTCTGCAGTTTGGGGGCTGAGGGGAATTCACTGGTCACTGGGATGAGGTGGGGTGCTTCCCATGCTGCCCCTGAGAGAGGAGTATGGATGCTTCCCTTTGCTTTCATCTAGGGGTCTGTATTGTAGCCAGCTGGTGTTTATGGCTGACGTGAAACCTATGGCCCTGCCTGCATACCTAGTCTGGCACGGCAGAGATGCTGCAAGCAGGAGGGAGCTGAAGAAGAGCAGCAGAAATTGTCACAGAGGAGCATGGCCTTCTTAAGAGAAGGTGTGAAAGGGACAGGGTGGCCAAGGGGAGCCTGTGAATCGCCTCCTAGTTTAGTCCAGAGCAGGCTTCAGGCCAAGCTGTTTGTTTGTAGCACTGCCTGGAGCATAGGCAGGAGTGTCATCAGAGCTGGAAACCACATAGTGTGGGGGCTGGCAACAGGCGTCCCTAATTCATTGCATCTCTAGAGTTGAACAGGCTCTCCTGTAAAAAGCTGGTGGTTTGATTTACCCAAGGTGCCCAGCAAGAAGTAGCAGCACTGTTTCCACAAGCACAATTGAAGTTATTGAAGAGGAAGAGTGTCCAATGCGGGTTGCTGATGTCCTGAGAGTTAGGGGAGTCCACCCCCAGGCAAGTTCCCTTTAAGCTATGCAGTCAAGGTCTTAGATGTCTGCAAGTCTTTCAAGTGGCAAGGGAATCATATTTTCTTGTGTATCTCCCTGGCAGAGATTGTGAGTTCAAGATGAAGCTAAGAGTAGCCAGTGAATGCTGCTACAATTACTGATACTGCAATCATTTTAATGTACTAGGGCATGAATTGGGAGAAGCGTCAGGCTGAGGATTTGGAATTGATGCAACCTGACTGGGCTCTGCATGCACAGCCCATGATCTTATGCTCTAAACATTCACTTGGATAGCAAAACAGTCTTTTGGGAAGCTGAATGCACAAGGGATAAGTCACACATTATATTTGAAGGCAGAAGAGCAGCTGGAAAACTTCAGGGCAGTTCAAAACAGTAGAAATCTGGGAAACCACTTATTGCCTAGGATTGTGTTAGTTGACTCCGTCTGAACTCCTTAGTACTTTGACCACCTATCTTTAGGCTAAATGGCAGAAGCATGTGGCTGGGACAAACACAGCACAGACCTCATCTTTCCTGACCATAGCCGATTGTCTGGCTCTCCTAGATCAGTGTGGGTCAGGAATAACAAAGCTGACAGATGGACTGAGGCAAGGAGAAGTCACTGTTATCCTAAATTACCTCTGAGTTTCCTCAGTTCTTTTTTTACTTCCCTTCAGTATGTTGCTCTTTCTGTTATGACCCATTCTGTTATGACCCATTCAGGAGAACCTGGGGTTTCTTTGTTTCTGGCCTAGTGTTTTACTGATGAGCAATCAACTATTCATTCCTGGGAAACAAATCACTTATCATTTGCATGTTGGTACTCATATGGTGCATTTTGTCCCTGGATCTTAAAGTACTTTACAAGAAAGGGTTGCAAGGTCTTGTTCTTCCCGCCAAAACAATGGAGAATTAAAGGAGAAAAAAGTCATCCAAAGTCATCGACTCCATGGTGAACATGATTGATCTGCTGAAGGTAGATTTGCATGTCTATGCAGGAAATTGTTAAAAAAGTACAGGAAATAAAGGAAAAGCTTTAGATTTTATGCTGCAGTTTGCATTAACTGAATCCCTTTTACCCCCTTTCTAGTTTATCCCATGGCATCCACTGGTATGCCAATATACCATTTGTCAAAGCCCCATTTTCCAATTATTGTAGGTATGTTGCCTGGACGTCTTCCACCTTCCCAGAAGCCCCCAACATTGGCCCTGCTGATCTGGGAGGTCGCAGCTCTGCAGTCAAACTGAGAGCTTCACCAGTGAATGACACTCTCTGCTTTCAGCCCCAGAAAGCATGCAAAAAGGTCAAACTTGTTAAGTGAGGAAACTCCACTTTTGGCTTGTAGACGCATTTAGTACCTGCAGGTTTGGGACTGCTGCCTTTGCCCACATGTTTCCTCCCATGGCAACATATAGCCATGGAGCAATTCAAATTCCATTAATAAAGTTTCAGAAAAACTTTGCAGAAAGCCTGCAGTACACAAGAAAGTCTTGATTTCCACCATGTCCTTCTCTGTTAGACCTCCCCACTCCACCAACACAGTGAACTAGGTTCTACTTTATTACAACTAATTAACCAGTGAGAAGTGAAATGTAAACAACTCGGTGCATAAAAATCCAGTACAGTTCAGCTGCAGTAATAGCCGAGTGCATTGCTCTGCGTGCCTTGCCGTAAGCATTACAACGGCATTTCAGAGATGACTGGGGAAAGCAGCACAGGCAATTAGATACAGCGTTACTTCAATACACTTACAAAACCTTGTGATTACAACGCAAATAAATACACGGCTCCTTATTTAAGTAAAGCAATTGCCTTCTCCGCTGTGTAATAAGTACGCGATGCTTCTCTGTAGGGAGACTATGTCAAGTTCATTCACACAAGTGAGGTCTTTCACTGTCTCCCACCTCAGCCTGTCTTTGCTTGAATTAGATGCAGAGAGTGCTCCTGGGCTGGTGTAAGCTGTAGAAAGGCTCTTTGTCCTCTCTCTTCTCTGGCACCACGCAAAGAGAGATGTGATGTGCCTGACTTGTTGGTGCCCACTGACCCGTCCATGATCACATCTCCATCCCTGGTCTTTGCGGTCTTTCCCACACAGCCTTTGCTGGGGCAATTGTAGGGACACAGACTTTCTCACTTTGTTGCCTGCTGTTCGAGTTTGGGCTCAAGGCATAAATAAAGGACTGGAAAATAGAAGCTTTATGGTGTGAACAGCTAATGGAAGTGACTCTGGTGTGGTGAGAGGGCAGGAGCTGTGTGGTTTGGGATTATGGCAATGTGGGACCTGCTAAGTAATATCCAGGAGGTGCAGGGCTTTTGATGGACTTGATCCCCAGAAGCAGCCAGCAGAGTACCTACAGGCACAGCTGCAGTGCACAACACCCCTGGAAAGATGTGCTGTGCACTAGACCTCACAGGGGTGGGCCAGGGCATGCCCTCCTGCATGGTGCTGCTGCACACACCATGGGTGCTGGTGATGGGAATGAAGCAATGCAGGCCAAGGGGTGGTGTGATGGCTCTCTTGGAGGACTTGGGGAAACTACAAAGGCCCAGAGTTTTTCCTTGGTGTGGGGAGGACAAAGAACCTCTGTAGGCGAGGGGATGTGGAAGTTCCCTGGGGATGAGGGCTGTTGCAAGAAGTTTGGCAGTGGGACAAGCTGCCAAGGTAGGGCTGTAATTCCCACCGCTGGGTGCAGCTAAGGCTGTAAAGTCCTTCCTGTCACAAGGAGATAAAGTTTTAAAGTTCTTCCTGCTTTGTGGAAGGAGAGGATCTTTTCTGTACACAAAGTTATGGCCAGGCACTGCAGTTTACCCTGCAGGGATGGATGGATTTGTAAAGATAACCATTCTTGAGGACGAGGGGTCTTTGGGCTGGAGCAGATGGTCTGTGGAGCTGCTGCTGTCTGCCTCGTTTCTGCTTATGTCCGATTTGCTGCATGGCCAGCTCTGGTGAACTGGGTGAGAGTTTTCTTAAGCCCTGAGCTCCTGGAATCAAGGGATTATGTGGGTCTATGGATTCATGTAAGCTTTAACCCATGTGTGCAGAGTGAGGCTTGAAAACAGCAGCTTCGATGGCTCAGACATCATAGGGGATTTTCAAAGGTTGCAAAAACTTGCTTGTCAAAGCCTGTCAGGTTTCATGAACATAGTGTAAGCCATGCATGGTTGTCTTCCTCCTTGTACAGCTCTTCAGGTGGGTCTGTCCTGCTCCTTGCTGCACTGGAATCCCCTGTTCCTGCCACAGCTCATCAGCCTGCTGGCCTGGCATCCAGCATCATGAAGAAGGCAAGATAGCGTGGCATAAGCACTTCATGGGACTCTGACCCGCTTGGGTTCTTCAGACTCTTGGGACCCTGAGAAATAAGAAACCTGAGAACTGATTTGTCCTCTCCTCTTCATTGGCTCTTGCCCTGGCATGTCGGAAGCAGAAAAATCTTCTTTTGTTCAAATCCTTCCCCAAGTGCACTTTTCTTTCAAAGGTGGGGGACAAGAAGTCTGGTAGCTGACGCGTGCCCCATCCTCACTGCAACAGTGGGGCTATGTGCACCTCTGTTGTTGCGATCTTCCCTCCTTACACTGGTTTTCTGTTAGTTGTCCACTGTATGTATGTCCACTGTCTCATGCTATGACTGTCTTTGGGTGTTGTGGATTCTTGGGGTCAGTAGATCTCTGTTGGCAGAGAACCTCCCATCCTGCAGACTTGGGTCTTTAAACACACTGGCTGTTGCAAACAAGGGTGTTAACCTTGAGGACTTCCCTAGGTGAAGGGATGCCAGGTCCCATTTTACTGCCTGGAATTAGTGCTCATGTAAATGCTGAGTTCTTGCTGCCCATGCTGATGAGAGTATTGGAGGACAACCGGTCCGTGTGAGTATCTCAGTAGCTCAGGCATGGTGTATCCTCTGCTGCCCAGGAGAACTGGCTGCTCCACAAAAAATGATGATGATGGTTTCCAGGTGGGTGTGTTATCACCAGTGGCAAGGTGTACATTCCTTAGCCCTTAGGGCCACTGTGTCCTGAAATGGACAGCCACCTTCCACCCTGCCTGAGGCGTTTTGAAGGGCTAGAGTTTCCAGGAATGGATGACAGTGTATTAGTGTATCTGGGCCAGTAAATTCAGGGCCTTACTAACGTGCTCCTTGCTCAAGGTGCAGCCTTACCTCCTTGCTACTTGCTTAGCTGTGCAGTGGAAATACAGGCAAATCCTTCCTGCTTTGAGAGAAGCAAGTATGCACCCCAGACCTGTAATGATATGAGTAGACCTGGCTTCAGGGCTCCACTGAGCCTGGGCCCAGGCATGGCAGTGGTGTTCAGGGGTCCACCTCCACCATGAAACCAGGGAGCCTGTCTCTGTTGGACAAAAGGGGCTGAATGTCTCTGGATCAGGGCACCTGTAAGCTGCAGAGAGCTGGGAGATGGAAACATGTGGCTGGCTGTGGGTGCTGTCAGGGGTTGTCACTTTGCTTTCCCTGTTCTCTGCTGTCTGCTGGTGGGGATGGGATACAAGGCTATATATCTCTTTACTTTTGCTATGAGCAATTCTGTGGAGTGAGCTATGTGCCTCAGTTTCTCCACCTAAAAAGAATTAACTGTTTTGTAAAGAGCTTGAAGAAATGTCTGACTCCTAGGAGGCAATTTCATGGCTCTGCCGTGTCTGGCTCACAAGTGCTTTCCAGCCTTTTTCCTAGAGCCACTACCTCCCAAGATCCATATCCGTTCTCTTCTGTGCCAGGTGATGCTCTGCAAGGCTGGGAGTGGGCTGTCACTGACCAGCACCCAGTAGAAAACATTACTAACGGTATATGGATTTTGGCATGGAGAGGTACAGCATCTCCTTAGCTGGCACAAGAAACTTGCTCATCCCTGATCTGCCCCCAGAATTCAGCTCAGGGAAATGTAATCTGCTGCAACGTGAGGCTGTGCTCACTGGGAGAGGCACTGGGCACAGCCATAGCACTGACACAGGATGTCCAAACTGAGGCAACCATAGTGAGGAGGTGCAGTCGGTTGAATCCAACCAGCAACTAAGCACCTATTCTTGTACCTGCTCACCACCCTTCCCTGTGAGATGGGCGAGAGAGTCAGAAGAGCCAAAGTGCGATGACTTGTGGGTCAAGATAAGAACAGTTTAATAAGTGAAGGAAACTAAAAAAAAGAAAAGCCCATCAAGTGATGCAAAAGCCATCACTTACCACCTCCAAGCAGCAGACTGAAGCCCAGACAGTCTCTGAGCAATGGCCACTTTGACATACCAAACCCACCTTTTTTTGGTTTTTTTTTTTTCTCTTTTTTTCTTCTGAGAATGACATCATTTGGCATGGTATATCCCTTTGGTCAATTCAGGTCAGCTGTCTTGTCTGTGTTCCCTCAGCTTCTTGCCTACCCCCAGCCTACTTGCTGGGGAGTGAAAAATAGAGAAAGCCTTGATGCTGTGCAGGCACGTTCAGCACTAGATAAAACATCAGTGCATTATCAACACTGTTTTAGCACAAATCCAAACCACAGCACCATATGTGCTGCTATGAAGAAAGTTAACTCCATCGCAGGCAGAGGAAAAGCAGCTTACTGTTCTCTTAGCTTTCATCTGTGTCACAGAATGAAATGCCTGGTTCTGACAAAGCAAATGACAGCAGCGTCTGCTGGAAGTGGGGAGGCAGGCTTCACCTGAGAAACCCAGGGTATTTTAGGCAGAGTCTATTCCAGGAGGGACTGAGCCCTCCCAGCTCCCAGGGCTCCCAGCACAATGGGTGTCACCAGATTTGACTCAGATGAATTCTCCCAGTGTGGATTCGTACTGAGATGTACGCTGGAATGAATGTCCCTGCATTCAAAGCCAGAGCTGGGATTGCTGAGGGTCATCCATGCATACCTGGAAGCTAGGCTTGTAGGTTCATGAATTTCACAGCCTCCTGTGAAATGCCTGTTATGCTGTGCCTGGATCCCACAGGCTAGCTGTAAAGCAGCATGGAGCCTCCCCTGCCTGGATGTGTGTCCATCACCTTTTACATCTCTCTTAGTGGAAAGAAAACTATGTGTGGGGTACCTCGCACTTCTAGGGTGCATCATCTAAGAAAAAGGGTTTAAGTTACAGCATATGAATTGGTCCGTAAAAGCTTCTGCTTTTTCTCAACTATAAAAGGGATCAAGGACATAAGCTGTCAACTTCCAAAGTTAGATGAAATATCCTCAATCTTAAGGATTTTCATGCTTTTGAAGTAGCCATCATTGGAGCACGTGAAGGGAGAGAAAACCTGCAGATTAGATCCATTCTGGCAGATGATCCAGTAGTAGGTGTCAGATGCAAACATCTCCGGTTCAGAGGTCTGGCTTTTTACTGGGGCATGACCAAATTAAGGGTTGGCTGGGCACCTGGGATTGCTCATCATAAAACTCTGCCTTTTTCATCTCTTGAAGCTTGAAATAAAATTGGGAACCAGGCCAATTATACCACAGAAAGGTCCCAAGGGCTGATAATCACAGCATCCATTTTTGCCTCTTCTCTTGCCTCCTAGCTCCAAGTGGAACGGTGTAAGCAATTACCTTGACAGTATTTTTTGCATGTCCCCTTTTGGTCCAGGTTTGCTTCTGGAGATGCCAAGCTGAGCTACAGTGAGGATGACAAGGAACATTTTGAATTCAAAGACATCAGGGATGGGTTCAGCTCAACCTTTGAGAAGATTGTTGAGTCTGAACTTATGAAGGGTACATATTACAGCAGCTTGGACTCTTTGGACGTCCTCTCTCTCACAGACGAGACAGACAGCTGTGTCAGTTTTGAGGCCCCACTCACCCCATTGATCCAGCAAAGGGTCAAGGAAAGCCCAGAGCTCTTGGAACAGAAACTGAGAACAGAAACAGAAACCCAGCAGAGAGAAGCTCTTCACCACAGGGCTGCTGATAAGCAAGAGCAGGCAGCAGCAAAGCCAGTGGAGGGGGATTTTGGGAGCCCTCTCAGGCACTCAATTACCAGCAGCAGGTCAGAGAATGTGCTGAGTCGGTTGTCCTTGAAGAGTATCCCAAATGGGTTCCATGTGGAAGGGTCGGAGGAAGATGCCACCAAGATCATTAACTCCATCAGGTAAGTCAGTTTCTCCTCCTCAACAAATGATGCAGTTTCTCCTCCTCCACAAATAATCTGAACTGAAAAGCGTGGCATCTATCTCTAAGATTTCCTGAATGTCCGCAGCTCTGAAAGAACTTGTTATCTTTTTCCATATCAATGAGAGGAAGCTTAAAAAGGTGTTGGGGTTGCTTGCTTTGAATGGATATATCCTCATTTCTCAGGGAGAATTCATCTTCTCTTCAAACTTTTTTCTGCAAATTTGAAATTAAACTGCACTATTTCATTTGATCTGAGATGAGAGAGGGTTTGTCCAATGTCCAGTTCACAAACATGTTGTTGTTTTTTCATATTTTTCAGTTAGGATAAGAAGAAATCAAAATGTGGAGTTCTCTGTGGGTTTCATCAAGTCACATTGCTGCTCCTTGAATTGTTTCTTGTTTCTGTGTAGTGACGCCAGCTTGAAAGACGCGCTGTCAGACTCCGACTCCGACATGGGTAGCACAGAGCAGCTTGACCAGGGCAGCACGGACACCTTGGCAAATGGCTGCAGGGCGGATAGTGAGGCTGCCAAGAGGCTGGCCAAGCGCCTCTACAACCTCGAAGGGTTCAAGCGCTGCGATGTGGCACGCCAGCTCGGGAAAAAGTAAGCGGGCCTTGGGGTTGCACCCAGCCCTATGAGGGGGTTGACTAAGATGGCAGCATTGAGCATGGCCAGCAGAAACACAGCTGTGGTGGGGAGGTTCTGGGGGAGCAGTGGTCCCGCTGGGAGGACAGTGCAAAGGCAGGGAGGGACAAGCCTGCTGTCACAAGGGCTTTAAGGATGGAGTTGGGCTGTTGGAGATCCTTCCACTTGAAACTGGTCCAAGTCCAATGCCCTTGCAATCTGAATCCTACAAGTTGCTTAAATGTATTAGGCATTAACTGCCACCAAATTCCTGTGTTTGGTAAGGGCCGAGCAAGACCCTACCTAAAGCAATCCCCAGGCTGAAGGGGTTGGGATCCAGACCTGGATCTGCACTGGGCTCCCTGCCAGCCTCCAGGTTTTTAATGTCTGCACCTCAAAATCTTCTTACTGCAGTGTCCCCTGACCCAGTCTGTATAGATGAGATGAAGGGTTTGATGGAGAGCCAGGTACACAACAGAGGTCCAAGCACCTCAGCTGGTAGATTTGCCTGGGCAAGGCAGCAGGAAAATAAAAAGTGTTTATTCAAAAGTGGGAGGGTCTCTAAGAGACAGAGTAACAGAAATGAGTGTAGCAGTAACAGATTATTTTAGGATGCCAGTGGGTGTGAAGACACCAATCCCCATCATCCTTCTCCTGGATCAGATATAACCTGTGTTGCTGGGGTTTTTTTTGTCCTTTAAACATCTCACTTCTGCCCAGATCAGCAGGACACAACTGTCCTTCATCAAATACCCCAGCTTGCAGTACCAAAGGTTGTCTGTGACTCCCAGCTTAGTCCTGGGACAGAAGGAGGCCACAGATGATCTCCAGGAGACGATCTTCATATTACCTGGCAGCATCCTTGTTCTTCTCTTTTGCTGTGGTTCTTGTAGTAGATGCATTGCTGGTTGCTGCTCCCTCAGGTCTAGCATCTTTCTCCTTTCTTGCAAATTTGCCATGACAGCTTACTGAGTGGGGGAAGTTTCAAGCAATTGTTCTCTGGGGGTGCATCTGAGTGTGTCCCTTTTGCTAGCTCCTGCAATCCTCACCCACACTTGCAATCCTCACACCTTGGAAAGCTCTTTGGTGACCCACATTTGGGAATTGACACAGAAAGAAGAAAACTTGTTTTGATCAACTGAGTTTTTGACATCTGAATCATTTCCCAGCACAAGAATTGGATAGAGCTGCAGGCTCTTGGACCAAGAAGGTGGATTTGCAGAGCAGGAGAGGAAGAAGGGCGAGGATAGGTGTGTTTTAAGTTGGTCTTGCTCACTTGAGACAATATAAGACCAACCTACAGTGGTGGGAGCAGGGTAAGTTGAAGTGATGCTTTCAAGCCAGCTCCATGTAGGAGGTGGACTGTCTAGGAGGGTTGTTCAAAAAGTAAAATCTTAAAAATGAGTTAAAGCTTTTTAACTCATTTTAACCTCTCCTTTTTTTTTTTTTTTATTTTGTGAACACTGGCAATTTTCTCAAAAAAAACCCCAAAACAAAAAACAAACCAAGCCCAAAACAATTCATCATTGTCAAACAAGTAGAAAAGGCTTGAACAAGGAAATGAAGGTTGCATATCTCCAAATAGTTTCTTTCCAGCTGACACAATTCTGTGAAGTTGATTTCAGATCCAGACATTACCTTTGTCTCTCTGAAGAGCATGTGTTTTGGCAACTGAATTCTCCATGGAAGCTTCTTGTTCATGGATTTGTCTGTGGCATTGTCTCACACATCTCTTGCTGGATGGAGGTTGAACTGTTTCAGCTGCTAGACCATGAAGATGGTAGGGCCAAGCACTTCCTTGCAAAGTTTTCCAGGAGGGCACTGTGCTCACACCATCACGCAGGCAGCAATAGAGAAGGCAGTAGGCACGGAGAACTGGGGGTCTGTCAGGGTCCCGTGGGCAATATGATATGGGCACACAGCGTATTTTCCTCTCCTGGAGATTAGGTGGAGTTTACTTAGCCAGACTTCTTATAGACCATCTTTTTTTTGCCCCAAGTGACTATGACACAAAAAAGATCCTGGACAACGCAGGCTTAGCTCTGTAGGACAGTGTGATTCAGGGTTTAAACCAACACATATCTGCCCACTCCCAGCCATGCAGGAACAAAACTGGGAGATCAGTGAACACTCTTGGTGCCAGGACCTTCCCAAACCAGGCAGAGGGAAGCGTCAAGCTGGAATGTAAGGTGAGAGGAGGTCTGTAGAGGCTGGTTGTATGGCAGGGCCACCAGCCAGAGAATGCCAGACATGTCCCCATGGGAAACGCCTTGCTGTTCTTGTGGGGATGTCTCTGTCGTGTCTCAGCTGCATGGTAGAAGTATCACTGGTTACTGCAAGAGGGGCTGGGTCTGGCACAGAAAGAGAGAGAGAGAGGGAAGGCCAATTCTTGAATGAGGAAGCCAGAGCAAGCGTCCCAGGCATGCCTGGGGCATGTTAACTGGCTCTGGAGCTCAGAGAGAAGGGTCCCACCAATGTCACTGAGTCCCTGGCTAGACATAGGAGTTTGTGGCTTCCTGGGGGCTGGCTGCCTTCAAGTGTCCTGGAACACTGGTTCCCTTGACAGAGCTGACAGTCCCTACCTGGTACTTTTCCAAGCAGAGAGGAACCAAGTGACGCATCCAGGCTGGGGGCTGTTGGCACCACAGCAGCTGGCACAGACCACTTGTCCCAAGGGTCACAAATTCCATATGGACTCCTGGCCTTCAGCAAGACCCAGTGAGCTGAAAGTCAGGCAGCAAGGCCTGCCTACATTCTTGGGCTGCCCTGATGGGAGAGTGGAGTGCAGGGGAGCTCCCACCCACCTTCATCCCACCTGACTGTAAATCTAGTTAGGAATATTAATTAGGGTGTAGCTCTCAGTGTAGGCAATGAGGACATCTCAAGAGTGATTCAGCCCATCCAAGATATGTGCTGGGCTAAGGACATGCCAAGTCTTTTGGCTTGAGGGAGCCTTGGGCAAGGCCATTCCTTCAAGCCCAGCGGCAGTAGATGGCAGTTGTTGCTGTGTGCCCAGTGCCCAGAGTGCCCAAGCAGGTTCCCAGGAGACCTAGTAAATAGGTGCCCGAACCAAAGGAATCAGACTTTTTCTTCTGTAAGGCTACAACTGCACGTGTGAGGTGGGACCTGACCTGTAGAAGGGAGAGCACTGGCAGGAATCTGCGTGAGGCCTTGCAGCTTCATGCAGCTTTGAAAGAGTGTCCTGCGCAAACTCCAGCACTAATACTTATGTCCTGCCTCTCAAAACTCAGCCTGGATCTTTCCCCTGGAGCTGTCACACTGCTCTACCTGATCCCACTGTGTGCTGTACTTACGAACAGCATCCATGCCAAAGGCTTTACAGCATCTACCTCACAGCAGAAGAGGAAACAATGTTGGAGGAAAAGCAATGAGTTCTACCTGTAACATGTCCTGGGGTGAAACTGGATGTGCAACACTTAGCAATATGCTTTTCATTTTGTGGAGAGAAGGAAAAGAAATTTTATATGGCAAAGTCTGAGCTTGTTGAAATCACCTCTCATCTCTTGCCGGCATTCATTGATTATTCTTGCACTTCTGCTACAAGAGTTGTGTAGATAGAGGAATTCAACTGCACCCATTCTGGCTTTAAAGGCAACAAGTCTCCAAACTTCCTTCAGAAACATGGCAAGGGAATTGTTTCTGGACGAGCATGCAGGGATGAGCAGGGCCAGAAGCTCAGCTGAGCTCTCCTGCTCCAGTTCCCAGGGACATCCATCGGACATGCGAGCAAGGTGCTGTGGTGAGAGAGTGGGATGGGAGCCCACGTGGTGTGGAGCGCAGTAATATTGCAGTAGAAGGAGGGGGCACGTCCAGCAATGGGAGAGGACTAGGTAAGAGAGAAGGTGCTCGATGAGCACAGGATGCCCTTATGGCCTCCTCCTCCTGGCTGGTTTGGGAGGAGGCTCTGCCTGGCCAGCGGCACAGCAGAGGGGGACAGCGGGGACCCACATCTTTCATTCTCGGGTGCCTAGGAATGGCGGCTGCAGTGCTAGGCTGTGGGCGCGTTAGGGTCCTTTAGTGGTCTTTCAGCAGCACTTCAAGCCAGGAGAAGGTACCCCTGGGTGTGGGATTACAGCAGCAGTGTCTTGCTGGGAGTTTGTGCTGGCCAGGAGGCAGCAGTCTGCTGTTCTTCTTGTAGGCAGTGTCTTCTTCCCTGATGAAAGGGCTGACTACTCCCTCTTTAATTACAGTAACGAGTTTAGCAAGTTGGTAGCAGAGGAGTATCTCAGCTTCTTTGACTTCACTGGCCTGACCCTTGACAAAGCACTCAGGTGAGCTGGTCTCTGGCACTCCCGCGTAGGGCCTGGGCTGGACAGAGCGGAGCAGCGTGGTGGGTTTCTCCTCCAGGCTTCCTGATGCCATGGAGGCTGTCCGTGTGATAGGAACAGGGACTGGGGTGGGAGCTCCAGGTTGTTGTTTAATCTTTGCTTTGGTGTCACGTTTGGCACAAGGTACTGCCACCAAAAATGGGCTTCGACAGGAGGGCCCGCAACCTGCTTCCCCATGGTGGAGAGCAGCTTTCCCAGGAATCCCATCCTGTACAAAATCAGAGCAAGTGGGATCAACTTCTACCCCTGGGACAGATAACCCGTCCTGGTGCCATCAAGCCAGAGGTGGGTCAGATCTCAGCTGACAGCATGTTTCCCTACACAGCTCAGAGCTGGCTCCATAGACACCTTCTGCGTTGCAATTGCAGGGGCCCAGGGGTGCACAGGCTGGGGGGGGGACAAGGGCCTTCCTAACTGCTCTGAGGACCCCTTTCTGTCTCCCTCCTTAGCATGGATGCTGCCCAGCAGATTGATCCATGACATCTTTAAGTATCACTTTTTCTTTGCAGGACATTCTTGAAAGCGTTCCCGCTGATGGGAGAGACGCAGGAGCGGGAGCGAGTGTTGATTCATTTCTCCCGGCGATATTGCCAGTGCAACCCAGAGGAGAGCACCTCTGAAGGTACTGCTTTCTTTCCCTGTTTCTAGTGTCCATTGCACACTCACAGTGGTCCTGTGTCACACAGCCTCAGTGTAAACCCGGCCATCCACAGCCGGGCCTGAAGAGCACCCAGGGACAGGCAAGGCTGCAGTTTCTCCCATTCTGTGGCATCCTGCCCTACCAATTATCCCTGCCCTGGGAGGGACCGGGGACACCAGGTGCTGTACGGAGCCCCCCAAGAGAGCCAGCTGAATCCCCTCAGTATCTGAGGGTCTGAGTGTGGGCTCCCAGGGAGCCTTGTACTCTCCAGTGCATATGAGCTGTGCTGCTCCTCAGCTGTAGTCTGGATCAGTGGCCATGCTTTGCGTAGCACCAAGGGAACTGGTGAGAGGTCCTCAGGCATTGCAAATTACTGCAGTCGTGGCTTGCAAAGTGGTTGCTGACAGTGGGCAAATGAGTGGCTGGTGCTAGCTCAGCCCAAGACCTTGTCCGTTGAATGGAAGAAGACATTTTTATGAAGCTTGAGGAATGCTGTTGGCTTGACATGCACAGAAGTTGTGTTCCTTGCATCTACAACTGCAGCAGGAGAAAGCACAATTATGTAAAATTCTGGGCTCACTGGAGCTGCAGATTTTGTTAGCTACTCTCATCCCCACCCCATGATTTTTTTTAAGTAAATACAGTTTCTTCTGACATTTTAAAATAGGACAGGTCTTTCCTGGTACACACGTGCACATGCACATATCCAGACATGAGCATGTCCACGTTCGCACTTACATGAATGGCCTTTACACACCTGCTTACAGGCATCTAGAAATGCACCCATGGGTGGAAATCAGGCTGCTGATCTGACAGCAGTGCCAGTTGTTCCTTCTCCACTCCTTCAGCATGTAATATGCCACTTGTGTCTGAGAGCTCCTGCTTGTCTCCGTCTTGCAGTCTTCCCAAATGGCCGCAGTACCTAGTGTCACTTGAACCCTCCAGTCCCTCTGCCAAGCTAGACAAAAGCTGTTCTCAAAACAGAATGACCTCTCTGCTTTTATCAGTGGTATCCCAATAAAGTACAGGTTTAGCTTTCATTTCCCTGGTTTTGTGTGATCTTCTCCCACACTGATCCAAAGAGGACCTTCCCCTGCAAAGGGTAGACATTAAGCGCCAGCTGAATTTTCAGCAGCAGTTCCCAAGTGAAATATCCACAATGCCAAGTCCTAACCCCTCTTCATCATCTTCCCCTGGAAGTGATCCCCAATATTATTGCATCCACCTCCACTCCTTTCAGGTCCTTTCTTCCCATCTGGTCCTCAGGTGTCTAACACCCACTGTGGGGGCATGCACACACCGAGTCGAGCAGAGGCTGAAGGGTCACATCTCTGACTCCATTCCACACCCTTCAGCATGAGGGTGTTTGAAGGGCAGTGACTAGTCAAACAAAACACAAGCTTTGCCATGGCAATAGGGGTTACAAAGCCATGCTACAGCAACCTTTCAGAAGAGAAATTAGATCCCAGTTCTGAACACTCTGCAAGAAGGTGCCTGCTAATGCAAACATGAATGAAACCAGAAAGTTAAAGCCAGAAAGTTGAGCTCTTCCATACCTGCATGGCCCTTAGTGGAGGTGTCACTGCTGCTGGTAGGACCTGTTTTAAGAACGTTATAGTCCTGAATGTTACAAAACTATTAAGACTAAGGGAAACTGGTTCTGTGAAACACATTACTGCTGCTGTCATCATGACAGCATTTAGGGCCACAGCATTGTTTGTTATGATGGCACCACGTTTCACAAAGCTGGGCAGGACCACTTATTGCAGACCACTGCCAACTGATTGAGTCTCAGGCAGGACAGAGCTGCACTCAGTACTGGAATGGAGCCTGAAAAATACAGTTGCAATGCAAGTAATACTTAAAGCTGATGCAATGGAGGGAAGCAAATCGGCTCCTTCAGGTTACATCTTTTGCAGATACTGCAAAAGCATGCACTAAATGCGTGGTAATTTGAAAAAGCTATGGCAAGCTCTTTCTTCAGGAAGCAGTTCCTTCTTGCTGCATCCAGCCTAAACTTGCAAAGGATGTTGCACTAAGATGAAATTTGAGCCACTGTGTATTATCTAGATTTCTAAAGAAATACCTGTGGCTGTGATGGCCTATTGGCATAGACACATGACAGAGGCATGACCAGGTGGCTGAGAAGGTCTTAAAGCCTTCTAAGACATTTCAGGGCATTGCTACATGCTGATTCCACTGATGAAGACATGGCTGTTGTAACACCATGGGTCACTTCAGCCTGTATGATGGGATGCTGCAGATGAGGGTGTCAGAAGTTCTGACCTGCTGACCAGGGTGGCTCGTTTTTCTCTCACAGAGGAATGTGTCTTGAACACATTATTAGTGCTTTCCTGTACTGATGAAGCCCAGACATGGAAGAACTATATGATTGTGTTGTGACAATATGTGAGCCAAGAGAAAAAGTGAATGCAACTGAGCCAAGCAACAGCAAGAGAATAGCATGTTTTGGGACACCAGCTCCACCTTGGGGCCATGTGGGACATGATTTACCTGACCAAAGTGATACAGTAAAACCAGGTGAAGATGTCAGCCTAGAACCTCCCACAGCGACTCCAAAATACGCACTGGGGAGGACATTCTCCTAAGCCCAAAGCTGCTTCTTGTGAAAGTGAGGGAAGCGTCTTAGGAACTGACTCTCTCTTGAAGGGGGATGTCCATCACATCACATCCCCAAGATTGTCAGCCCTCACAGAGAAACGCATAGTGTTCCCATGAAAAACCCTTCCTTCCTCAGAGACTATGGTTCTTGCAGGAAAGGGAGAAACTAATTTGCTTTCATCGTGGGCTCGTGTGTTTGGTTGCCTTTAGCTGTCAGTGTTTAGAACTTCACCTTGAGCCTGCGGTGCTCAGGGCTTGCCACTGTTCCACACAAATTGTACCTCTGTTTGGAGGCTGACTGGGATGGAGACGGGACACAGCTGGCTTTCTGTGGCTGCACGTCTACACCCACAAGAGGAGACCAGTGTCAATTCCCCAGCCACACCTGGGGGTAAGTTACAGCCTGACCCTAGGGGACCAATTCAGAGAGCAGCATGCACAAGGGAAATAAGCCATGAGCATCATGTCATGTCTGACTTGATCTGTGGAGCAGCCCATCTTTGTGAGCACACCAAGTGATGCCAAGAACAGGGCTAAAGACCATGGCTGTACTAATCCTGCCCTGCCTCCTCCCTGCTGCTTTCTAGCCATTTTGTGAGGTCCTTGCAAGACCAGTGCATGTGCCAGAGTGTATTTGCACCGCACTGTTGTGAGGTAGTGCATGAAGACTGGTTTCTTGACCTTGAACAGCTTCAGGAGGCAGCATGGTTTTGAAACAACAGCAATCCACCAGGCTACCTAGTACAGAAGAGAATCACAGAATGATAGGGGTTGGAAGGGACCTCTGGAGATCATCTTGTCCAACCCCCTGCCAGAGCAGGGTCACCCAGAGCAGGGGGGGGCACAGGAACACGTCCAGGCGGGTTTGGGATGTCTCCAGAGACGGAGACTCCCCCACCTCCCTGGGCAGCCTGGGCCAGGGCTCTGCCACCCTCAAGGGAAAGAAGCTGCTCCTCGTGTTTAGATGGAACTTCCCATGGTCAAGTTTGTGCCTGTTACCTCTTGTCCTGAATGGACGAGACTGTCAAATGTAAGGAAAACATGATGTGAGTTTTATTAAGACAGATAGCCCAAAATGCTGCACGCATTTGTAGTGATCATGTTTGTTGAACAACTCAAGAGCTTACAGGCTGCCTGGGAATGGTGGCTAAAGACCTCAGAACAAACCCCTGAGATGACTGTGATCAACTCGGGGAGAAACTAGCTCTGTTTGCTAGGGTCTCTGCCCCACTGGCCAAAATGGTTATGTAGGGAGACTCAATGGAAAGTCTGGTCTTTAGAAAGTCATTGACACTGGCTGGTTTAAAGCCAATTACCTGATGATCATTTCAGGAAAATATAAAGTTTGAAGGAAAAGAGGATTATTTTTTTAACTATCTTGTGCAGTTGAAAGAAACAGGTATTCTTTAAGGTCCCCAGCCTTTGTTCTGCAATGAGTAGGCTGCCAAGACAAGCAAACATCAAAACCTCATGGGAAGGGAAGTAATCATAGCCACCTGACTGTTGTGTGTTTCAGATGGGATTCATACCCTCACTTGTGCCCTGATGCTGCTAAACACAGACCTTCACGGCCATGTAAGTAGTACTCCTAGATGCATCCTTCCTTTTTTCCTTCCCAGTATAGCCGTCTGTCCCCTTACTCCAGATTTGTAGCTGGAAAATTGAGATAGGTCATCATAAAGTAGTCTGATTAGCTCCAGCAGGAATTTTGGGTGCGAGGCCCAGACCTGGGGACAGTCATCTAGTGTCACTCTACACTCAAGCCAAAGGCATATCTCCTGCTGATATCAGTTATCTTATACAGGCACAGGCAATGCAGCTTTCTTCTCAGGACCTGTTGCATGCGCTAGCCCTGTCCCAGGAGCTCTCATGAAGAGGTCTTCACCACCAGTCTCCGTGGAGCTGGCAAACAGCAGCAACAATTGTGCTGCTATTTTGTATGGTGCAGACTGAGGCTCCCCAGAAACTGCTGCAAAGTGGTTTCATACAGGTCTAGATTTCACCTTTTCTTCCCAAAACAAAAGTAAGTCCCAGGTTTCCTTTTCCTCAAGATGTAACAGCCAGCCACTGGAGAGTTTCATATCAGAGAGGCCTCTGGACAAAGATCAGAGTGAGCAGAACTCAGTGCCCAAAGGTGTGGTTGGAAAACAGCAGAGGCTGTTAAGAAGATCTCTCACCAGCTTTTAGAGGCTTTTTCCAGTAGGATAGGTTGGATTTATTCCTAAAAGGTCAACCAGAGTGTAGAGACGAGAGCAGAGTAGTACGAAAAATAACTGCAGAGGGGAGATAGATGGGCCTGGGCATAGGGGACAGCACTGGGACTCCTGCCATGGCGTACATCTGGGAGTATGTATGGACTGTGTGGCCTGCTCAGTGCTGTGGAAGACTGCAGGCACCATTGACCCAAGTCTCCTCCCTGCTCTCCAGCCTTATGATGCAGCCATAGAGCAATGCTCTGACGCTTAGGGGGCTGTACCCCCTTTACAGGGGGAAAGGGGTTCCTCAAGTTCAGGTCACTGAAGTACCTTTCTTCATAGCCGCTCTGAGAGCTCAGACCTGGAGCCACAAACTCCCCAGAAGTTGTGTGAAGATGGAGGTGGCATGGGGGGGACGGCTTGTTATAGCAGCCTGTGCACATGAAAGCTACACACCCTTTTTTTGCTCCACAATCCCATCATTTCCAAGCTGTATCATCAGAGTCCTCTTTTGCCTCCAGCTGGTAACAATTTGTTTTGCATCTGCAGAGACTTCCCTGATTTTCTCTTCATTAGACTGCTAATAAGGGGACAGTAGGCCATAACCTAGCTCTTCTTTTGCATACTGGTTTATAATCACCTTTGAGAGGAGCCTTTTTCTGTGAGGGTGGGAAGAGGAAGCCACATGAGTGCTCTTCACCTATGATGGCAAAGAGTCAAAGGCCACCAGCTTCACCCGTGCCATCCTGACAGTCCACCTCTCCACAGGACAGGAGACTCTCTCCGTCATTACAGCACAGATACTGCCTTCATGACAAGGTTTGAACACAGCAGCCAGTGAAGGGAATTACTGGTCTCAGAAAGAGCATCCTTTCCAGATGTGCACTGTGGCCTGCATCAAGCTGGTTACAGCTGTTGCAGCCTCATCCTTTGGGGATGTCTCCGCATGAGTATGATAGCAGTGGGGACAGCTTCTGGGAGGGTCTCACACAGCAGTTTCTCACATCTCCTTCAGCCGAAATGGTTGGAGCCAAGGACATATTTTCATCAAAACATTTCCTGCAGCAGCAAAGGCAGCATTGTGGCAGAAGGCAAACTATGCAACTTTACTCCAAAATAATCTTATTTTGTCTGTTCTTTTTAATTAAAAAAAAATTCAAAATATGTCTCTGGGAAGATAGAAATTATTGAAAAGGCCAAAAAACTCATAAGCCTCCAAAACCTTATAATTTCTATTTTTCATTGACAAGCTGACTAAAAGGCCTGGTAAGAAGAAATGATCTCATGCTATATATGCAAAGAAAAAAATAACTTTTTTTTGACCAGATGTAGAAATGCCTGGGCTTTTCTTTGAAAAATCTTCTCTTTATTTTTCTGCATGTGTAACATTAATTTCTTCTTCTGCTTCTCCTCCTTTTTTTTTCTTCCTTCTGCTCCTGGAACCTCTCTTTCTGCTCTTTAACCCTTTACCAGGTGGTAAGTGCAGTCATTCTAGTGTTTTGCTTTAAAGCACTGGCATTTGACTTATTTTTTTTCCTGTGTTAAAAAAAAAAAAAAGGATTTTTGTTTGTCTGGATTCCTAAGTGGTTGTGCAGTGTCCTTCACTACTTAGCAACCCATTAGCAGCTGATATGCATCACATGAAATTCTCCTTGTGTAAAGAAACCTCCATAAACTGCAGTGTACTTGGGATTGTGTGACTTGATCTCCCACCCCATTGTTAAAGATGCTGTCATGATATTGCATATCACTTTTAATTTTATTTCCTTTTGTCTTATTGTGTGTGTGTTTCAGTGTTTTATTGTGCATTGCCATGGAATGGGAAATTCCTTTGTTTAGGAAAGGGTGGTTGATGTATCTCTGCAAAAGGACAGTTCCCTACAGCAGTGTCCCTAGAATGGGTTAGTTCATCATTCCAGCAGTGCCATATACTGAGTTCAGGCTTAAGAGTAATGAGACTGGTTTTAAAACATGAGATTTGCACCTGGCCACGCTGGAGTTTTGCCTTAGTACTGTTGATTTTCTACCACAGGTGCATCCAGACCATGTTTCCAACTGTCCAGAAAACTTACTGTCTTTAAAATGAGACATTCCATTTTCATAAAATCACCTGGGGTTGGTGTTTAAAAGCCAGCAGTCACCAACAAACATTACAAGCCTTGTAGTATAATCCAGGTTGTTGCATCTCTCTACCTTGCTGGTGCTGTTTGAGCTCCATGAGATGCTATGACAAAGTAAGTACTCCTCTGCTCCATCTCTGCCCATTGGAGACAAAGGATGTCTCCTTTTCAACCGTCAGTATTATCTCTCCTTGTTCAGAACTGCTGACCATGGAAAGACAGTGATGAAGCAACACCTATGCATCACCAGAACTCATGGTTGCATTTTGGTCCTTTATCAGAGCCCAGCTTCTGGAGTCACATTGTAATGTGACAATCTTTAGCGCTTGTTGAAAAAGTAGGCCAGCAGCTCTCATGGCCACTGAACAAAGCTTGAAATGGGATCCCTGGCAGCTCCTAACTTCTCATGTCCATTGCTATTAATCCTAGAAACCCTGTGATATTCCAAGCTTATGGTCTGGTGTTAGCAATACCGATGTGTTAGTAGCACTGGGAGAGCTGAAGAGCTCTAATACACAAGCAGCCACTGGTGTCACCTGCAGGGTGACAGCAGTCTGCCCACAGCAGCTTTCTGTGGTCCAAGGGTCATCGGTACCCAAAGTTTGTGGGTTTGTTACCTGCAGAGGGGTGATTTTATTTCTGCAGCCTAGAATAAATCCACTACCAGATCCCTTGGTCCAATCAGACCAATGACTCTCACTTCATGCTGAAGCATAAATGTCATTGTTTGGTTTTTTTTCTCAAAAGAGCCTGAGTAAAAACAAGGCCTGCTAGGGGCATGGTGCTCATGCTGGGGAGCTTGAAGGACATTTATCCCACTCGCTACTTCGCAGCTGAGATGTTTGATGCCTGGAGCCTCCAGCTCAGGAGTTCAATTGGTTTAACACCTCGCAGAGGGAATGCTGGGGAGAGCACCCCAGATGGCCACCCTTTAAGGCCTCTCGCCCCCAGGAACCTGCTTCATCTCCTGGGGCTTTCACATGGCACCTGCTTTTCCCGCTGAGCACGCAGATCCATACTCACCTGCTCAGCCTCCTAATGCTGGGACTTGGCAACAGCCAAGGTATGCCAGACAACAGTCCAGAGTCTTCCAGAGGTGGATAGAGCATCCTAGACACCTCAGGAGATGGTGTGCAATCATCTTAGGTGGGTCAGCTCAGCAGCAGATGGCTGAGGCCCAGAGGAGGCAAGAACTCCACTGTAAGCAGGGGAGTTACCCTAGGTTGAAACAACAGGAGAGCAAGATCAGCCCTGTCTAGCCAGCATCAGATCAATCTCATCCTTCCTAATTTATTCTTATACACTCTAACCACCATCATGCACCTTGTCTCTGCATCTCTCCATTCTCATACACTGTCCGCACCCATCCACCTCTGTCCATCCATTCCCATACTGTCTCTACCCGTTCGTCTAACTATCCATCCCTTCTCACCTATTTAATCCACTGTTTGCTCACTTGCTCTCCATCAAAGCACACCATGGTGCTAGCTGGTTGTCTGACAGTGAATTCTCATGCTTTGCTGCATGGCCTGGAGCAAGCAAATATGGGATTAAGTTCTTCTCTGCCAGGGGGATATTTTGGGAATAGTAGCTAGGTGTGTCTGTGAAGCAGCCTTGCTGGCTTGTTCTATTGCTGGTAAGTGACTGATACACCATGAAAAACGCAAAATGCCTCCATCTGTGTGGCTGGCCAGAAATGAGGATGCCTCTCCCTACCTAGATGTCCCAGTTCAGCCAGAGACATAGAGCATCTGAGCAGTGAGCTTTGAGATGTGCAGATACTTTGCCCTGAAGATTATGTCCACATGTGATGGTCTTGATGAATCAGCAAAATGGCCTGCTGTGTAAGAAAGTACCCCACTGTGCCCTCCTAGTGGTTCTTTACAGAGCTGTTCCTGGGATGTCCCTACTTGGACACTTGTTGCAGTGTGAAAGCTTGGGCAGTCCCTGGTGCTGGTGCCATTGATAATGAGGCATTTGTGATCACAGAACTGTTTTCTTTGCAAGTGTTGATCAAGTGAAGCTGCAAAGTCTATGTCCTGGAGTGGTTTTTTGTTTTCTCTATTCAGCTGGTGTTGATTTGGAGGCACTTCAGGGCTTTGTATTTGAGTGGCTGGCTCCAGCCCATTTCTCAAAGCAGCAAGTGTTAAGATATTGTTGACTTGAGGTCGTAGTGCATCTGAGCCACTCCAGCATCCTATGCTCAATCCTACAGCCAGCCAGCCTGAATCCTGTCCCTGACTCTGCAATGCTTCGACAACCCTATCCAACAAGCTGATTCATAGTATTAGCGTCTTTGAGCTTTCTCATCACCTCCTCTGGTTGTCAGAGAAAGGGCATGTTTTCATCCTTCTCAATTGCTCAGCAATTAGCTGCTTTTCCACAGTGTGGCTGCTGTCTCCATTTGAGCTCAGAGATCTTGTGCAAGAGAAAGAGACAGATCACAGAATAGGTGTCCCTGCCCATGGCAGGGGGTTGGAACAAGATGATCTTTAAGGTTCCTTTCAACTCAAACTATTCTATGATTCTGAGAATAAAAAAAGAAGTCATACCCTGGGAATTAATATATGTCCTGGATGCAATATGCGAGAAACCCAAAGAAGGGCCTGTGAGGCGAGTAACTTGTGCTGCTTTATCTCACTGTATCCACTCACTTCCTAAAATGTGTTGGCCTCTGCATTCATATCACTGCAACAAGATCTCTGCAGGCAGAAAGACCTGTGCTGTGCACTCTGCCTTCCTGCCTCAAGGCAGAGGCTGAAGTAGTCACCTTGTCTCTGTGCAAAGTAATTCGGTGCCTCAATGTCTCAGGCAACACACCTACCTCACCATCAAACTCCCTTCCTCTTGAAGGTTCATTACTGCAGTTTTTATGCACTCTCTTACCCTCCTTCCTTTCTCCTCCACACGCCACTGTGCTGCTGGCTTTTTTTTTTTCCTTTTTTGCTTTTTTTTTCCCCCTGTAGGTCACTGGCCAGCAAGTACACAAATCTCTCTTCACTCTGCTGCTCTACCTTACACGTCTGCAGGTTTCCCCACAGCTCTTCTGCAGCTAGTGTTACCCACTGAACACTCGCTGGCAGTACCCTGGAGCTACGGGGTCCACTTATGGGCATGAGCCATGGGGCTCCCCTGTGAGGAAGCAGATATGACTGAGCCTCGTGTTCTGCCACACCGTGTCCCCAGGCACTGCAGATTTGTAACAGTGCTTTATCCCTTTTTTTCTTGATCTCTCAAGGGTGTCAGCTCATCTGGAACTGGCACTAACAGGAGGCATAATTAAGAGTATCAGACAGAACTGCTCAAAAGCAGCACTGGCTCCCTGTCTTGCCAAAGAGTGTGTCTGCACACACAGATGGCAGGTGGGGGGGGGGCACTGTGGGCTAATCCCAAGGCCTCACTCTTTGCTGATGCTTTCACCTGGGGAGAAGCCTCCAGGTCATTTGTTGTGCATGTTTGTGGGCAGGGGTTTCTTGTGTTATGCTCTTTCAAGAGGTTATTTTCTTGCACAAAGGACACATCTTGCCCTGTGGGGCACATCCTATATCATCAGCTGCAGCTTCATCCCCTCCCAGTGACCAAGTGAGGCCCTTCATCCCCACTGAATCCCTAAGCAGTATCCTGGCTCTGCTGTTCTTGGCCATCGTCCCAGGTCCTCCTGGATGGCCACCCTGTCGATACTTTGATGCAAAGCCCACACAGTGCCAGGATGCTTTGGGGATCCTTAGGACCGCTGGTGGCAGCTCAAGCTCTCTTCTCACTAACTCCATTGCCCACTCCACGGAATGTCACCACAGGGTCTGTACTTGGGGACTTCATTCCAGGGTTGAAGGCTGCAATATGACACAGCACTGGAGACACCTGTCTTTCCTTTGTGGTTTTTAGACTCCTTTTTCTGAACCCTACAAGTCCCACTGACTCCTCCACGCCTCTGTTCCAGTCCTTTGGAGAAGTAGGATTGCAGGAGGAGGCTTGGAAAAAGGCTGCCTGCCTCCAGCCTCTCGATGCTTGCAGGCTGAGAAAGTGACTCACCTGGCTATTGTGAGGGGTAAAGGGTTTGGGAAGACAAATCCCACAGACTGTTATCAGGGATGCCAGGTGACCTGGCAGCATCAGGACCAAATAGTCTTGGCATTAGCTGGTGATGAGTGTGTTCCAGGTTGCAAGATTCTCCCAGTGTACCTGTATTGCCCTCACATGCCACAGTACTCAGGTTCATGCAGTACCAGTAGCTGGATCATCCCTCTTTTGATCAAAAATAACAGTTTCCATGAAGGACAAGCCATTGCCCAATGATGGCTATCTTCAGATGCTGACACTGTGTGCTCACACAATTTCACACACGGCAGGCTTGGAGACCCATCCAAGCATTGCAATTTTAAGGCAAGTCTGAGTGCTTGTCATGAGTTTTGAGACACAGACCCTATACTGGCACCAATCTGGAGACCAGAGGTGAGATCATTTAGAAAGTCTGGAGCAAGAGCTGGAGAGGTTATTTTCAGGTGTTTTATCTCCACCATTAAAAAAGAGGTTATTTGAAACATTTGAGTGCTGGCATGATCAAATAAAGCAAAGACCCCAATACAAAATCAGAGCAGAAGATCTTTCAGATGTGAGTTCTTGATGCAGACCCAGGCTTCATCACTACATATTAAATTGTTCTTAAAAATACGCCTATTAAAGTCAAAACTCTGCAGAGGTTTAATGAGCTGCTTCTTTGCCTTACAGAATATTGGCAAAAAGATGTCATGTCAACAGTTCATAGCAAACCTGGATGGGCTGAATGATGGGAAGGACTTTGCAAAGGATTTGCTAAAGGTAACGTGACATAAATGGACAGTGGGATACTGTCATTATTATTGTAGTACCACCTAGTCCTGCTGGGACACTCTCAGCCCTTGGATCAGCATTTTCCATTGCACACTTGTTTCATTAGAAGAAATGTAACCCACATGGATAACTTCTGCTAACTTGCAGTGAGCCACGAGAGGTCCGTTCCCTGGTGGTGTTTTGTCCAGATTTGTGGTATATCTGCCCTCAGAGCATACCAAGGCTCCCACTCCCCCATGGTAGCTCTGTGGTGCACCAGGCAATGCACCCCTTGCATGGAAAAGGTACCCCCACCTCCAAATATGACCATCACGTCCATGTAATTAGATGTAGTGCTCCAACACAACTAGTTCAGTGCCATGCGATATGGTGTGGAGAAGAAGAAGTGAGTAGTTTCTCCTTCCATTTGGTTTAACACCACCACTGTTGTCGGTGCCTGCTGCAGGTGCAGCAACCTGACCTGGATTTTGCTGTATGGAAGGAGGCTGAAATGACCAGTGCCACATCAGGGTTATCACATCATGGTTTAGACAGCACCGTTGCCTCCCAGCAGACCTCACCCTACCCAACCCCTCTGTATGCTCAGGTCTACCTCCACATTCTGCTTTCCTAGCCTTTCCTGCTTCTTTCCCAGTGCCCCAGGGAAGCCACTAGAATTTTGCACAGGAGAAACTGGAAAAACCGATCCCCAAAGTCATTTGTCCCTACCCTGCCTCTCAGAGCACTGTTCAAGACTCCACTGTCCCTTTCCCCTAGTCAAGACCCTGGAGGTGTCTTGGCAAATCCCAGAGTCTTCTACCATCTTTGTGTAGGCCAGGATTCACTCAGGACTAGGCACAGCTCCCCGAATCAGTCAAAAATGCCATAGACATGCTCCTGAGCAAGGCTGGCTGTGAGACCCCTCTGCTGCTGATGTGTCAAGTCTAATACCTAGCATGGCACACGCACAAAAAGGGATCTAGCAGGACAGCAGTTCTCCTGATCACTGGTGACTACTTCTCCAGGACAACTCAGCAAGGAAAGTATCTCTCCAAGAACACAGACAAGGTGTGGAGAAGAAGATCTCCACAATCCAGACGTCTTCCATGAGAGACGCAGCTAATACCATGTTCTTGTTTCAGACACTATATAACTCCATCAAGAATGAGAAGCTGGAGTGGGCCATGTAAGTATATGCTAAGCATTTGAGAGATAGTGTAACTTTCAAAGTAGCTGACAGGTCTTGAGTCATATCTTTAGCCCCAGAAGCTCCCAGAACATTTCCTGCCAAGCCCTTAAAAGGACTCAAGTCCCTCCTGCAGGCAAGCTGGGTTTATTTATAGCTTAGACACAAAAGCAGACAGGGAGGTTGGTCCACAAGCATGATCTAAAGGAAAGGAATGCCCTCTTTGTTTACTATTACACCTAGAAGATGCAGGTCCCTCTCCAAGTGCTTCAGAAGCCTTTGCACAAGTAGCTCAAGATCTGTGTTATTTTGTTCACTGAGACTTTCCACCTCTTCCACATAGTTTCTTCTGGAAATTGTATCAGAGAATCACTCAGGCATGAAAAGTCTTTGTGAGATCTCTAGTCCATCTTCCTCCTCAAATTATGGTCAACGCTGAATTCAGATCACAGTGCTCAGGGCTTTATTCAGTTTGGTCCTGAAAACCTCCAAGGACAGAGATCCCACAGCCCCTCTGTATTCATGAATCAATGCTTAATTATTCTGAGAGTGAACTTTTTTCTTATATATTTGAAACTGCTGTTGTTTTGATTTAGGCCTACTGTCTCTTTTCCTCCTGCCATGCACCATAGTGGAGAACCTGGCTTTGTCCCCTCGATAACCTCCTCACACATATTGGAAGGTTGCCCCAAAGCCAACTCTCCTCTAGACTGAACAAGTCCAGTTCCCTTAGCCACTTCTTACATTTCAAGTGCTCCAGCCCCCATGCATCTTGGTGACCTCTGCTGAGCTCCTTCCACCTTGTTGATGTCCTTTCCTGTACTGGGGGCCCAATACTCTTTGCTGTATCAAGATATGATGTAAAGAGTGCAGAGCAGAGGAGGATGATCACTTCTCTTAGCCTCCTTACTATGCTGCTGTTACGCAGCCCAGAATGCTCTCCGCCTCTGTTTCTGCCAGGACACACTGGCTGGTTCCTGTTCATCCTGCTGTTCACCAGAAGTCCCAGAGCCTTTTCTGCAGAGATGGTCCCAAGCCAGTCAGCCCCGGATGACCCTTCTACAGGATCACTCCACCCCAGTGCAGTACTTGGGTGCTGCATTTAGTGAGGCTCCTGTCCCTCGTGAGTGGTGACCCTGTACCTCTCATTTTTGTGTCATCCATAAACTTGATGAGATGCACTCTATCTCCTCCTCCAGATCATAATTTTTTACCCTGAAACGAGTCTGGGAACAGCTAGCATGTGGCCTTCATTACAGGTTCACACAGCACCTTCTTCAGTCCTTCTTCCCCTGCCCTGTTTACCCAACCCTTGCCCAGAACATGGGTCAGGACCCTCAGTGAGGGGTGTGCTGTGCTCTCCAGCCCCAACACCTCCCCACCACTGCCATGGGGAAGACCACAAGGGAGCTGGAACCTTAAGCTAACACAGTGGATATTTCCCTTCCCTTCCCTAGCCTCAGACCTCTCTTGTCCCCAGAAGGTTGTGGGACTAAGCAGGACCACCTGGGCCATTAGGTCCATCACCTGCTCTTCTCCTCATATTGTCCTGGCCAGAAAAGTATCTGGAGACCATTTCATCCTACCTCCCTCCCCAGCTACCTGGGTCAAGCTTTGCAGAGCAAAAGCGTCTATTGCCAGCAGTTCTTGCTGTGGGACGGTGTCTCCACAGCCATCCAGTAGCCCTGGAAGGGCAGTGGTTTCTTAGTGGGTCATATAGCATCGATTTCACTTTGAAAATAATCTTGTATGGCATCTGTGTGAGAGGAAAGCAGCAATGCCAGCTCTGCAGCAGAGACTGGGTCGCGGGTGGACTTAGTCACGAGAGGGAGCTCTGTAGCTCCTCAGGAGGTGCCGGTGGGATGGTTTATGTAAGGGGAGTTCAGCAGAAGTGCATCAGCTGGCTGGATGCAGGCAGTGGTTACACAACGCCTGCCAGCACACACTCCCTGGCTCGGGTACATCCAAGGGATGTCAGCCCCTGGGATCCCACTGCACGATGCAGTTCCAGTCAGCAGCATCTAGCCACCCTCCTGCCCTCATCCACCCACCTGCTTGTATTCTTGCACCCCTCCATCCTCCCCATGCTGTCCTGGGACCTGCCTTGCTGCATTGTGTCCTGCTTGATTGCAGATGGACAGGCTGCAACACGACAGACCTCTTAGCTCCTCCACTGTGGGACAGATGCTCCCTGATGTGGGGTACCCAATTTTGTTTCAGAGACATGGTACTGAGTCATAACCTTGCGCAGCAAGACCCTCTTCTCCCTGCTTGCCTCTGCTTTCTGTCATCCATCCCAGGGAATGAAATGCCCTTGCAACCAGACAGGCAGGTATATGACCATCATCCCAGCAGCAAGCAGGAGCTCAGAAAGGCCCCTCTGGTGCAGCTCAGAGGAGTAAACCCCACTAACTCCTCACCCCGGCGTAGTGTCTGGGCTCTGCTCTAGCCCCGGGCCTCCTATGGCTGCTGAGAACTGAGAAGTTACCCTTCTCTCCTAAAAGGTGTCTGATGCTTTGGCCATCTACTTGCTGCAGGTGGGGAAGTGTGGTATTTTACTGCTCACATCCCACCTAGTGGATTCAGCTCTGTGTCATTCCTCAGTTGAGGTTTGATCTCAATCTAATCTGCAGCCTAAAGTGACCAGTCATACATTCAGACATTGACATATACCACACTGTGCAGAAATTCCCTGTTTGCTCTCCCTCCTTAATGTCCCAGGGACGCTGGGAAATACCACATCCTATACAAGTTCTGATCTCTATGTGACAGAGTAGGTTTTACTCTAAACAGGAAGAACCAGGCTTGATGGAGTCAGTGGACACTTCCCTAAGCTGCTCAGACCTTGCTGTCCAGGGTCCAGGACCAGGAGATCTGTGAGGAGAAGCAGTTTTTGTGGCAATGACCAGCATTTCTTGCACTCTGCTGGCCCACCCTAACAACACAAATGGGGAGCTGATGTATAACCTATTTCAGGGTTAGTTGTTTTTTGATCAAGTAGCCCACCTCCCCAGTGTCTGCAGAGCTTTTGTTCCTCAGAGATGAAAAGGACATTCCTTAAGCTCTTTCAGTATCTAGGAGGCCCCAGGAGCTGCCTCTCAGAGGTTGAGAAACCCCAGTGATACCTGATCTTCAGCAAAGACCTCCTTAAGCTCTGGTTTTAGGGCACAGAATTGGAGACGCTCCCTGTGAAATGCTTGTAGTCCTCAGCAATGGTGTGTCTGCAGTTTCCTGGTGTTCAGACAAGTACCCATTCCCTTACCTGTTTTGAGTAACCCCACAGTGGGATCACTGGAACTGTTACTTACCCCCCCCCCGGTGGTGTCCAGATCACCACCATTGACACACTCTGCATGTTAGTCCCTGCGTCCCCTTTCATTTTCTTGCTTTGTCTAGTCTTGTTATTAATAACTCTCTTTGAAACCAAAGCAGACAGGGCACACTGTGACCCAACATGTGTGTCCTCCACTCAATCTCTTCTCTGACTTTGTTTCCAAGTGATGAGGACGAGTTGAGGAAATCACTCTCGGAGCTAGTAGATGACAAATTTGGAGCCAGTGCGAAGAAAGTGACAAGGATTGTTGACAGCAGCAACCCCTTCCTGGACATCCCCCAGGCGCTGAACGCAGTAACCTACAAGCATGGTGTCCTCACGCGTAAAACCCATGCAGACATGGATGGGAAGAGAAGTACGTGTTAACGGGACAGGAGGAGATGTTACCCAGGCAGACCAGAGCCTTGCCCTAGCCTTCTCCCTTGCGTTCCTGCTGAAGGCATTTCCTCACCACACCTCAGGGAACACAAGAGAGACCCCCAGATCCATGAATGCCAGGGCACAGGCAAAGGAGTGTGTTTTGAGGCATTTGTAGACGTGAATGTTTTCAGGAAGCCTCAGTCTTCCCTTCTCACTGCCAAGGAACCTAGCAGTGCTTGTCCCACACAGATAGACCTGGTCTTCCATCCTGCTCATGGGCATAATCCTGAATCCCACACACTGAGCAATGGGGTGAGGCTGGTTACTCAGTAGTTGTCCATCCCAGCCCTGACCTTAGGGACAGTCTGATCTTCAAAGCTTTGTTCCTGTCCCTGTGCTGGAAACAGTCGCTGTTTGATGGCTGGGCAACAGGATGCCTCATAGCTCTGCTGTCAGCCTATGAGGTTACAGAAAACGTACAGGAAAATATATTTGGGAACTGTTAAGGAGCAGAGATTAATGAAACCTTGGATAACCCCTTTTGCTAATTGATATGACTGGCCCAGTCACTGCAGCTGGTTAAAAATCTTAAGTAGAGGTTACCATCAAAGGTCTCCCTTGCTTCCAGCACTTTCATAATAGCCCATGCTTGGAGGATCAGCTGTCTTGTGGTGAAGTAGATGTCTCCCCTCACCTCCTGCCCCTCTCCAGCTTCCAGCAAGCCCTCTGTCCCCAGGTCCATCAAGATGGTGGGTGGTAATGCTCCCTCCTCAGTGGAACAGAAGCTGTCTTATCCAGGGTATGTCTGCCTTACCCATCTGAAGCAGAAGAGCTCAGAGAATGTCTGCTCCTCAAGCATTTAGTCTAAGTAACATGAACCTGGGTTTGGAGGAGCAGAGACTTCCTGCACATGTCCACTGGTACCCCTATACCAGCTCATCTCTGGTTTTGATCTGCTTGTGTTCCTGCTGGGAGGCTGCATCTCTCGACTTATGTCTCTCAAACATGTGTCCCTGCAGACAAGCCACTCATAAGCAGTAGCATGGAGTTATATGAGGTTTTGGCATCAGTGCATGCCTGTGGTGGGTCAGGAGAAGGGTTGGTTTCACTAGAAGTGTGAAGGTCAAGCAGCACTGGCAGAAGCAGACATGTATAATTAAATATTCTTCCTTTTTTAGCTCCCAGAGGAAGAAGAGGTTGGAAGAAATTTTATGCTGTTCTTAAAGGGACCGTCCTTTATTTACAAAAGGTAACCATGGTGGACTATCCCATTTGCTCTTTCATGCTGTTTCCAAAGCAGTCATGCTGCCCCATGCAGGAGAACCATAAATGCAAGTACAGGTGAATCCATGTTCTCATGTATACATGGACATCTACATGGTGTTCCAGCTGAGGGCACAGCCTCAAAAGAGGGCCATACAGGAAGCAGGATGAAAGGGAGCACTGGGGCAAGATTTCTGCATAAGTGTCCCAGCAAGTAGGAGCTGTTGGGGAGGATGAATGGACAGATGATATGGAATAAGTGAAACAGAATGTTGGTGAGACATGCAATAGGATGCTGAAGAGGCTTAGCATCAGACCAATCTTATACTGCCTATTGTTTTATTTGCTGGCATAGATCTGGTTATGAGCATCTTCACTGAGTATGGTGTGGACCATCCTTGAAGTTTCTCTTCTCCTTCAGGACCCTGCTGAGCTGGGCCCTTCCATGGGTTGCCAAGTGATACTTTTTGCCTCTCTTCATCTCTGTTTGTTCTGTAGCCATCTCTAGTCAACATAAGTATAAATCCCAGGATGGGAGGAGCTTCCCTGCACGCTGTTGAGGTCCCTGCAATGAGGTCTCTGCTTTTCAAGACCCTTGGATGCTAGGAGGATTTCCATGGGTAGTCTTTTCTGTGCGAAAATTCAAGAAGTCTGGATAGGGGCTCACTTGAATATCAGTGTGAGCCAGCCAGGGATGCCAAATGTCTGTTCGTCATGCAACAGCATAACCCACTGAACTAGGTCTGAACTACCTTAGTAGCACATGCTGTGCAGTAACCCATTGAACTCACTTGCTGGAACAGCACTCCCTGTGGATAGATGTTCCTATGTATTGCAGTATTATCTCCAAAGCAATGAGAGTAAACAAACATTGGATTATATAAGAAAGGCAGAAAGATCCTCAGGGCAGCACGGAATTATGACTCAGAGCTCGTAGCACACCCCAAGGATTTTCGTGTTTTGCCAGATCCTATGGCACATGTCACAAAGCCAACAGAAATCTGGCATCAGCCAATCATAATTTACAGTATGGGTTGCTCTCAGGCAAGTAGTGTTTTTATAGCCTTGCCACTCTCCTGCAGCTGAGGGAACCTACAGCATACAGGAGAGCCCGGATCTCCTCCAACCCTCTAAGTGTGGCATTCTTCAAGTCAGTGGCACTCTTTTTACCTCTCAGTCTCTTGTGTCCTTACAAGTCTCCACAGGGAGTCCACAGAAGAGGTCCTCATGCTGACCATGGGTGATGCATGATGTTTTAACTCATACAGAGCTACCATCACCATTTAATTTTATGACAATTTTTCTATGCCAAAAAAAAAAAAAAGCAATTTCATCAAAATCACAGGAACCATTTGGATCTAAATGAATTTTTCACCAAGGACTTCTAGGGCGTGTCTTTTGGGAAGAGCCTGTTGAGGGGGTATATATTTCAGGACAAAGTTTTCTTCCCATGTTGGACCAAAATCATGCTTACTGAAGATTTTCTTGACTGCTTGGACAGCACTAGGAGCCGTGAAGCCGACACTGGGTGTCATTGCCCCTGATAGGGCAGAGGGGTCAAGTTTTCTTTGCTGTACAAGGCTAGCAGCAGTAACCATCCAGACTGTTATATTAACATAGTTTGTTATGTTAGTACTAGGCATTTAGAATTTAAAAAGAGAGTGAGGATGGGATTGATGTGACAATTAGAAGACCAATGTTCTTATCTAGAGGATCCTCAGGAGCAGATGGTTAAGAGACTGAGGGCTTTCTTTATGGACAGGAACTGATAAAGCAACATGCCTAAGATTTGGCTAGGTTATGAAAGCGTCTGATAAATAGCAACCATGACTGATAGGTAATTAGCAGGAGGGACTGAAATTACCAAGGGTGCCCCAAGGAATTAGCATTTGCAATAACAAAAATTAACCTGAGGAACGTTTGAGCAAAGGATTTGGACAAAGAAGGCTTTTATATATACATATATATACCATATACAGTCTGCTGCCAGACTGTATGTGGTACTCCTCAGAGAATTCCTTGGGCTGGGCTTGGCTGTAGACAGTGTCTATCAGGCTTGCAGAGACAGGACAGAAGGATGAGACCACGAAGACAAAGTCCTTGCCCTGCCACTTCCAAACATTACCAGCACCACAACAGAGAGTGGATAAACATCCACCTGCCCTGTTGATTCTTAGTGCAACTTGTTGCCAATGGGGTGCTTTGCAGAACAAGAGAGTTGCACAATACAGGAAGGAAACGATGTGCCAGCCTCTAGAGCTCTCAACAGAAGATGCCTGCAGATAAACATAAGGTAGAACCTGGCTTGAGCACAAATCTCTGGGAAATGATTTGCTGATGTGAAGAAAGAGGAGAAAGTATCTGCTTCCAGACCCACCTGACGCCACAGACCATAAGTTCAGCCTGTTCGAGTTTTTCACTCAGACCAAATAAGGGATTTAGGCTTTAATAGGAAACAAATCTATATGGTTTTGGGAAGCAAATTGAGTAGGAAGAAGAGTAAGAGAGAGAGGGAAGGAGGTGAGGGAGGAGAGACTGGGGAGACAGATGTATAGAAAGGAGGAATGGCCAGATACAGAGAGAGGTGAACATAGGCAGAAGAGTGGGTGGGTGGACAGGTAGAATTCTGTTAGAAGAGATTCAAGCAGCAGCCAATAAACCTGCTGATGTAGAGATGTGACATGTCATTGACTTGCCAGTGTTAATTGCTAGATTAGCATGTTCTAGCATAGCCTGCTGAAGCAATTGCTTGATCCCCTAAAGGGATGCAGCACAATTCTGAGGAAGAAATGCAGCCCTGGGAGCAGGGCACACCTCTCCTGTGCTCTAGTCTGTGATAGGCACTGACTCACTCGATGGCCTTTGGCAACTTACTTCACCTCTGTGAAATGGGGATAATAACCCATAATCACCACACATAGAATGATGTTGAGAGGAATGATGGAGAGCTATAAAGCATAACGTGCTTTTACATGGAAGTACTGGAAAGGGTGCAGGTCTTCCCACAGGGTCTGCCCTTGCAGCCCCCAACCATGAAGAAGTTCTCAGTGCAGCCTGGAGCCACGGATGCTGTCCCATGCAGGCAGGCCCTTGCCATGGTAGTGCTACTTGGAGCACTAAGTTCAGGACCAGACTGAAAAGGGCAGAGTGGTTAGTTTTCCTCATTAAATGATTTGTTTAGGCTGGTAGATGTGAGCTGAAGAAAATGAAAAAGAGGAAAACCCACTTACAAGCCAAAGCATGAGAAATCTCTGTAGCTCCATGTCCGTATTCACACCACTGCTTAGGGCTGGTGCTGAGCCCAGAGGAGAGGGCAGTAGGACCAATACAAGGGGTCTCTCACCCAATCCAGGTGCCCTACAAAGGCAGGAAAAAGAGATACATGCCTTTTCTTGACAAAACAAGATTTGAGCTGGGGAGCTCATATTATGGATCTCCCACCACCTGCTTGCAGGGCAGGGAAGTAGGGGAGAGCTGGCATCAGAAGAGTGAACCCAAACCACCATTGAGCACTGCCATGTCAGAAACTAAGCCCAGGCAAGGGGGTGGTCGTACATGTTTAAGGAGAGCCTTTATGCAGGCAAGAGAGGCACACGTCTGTCTACACCATCAACATTAAAAGCAGAAAGTGAGTGAAATTAAATTAGAGGCATTCTGAAACAGAGTCCATACCTGGGCTCAATTCCTGCAGCAGATATCCCCAACACAGACCCTGAAAATTACTGACCCACACCATCTTACAGCTGGAGAAGCAAGGGAAAAATAAACATGGCACCATTCAAGGGCTGGGGGCTAAGGGTAACTGGGATGCTGTGGCATTGTATACCTTGCCCATTTCCCAGCAACAAGTACCTGCGTGAACAGTGCAGGACACATAAGACAAAAATTCAACAGCTCAGTGATACCAAATAAACCCTTTTGTCAGGAAACATAATACCACGAAAAAGGAGACAGTAAGGTTACCGGTACCATAGCATGGAAAAAACATTGCCTGAAGTTGCTCCAAATATGATACTGCTTTTGGTTTAGTACAAATTGGTTTCTTTGAGATTTAAACCAGAATCCCTTCACTGCAAGCATCTGTGTTACTATTATGTTTTTGGACATGACTCTTACCCAGCAGCAGTTTATGCACACACTTAAACTTGCATCAAAGCTCAGAAAGGGAGTGAAGCAAAATGTAGAGAAACTGCTGGAAGCTTTGGAGCAGAGCTGACATGCTTTGCTGAAGGGCAATGGGATTATTCTCCAGAGGAAGGCTACACGGTGTAACCTGTGCTATGGGGGAAGTGTTGGGCACTACGATGGCTCCAGCTGTGTGTGTGGCATTAAACAGCCTTGGAGCAGTTTGCAGAGGGTGCCAGTTTAAGAGCACAGAGGTCTCCCAGCATCACCAGCCGTACCTATCATCATGACTACTGCAGCACAGGCATTATGATGAGCCTCCTGGCAGAGCCGGCCCGTGCAGAAGTGAGCCTCCAGCATCACACACTCCTGCAAGCGCAGCCTGTTTCCACCAGCAGGGAGGCAGAAGGTAGTGAGAACCTGCTTGATTCAACCTTATGCTGATTTACTGGGCCCATTGTTAGAAAAAGAAGAAGATTTGGCTTTTCCTTACACCTACGTTGATGCCTGTGAGCCTGAAATCAATAGAGGCAATACATGATGATACCATTTGAGGTTGAATATCTACATTAGTAAAACCAGTTCTCAGGCATGGCAGTTTCTCCTTGTCAAATACCATTAAGCTGAGCTAATTGCACTGTGCTTTCAGAAAGCTTATCTTGAAATAGATGATCATGGCCATCACAATCAGATTTATTCAGATCCAAAGAGCTTCAGCCTTGGAAAAACATCCAGAATTGAAAGTCTCTCTACAATATATGAGACCTGAGCAGCAATGTCTTCCTCAAGCAACTATTTCTTTCCAAGTCTGGTAATGTAATAGGTCCTCATAAAGCAAAGCACATGTTTTTCCTTGTTAAAAGGCTAATGGCCCATTCCTCTGGCTGTTGAAATCCCCACTGTAGAAAGGTCATCTATACTGCCCAACAGCACAGTCCATCTGAATGCCACCCGGAATGCAGGGTGCCTGCAGCACCCACCCTTTCCTCTGCTGGAAAGATAGGGCTTTTCTTTGGGGTTCACCCTTAAAAAGGCCGTTGCTTGAGCCAGGAGCCCCTGCTAGACATTTCTGGGCTCTGGGCATTTCTTTGCACAAGGCCAAGTATCGCGTGCTGGTGAACAGTCCCCTGGATGGGGTGGTTGCTTCTAAAGAGGAGGGAAGGAAACGTTCCGGAAGCTTATTTCCCATCAGGAGCAAGGGTGAGCCGCATCCATGGGCTGAGGAGTGCTGGTCCCTGGTGTTCTGAAGAGCAAGACAGGGGAGACCTTTCTGATCCTACTCCAGAGAGCAGCCTTTCTGACTGGGGTTAACAACCAGGAGACTGTAGCATGGCTTTTCCCTGAGTGGGTGGATTTGTACCACCAGGACACAGGAAAAAATTGTCTTCTTGCAAATGTGCAGAACAGACCAAACTCTAGCTTAAAACCTAAGGAGGCACTGAAATAAGCAGGGCAGCGCAGGCCCTCCCAGGGGCCCACCTGACATAGCCTCTGACATGGTTGGGAGTGGTGGGGTTTGTTTTAGCCAGAGCCAGGTTTACTTACATGCATCTATCCATGCATGCATGCATCCATCCACCTGTCCATCCTTCCATCCCACCACCCGGCTGGACCAGCTGTTGAGCTGGCAAGGGCACAGAGTGGGACAGAGGGTATCGCTTTATGTGTCTGGGAGCTCAGTCACTGGGAAAACAAAGGGTAAACACAGGATTGACTGAAACTCTTTTATTTCCTAAAAAGTGCTGTGCCAAGATCATCCTTTCAGAATCCCATGTTCAGTATTTTGTATCTGTTTATAAAATATATACATACATAGTTCTACATTCCCTGCTTGCGTAAAATTGTCCTTCAGTGGAGGAAGGAAAGCAGGAATACAGGGGATGCTGTTGCAATTTGCAAGTGCCAATCTAATGAATTACGTGAGAGACCATGCCAAAGGAGCACACACCCTACAGAGAGACCGAGCACGGTTCAAGTGAGCCATGGTCAGTCTGGCAACTGCCCAGCAAGCCCCACACCTGCCCGGAGGTGCACTGACTGCAGCAATGCTGCTGCTCCAGGGCTGCCTGAGAGGGTGCAAAACCTGAGCCCAGATCCTCTGCCACACAAAGCTGCAGCACCAGGGCAGGCATTTGCTGATACCTGCCGACAACCGGGAGTTGCATCCTGGCTTGAGCTTTGCACTGTGGGTGAAGCTCTGCAGAAACCTGGCCCTGTCTTGTGCCTTCCCCCAAAGCCTCAGGCATGTGCCGTGTTAGAGATAACTATTGATAATTATGTTTAAAACTTTCATCTCCTTCTTCACATCTTCCCGTTGAACTTAATGGTGGAAGAAGTTGCCAGATGTTAATTATTATCATTATCAGCTCCTAGCATTTACTGTACAAAGCAGTGCTTTTCCTGGTCTTGGCACTCTGTGATTATAGGACAGAGAGAAAGGCAGGTTCATTAAAGTAGCCCACAAATGTTAGAGCTGTCATTATCCAATTAACGTTCCTCTTCACAGGATGAATATAAACCTGACAAAGACCTCTCTGAAGTGGATTTGAAAAACGCCATCCGTGTGCACCACGCCTTAGCCACAAAAGCCTCTGACTACAGCAAGAAGTCCAATGTGCTCAAGCTGAAGACAGCTGACTGGAGAGTCTTCCTCTTCCAGGCCCCGTAAGTACCAGCTCTTCCTGCAGAGCCTGGATGGGCAGCCTGACCTCCAGCCACCGCCAGACTCACTCCGACCTGGCCAGATCAACACACACGTTAGGGGACAAACCCTGGGGGAGGAAGGTGCTGAGCAGGAGAGCTGAGGTGAGGTCTGTAGGGCTGTGCAAAGGATGGCCATGGGTGTCACAGTTTCTACCTGTTTGCTCTTGGTAGCTCTGAGTGTCAGTCCTGGAGGTCCTTTCTCACCTGTCACCAAGATGAGCTGAGCAGGATGGGCTGGGATGTAAAGGGCTGAGTGAAGGTCTCCCTTTACTAACTTCTGTTGTCAGTCTGTGGAAGGGAGAAAATCTCTGTGGTGCATTGAACTAAGGAGATGATGGTTCTCCTCACCAGCTCTTGATGGGGAAACTTTCTAAAGCTCATTAAAGAAATCTCCCCAGCGGGTCTTATCTTCTTTCTCTCTTAGTCTACCAGCAGAGGAAAGTTGCTCTGCTATTAAGTGTCAGGTGTGATTGAGTCATCTTCTATCTGATGTTTTTCTTGCCTCCTGCTGAGGTAGGTGACATTGTAAGTTGGGCTGGGGTACTAATGTCAAGCTAAAGTTTGACATCTGAATTTGTGCAGTGAAAACCCAGGGACTGGGGTTTAAGGGCTGGGGGGAGTTGTGCCTGAACAGATCTGATGATGAACCCTGGGCAATGTCCCATGAATGACACAAATAAGAGGTCCACTTGTTCCGTTCCTGGACCTCTGTTGTGTGGCTCCAAAGAGCAGGATATCCTTAGGCCTTGCCACCATGCTACCTCTCCCCAGCTCCTCAGGGAATGCAATCAGAGCTGATGAGGAAGGCAGGACTTCCAGGGTTTCAAGAGGCAGAAAGCAGTCCTGAAATGATTAGAGCACTGTTGAGGAGCCAATTAACCACTGTTTTCCTCTGTTCACAACCAAGGGTGGCACAGAAATGGCTTCAAAGCAAGGCCACCAATGGCCCTCATGAGAGCGGCTGGCTCCAGGGCTGTTCGGAGGTGGCTGGTCCTGCGTCAGGAGCATTTATAGACCCCTCTCTCTATTTTCCCCTCCTCCATAACAGAAGTAAGGAAGAAATGCTCTCCTGGATCCTGCGAATCAACCTTGTTGCTGCCATATTCTCTGCCCCAGCCTTCCCAGCTGCAATATGCTCCATGAAGAAGTTCTGCCGCCCACTCCTGCCTTCATCCATGACCAAGCTGTGCCAGGTAACATCGGAGAGAAGGAGCAATGGATGGGTGCCCAGAACTCAGCCAGCCCTTCATCACACAGCTCAGCCTGAGCCCGTCTGCAGCTCCCCCAGCTCCTGCCTGATAAGACACATTCAGGGCAGTGGAGTGGGCGACTTGGACAGACTGTGGCAAATCCTGGTGTCTGGCCAATGCTTCCTTTGCAATGGCTATAAAACAACCCTATGCACACACTCCAGCCTGTATGGCTGTTGATTCTCTCTTGTTTATTGCTCTTTGCCCATTGCATCCCAGCACCTTTCTGTTGCTGGAGTTGAAACAGTTGGTGCTACTGAGCACCACAGCTGGCATCAGCCCTGCTTGGTGTTATAACATGGCACTCAGAGGTGGCATCCTGTTGTTTCTCAAGCCAAAAAGCCACAGACAAAGGGGGAGTCTGAGCTTACTCTGTGGGGAAGGTTTTCTGGAAGCAAGAGGGCACCAGACCATGGCTACCTAAGGCTCAGTTAACCAAGAGCAATAGGCAGCTGCCATCTAAAGAGCAGCTTTTGTTTGCACTGTCCAGGGAAAGCCCAACATGCCTTAGGACCTCCAAAAAGTAGGGACACACTGCCACTGGCACCCAGCAAAGGGTAGGACAGCCTGAAATGTCAGGGCAGAGTTACAGCTCCTTTCTGCTGAACCAGATGTGGCCAGATGTCACCTTTCTCAGAGGCCAGATGGGGAGGGTACTTTTATCTCAAAAAAGAGCAAGATGAGCCACTCTTGGGACACTGCTGATTCTGCCTGGCTCTTAAAGGATGCAGAGCATTTCATGTTTATGATGCTAAAGAAGTCCAGATGCCAAAGAAATCCACTCTTGGCACTTGCAATACATGAGTTTTGATCTTACTCAAATACCTGTGTTTCAGCTGCTCCTTATCAGATGAATTTGCAAATGTGCTGCACACCTTTGGCTCCAGCACAGTAGCTAAGCTTACATCCTTTCAGAGACTGATCCCATATTAACAGGCAGGCGGTGCACCTGGGTGTTGCACTCCTACGTTTTAATATCTGACATGCATTTCTCGGCAGGAGGAACAGCTGAGGTCTCATGAAAATAAAATGAAGCAGATTGCAGACGAATTAGCAGAGCATAAATTACATCCTGTAGAGAAGAGCCTCAAGTCAAAAGAGGCTGAGGAATACAGACTCAAAGAACATTACCTAATATTTGAGGTAAAGGAACTTTCATCTTTTCTGTGATAAATGATACTGTGGCTGATTGAGGAGAACTAAGAACTCTGGAGTGGATGCTGTGAGCCTGGGAGAGCGTGAAAGGAGAGAGAAGGACGAGGGTTCACAAGCTGGATGTGTGTCTTGGGGCAGCAGCAAGCCTCGCTGTTTCGTACTGTTGCTAAAAAAAGAAATAAGAGACATTTCCTCCCCTCTGCGATTTCTAACTAGAGGAGGGAAAAACTGATGAGAGAAATAAAATTTTCCTTTACTGTGCTGAAACTTGACATTTCATCTGGTCCCAAGTAAGAAGGTGGTTCAGTTCTTGGTGTGCATCAGTCTTTGTCATCAACATTAATAAAAATCTAAGGGGAGAATTAATCTTGGTTTGCTGCAGCTGTTTCTGTAAATAAAGCTGAAACCAGCATTACAGCTGATTATGGACTCTTTGAGGATGCCTGTAGCTAAGTTTAAAGCAAAGTCTAAGAAGGATTTAATTGTGGGAGAAATGGGATATTTCATTCCAGTGGGAGCTGAGCAGAAGCTGTGATTCCTGCCACATAGGTGTCAGCGAGAAGGGACTGCTGGAGGCCTCTAGTCCTGCTTCCAGCAGGTGTTTGGGTTATTCCCAGTATTAGCTCAGGTTGAGCGTGTCATTTGGTGGCCAAGTCTCAGAAATCTCCAAGGATGGAAATGTCCCACCTCCCACATACCAGGGCTGCACCACCCTTTGTGTCAGGCTCAGCCTGACTCTCCAGAGCAGATCTGGTCTGGTTTTGATCCACCTTATACTATCGGAGTGGCAGTCAAGACCCATAAGAGCAACTGGAGAGTCTTGCACAACCCTGCCCTTTCTCCTCAACCCTTTCAACAATGGGTTGTTCAGTCTTTGGAGGCTTTGCATAGACCAGGTGCTGTGGTTCAACAGCACTTGTTGGGTATGATTGGTGGGATCCTGACAACATAGGTTGGGTTTTCCTGCAGTAGCAGATAGCATTGCCTCTGCTTTCCATGCATGCCTGGCCCGTTCCTGTTCTGTGTTCAGGCTGATGTTCATTCTCCAGGCTCTCTTTTCCTTCTTTCCCTGCAGAAGAGCCGCTATGAGACGTACATCAACCTGCTGTGCATGAAGATAAAAGTTGGGACAGATGACCTGGAGAGAATTGAAACCACTTTCTTCAAGGTGGAAGCTGACGACATTGCTTTGCGGAAGACACATTCAAGCCCATCCTTGAGCCAAGGGCACATGTCCATCAGCTGTAAGGCAGAAAAGGACATTTTAGAGCAGAACACTTAACAAGGAATGCATGCACAGGGGGGATGAACCGGCGATGCTTTATGCTCCTGGACTAAATTGATGAGCACAATTTTACCTAGGAAATTACAGAAGCAAAACCGTAGACGCGTATCACATGGTGATTGCTCTAGTGGAAGANTATAAATAAATATATATATATAAGGAACCTTTAATGTGGGTTTTTAACCTCAGTGTGCAAGTGAAGGCAAGCTGCCTGGGGAAGACACTAGGGACCATGGAGGGTCTGACCAGACCGCCAAAATGTTTTAAAAAGATGCAGTAGCCTATGTATCTTTTTTTTTTTTTCCCCGCTCCTTTTTTTTACGCGAATGGAAATCCCACCTGACCTTGCTGTGAAACATTGCTCTCCTGTTCCTGCTTGTTCAGACAATCTAGCCAAGTGGCTGCTCCTTTAGCATCCATGGTGTCTGCCACTTTGGGTTGGAGGCACANAGTCTTTGTCAGCAACATTAATAAAAATCTAAGGGGAGAATTAATCTTGGTTTGCTGCAGCTGTTTCTGTAAATAAAGCTGAAACCAGCATTACAGCTGATTATGGACTCTTTGAGGATGCCTGTAGCTAAGTTTAAAGCAAAGTCTAAGAAGGATTTAATTGTGGGAGAAATGGGATATTTCATTCCAGTGGGAGCTGAGCAGAAGCTGTGATTCCTGCCACATAGGTGTCAGCGAGAAGGGACTGCTGGAGGCCTCTAGTCCTGCTTCCAGCAGGTGTTTGGGTTATTCCCAGTATTAGCTCAGGTTGAGCGTGTCATTTGGTGGCCAAGTCTCAGAAATCTCCAAGGATGGAAATGTCCCACCTCCCACATACCAGGGCTGCACCACCCTTTGTGTCAGGCTCAGCCTGACTCTCCAGAGCAGATCTGGTCTGGTTTTGATCCACCTTATACTATCGGAGTGGCAGTCAAGACCCATAAGAGCAACTGGAGAGTCTTGCACAACCCTGCCCTTTCTCCTCAACCCTTTCAACAATGGGTTGTTCAGTCTTTGGAGGCTTTGCATAGACCAGGTGCTGTGGTTCAACAGCACTTGTTGGGTATGATTGGTGGGATCCTGACAACATAGGTTGGGTTTTCCTGCAGTAGCAGATAGCATTGCCTCTGCTTTCCATGCATGCCTGGCCCGTTCCTGTTCTGTGTTCAGGCTGATGTTCATTCTCCAGGCTCTCTTTTCCTTCTTTCCCTGCAGAAGAGCCGCTATGAGACGTACATCAACCTGCTGTGCATGAAGATAAAAGTTGGGACAGATGACCTGGAGAGAATTGAAACCACTTTCTTCAAGGTGGAAGCTGACGACATTGCTTTGCGGAAGACACATTCAAGCCCATCCTTGAGCCAAGGGCACATGTCCATCAGCTGTAAGGCAGAAAAGGACATTTTAGAGCAGAACACTTAACAAGGAATGCATGCACAGGGGGGATGAACCGGCGATGCTTTATGCTCCTGGACTAAATTGATGAGCACAATTTTACCTAGGAAATTACAGAAGCAAAACCGTAGACGCGTATCACATGGTGATTGCTCTAGTGGAAGAAATCAAAGAAGCTTTAGTTGACACTCTCTGGCAATGCTCTGGCATTTCAGCGTCATAGACATGCCATCTCCATCCCCAACAGCACCAGTGGCTTTTCTTTCCCTCCTATCACAGCCTACACAACAAAGGGATATGCTGGTTCTCCAAAGGCCAGGTTGCTCTTTTCTCCACCAGCCCTCTCTCTCATCCTCCTTCTCTCCTTGGAGTCCCCACAGGTTCATGTCCACAGTTCCCAGCAGGGCAGGAAACTCAGCCAAGACGACAGTCTATGGTATCACCAGCGCTCCCAGAGAAGGGCACAGAGTGGCAGGGAGCACGTCCCTCCTCCGAGAGGAGCACCGTTCAGCACGTCATGATAGGACAGGCTATAATGAGCTAATCACTGACCAAGCAAGAGGCATCTTCAGCACAGTATGTGGGAACCTCATCTGCCCACAGCAAGAGAGGCCTGAAGAGCCCTCTGTCACCTTATCCTTTTTTTATATATATATATANTTTTTTTACGCGAATGGAAATCCCACCTGACCTTGCTGTGAAACATTGCTCTCCTGTTCCTGCTTGTTCAGACAATCTAGCCAAGTGGCTGCTCCTTTAGCATCCATGGTGTCTGCCACTTTGGGTTGGAGGCACAACTGGAGCTGTGCTTCAGACCCAGCTGAACCTTTCTGTGCAGGAGAGATTCCACCCGCCCATCAGTGCTGAACTTCCTCCATTTTGTGATGCACATGCTATATTCTTTTAAGTGGGGAATTATGTTTCTGTTCCTTTCTGCTGTCTGTGGTCCAATGATTTACTGGTGTACTAGAAGTGATTCCTCTGCATTTCAATGCCACGACTGTCCTCCCACACTTTATTTATTTATTTCACTGTTTGGTTTGGTCCTTTATTTCAGATTGCTTCACTTTTATCTAGGTGCATTCACAGTAATCAAGTTCCAGTTTTGAAGGATCTTGTAGCTGCTAATTACAGTCATTTATAGTTTATATTTTGCAGCATTTTTTTAAACAAACAGAATAAGATTTATTTGGACCTTTAATGTTTGAGAGCCTGTGGACTACTGTTTTCCATGATGGTTAATGACACTAAAAACCTCTGCCCAACTTTGTCACCTCTTCTTTTATCCCCGTTTCTTTGTACAGTTTGATAGTTTATTTGAAATGATGCACTAAGAATCATGTAAAAAAGAATAACAATAAAGCTGAATCTGTTGGTAAAGAGAATTGGTCTGAAGTGCAGCTCCGCTGTGTGCTGGATCGGTCCCAGACTCCATGGTACTAGATGGCCAAGCTGAAACAGATCTCCACCAGTGCCTGCCTCATGAAAGCCATGTTCCTATGGACAGACAGCATCAGAAAATTGCAATGCCTTTCCACGAGCGGGGTACCAGCCCATCCATCCTCCTGTGTGCTGTAAGCACTGACCTGACTGTGCTTTGGATGGATGGCTCGCCTGTGAAGCAGGTGTGGACAGATGGGCTGCTTTGGGAGCACACTCACGTAACTCTTCCCTCTGTCTGGTGCAACCCAGATCTATCTGTCCACGTGCAGCCTAGAGGTTTATGGGAGGTGAAAGATGACAACATCCGCATCGGTGGCTGGAAATGTTCTGGGAACTGTTCCCAGAGGACCCCATGGCTCCATTGAGTGGCATGGCTGTTTCTCCAAGGCATCATCTGCTTTGCTGTGTCAGGCACTGTACAGACATTGCTAGCACTGAGATGATCCAAGATGCTGCTACTCACATGAAGCGTCTGGTGCCCAGACTGACAGTGGAAGCCTGGGGGAAAACCAGGCCCGACTCTTGGTCTCCAAAATCCCAGGCACTGACATCTCCAGTGTGTTTGAGGAAGCCACCAAGAGCAGCTCAGTCCCCCATGTTGAAGGTACCAGTCCTTGGTCAGGAGTAAAACGCAGGGAAAAGCCCAAAGTCTCCTCTGGGCACCAGGGAAGGGCTTCAGAGCCATGAGACTCACCACCCAATGGATGTGGAAAGGGGTGGCAGCTGAAATCAAGCAGCCTTTGGCAAGACAGCTAAGAGGGTTAAATTTGCACTTATTGAAAACCAGCAGTTCACCCTGATGCACAAATATCTGTCTTGGTGCATATACAGATGTATTGAGCATCTTACCTACAAGAAAGCATTAAGAACACCCAAAAATGCCTTGTTTGACCAACCCACAGCCTCAGCTTGTGACTAGGAAGAAAATGCTTTCTTTCTCTCTTTTTTCCTCCCTGGAGGAGAAGGACTCAGCCATGCACCACCAAGAGAGACGAGCAGCATCTCAGAGGAACTAAGCAGCCACACCTTTTTCTCCTCCTGTAGGTACCAAAATGCACTCTCTGCCCCAGCCCAGCCTGTGCCAGGTCCCCCAGCAGGCAGCACGGCTGCTCCGGGTCTCATACAGCATTCCCTGAGAGTGCTGGCTCACTGTCAGGACCTCTCTTCTCTGGACACGATACCAAATTCATTTTGCAGGGGCTTTTTCTAGGGGTGAGGCATTGCAATCCCAAAGCCAGGATTCTCTCCTGCTTGCATTACCCCCTCTGTGTCAATGGAACAATTCCTTCCCCTCTGGGAAGGGCAACAAAGGCATCCTACATGCAGAGCAGAGCTGGCAGGAGGCTTCGGTGGCTGCCCCGACCTGTGAAAATTGCTGCAAAATATTTACGGCCAAACCCTAGGAATACACAAGGCTGGAAATAAGGGGTCTAAAAATAAAAAAGACAGGGAAAAAGGAGAGAGACACAGACTTCCTTCAGAGGCAATTGGAAAGAAAATTGAAGCACTGTAACTGCCTCCAAATATAGAAAACAGTTATGGGAATCAAGGGGCATGTTGAACAAGAAATCACCACAAGAAAGCATGAGGCTGCCATGGTTCAGAGCTAGCGGTGTCTCAGCAGATGCAGAGCAGATCCCCTGCAAAACATGGAGCAGTGAAACATCTCCCTGGCACGGGGCAGCGCTGGGCAAACCCACCGCAAAGGTGATGCCTGGTGTGGATCGACTGCACTGAGCACACCCCAAGGTTCCTCCACACCGTCGCTCTGCACCCCATCCCAGAGCTTGGCAGTAGGAGGCCCAAGAGCTGCAGCTTTCTTGTAATACAGATGCTGCTCTGACAGCCCCAGTTGGACTCCTCCATGAACAGAGCTCACTAGCTTACAGATGCTGAGAAGAGCCAGACAGAGAGATGGGGTTTCTTTGGAAACCCAAAGGCCCCTCATCTCTCTCTTCTATGTGGTTGGTTTCCCCAGGGATCCTCACCCATGGTGACCTTCCAGGGTACCCATGTGTACCTTCCAGGGGGCAGCTGCTTTCTGCCCATCCCTGTCCATCTCACCACACTCCGTGAGTTGCTGGAAGAGAAAATTGGGAGACAAAAGTCAATGGGGAGTCATAGCCTGTCCCAGGAGTAACGGGAGGTTGGAGAGCTGCTTTCACTCAGCAGGGCCTGGGTCTGTGCAGAAGTGGGACGTGGTGTGTCCAAAAGTTACATGGCAAATGTCACCCAAACAGGACTTGACCCTACTGCCTTTATCGCCAGTCCTAGATATCTAAGACCTCCTTTGCACATTGCTCTTGGGTCACATGGGCCCCATGGCAGGAGGGCAGGATCCTTTCACCTTTCGGGAAGTCATTGTTGAGATGTCTTTATTCAGGGGGAAGTGCTGAGTCCTCTGATCTGTCTGGAGTCCCCACAACACATATGATGGATATTAGGGGTGGCCTGTGACACAGTCAGGTTCAGCTCCAAGGCAACGGGCATCTTGAGTGTGTTGGAGAAGAAGAAGCCCAGGCTGTGGGTGTGCTTAGGCTGGCCTTCATCATGGGCATCATTGTGAGGACCAAGGACTTCTCTCATGGCTCTGTGCATTCCTATGGGGTTGACTCAGACCACTGTATAGCAGATCCCTCTCCTACTAGGTGAGTTCAGCCGGGACTTTTGGGCACCTATTCATCCCACTGAGCAGGAACAAGTCAGTGGGGTCCCAACTGGACTGAGCTATGGGTGCAACCTCAGGAACTGTGCATACTGTGAATACAACATATTCTCAGTGATTTCCCTACATGAGGGCTACCCAGAGACACAGACTTGCCATAGAGGAACTGAAGAAGGAACCTGTTTTGTGGGTGGGCAGATGTTGCATGGTGGCACAGCACTTGCAGAATTGGACCCAACACTCTACTGCAAATGTAGAAATCAGTGCCAGCATGTGAAGCTTGTGCCATGCATCTTGGCCTTTCTTGGCACAACAGAAAGCTTCCACAGGTGGGGTGTTGGGGGATCTCCTGGACTGCAGTGGAGAAGGAATGGCATCGCCTCAGGAGACACATGGCATCCACTCACCTCAGTGAGCCTCCACTCCCGAGACCTGCTGTGAAGGTCAAACGTCCATACCAGGTAGAAAAATATTCACCTCTGGATCTCTAGAGGCATAAAGTTGTTTATTGAATCAGACCATCATTCATATGAGGAGAGGCTGAGAGAGCTGGGACTGTTCAGCCTGGAGAAGAAAAGGCTGAGTGGGATCTTATCCTCGTGTATAAATACCTGATGGGAGGGAAGGAAGAAGAGGCAGCCGAACTCATCTCAGCTGTGTCCAGTGACAGGACAAGAGGAAACGGGCACAAATTAAAAAATAGGGAATTCAGTCTGAACACAAGACGACACTTTTTTGCTTTGAGGGTAACAAGCACTGGCAGAGGTTGCCCAAAGAACTTGTTGTGTCACCATCCCTGGAGATATTCAAAACCTGACTGGGCACTGTCCTGGGCAACTGGCATTGAGCAGGGGATTTGGACCAGATGATGTCCAGAAGTCTCTTCCAACCTCAACCAGTCTGTGATTCTGTGTATGGTACCTGTCACAGCTCCCCATTTGCCTCTCAGATTGCCTGAGATTAATGCAGCCCACAGCTTGTTATTTCTTATTTTATTTATAATATAAAAAATGTTCAAGTGTTAAACAGTCGAGAGTTCTGACATTCAGACAATCCAGAGCAAACTTTGACAATCATCTTATGACAAAGTAGCAGAGTTTTCTATCTGACCCCATCATGGGTGAGGAATAGAGGGTTTAGTTACTTTATTGCTAAAAGTTAAATGAAATACACTGTCAATTGTTGTATTATCTTCTCAGTCACAGCTTCACCATGCATCCAATCTACAGTATCTGAAATGCAAAGGACATGCAGAAGTAAAAATATAAAAAGAAAAAAGTCAGGCTACAATGTAAACAGGTTTGCTGCAGAGAACTGAGGAGAGAGGGGCACTTCCATGGGGGATGCTCTGCTGCCTGGACACGCAGGACTGTCTCTTTGCGCCACAGAGCCAATGGCCAGAGCTGCTCCAAGTTCGGAAACACGACGTCCATCATTGATGGCAAGATGTGACGGTAATACAATTACAATACACGGCACAGCAGTACAGAAGAATCCGCTCACTGGGCTGCCCTACCCAGGGCCCTTCCTGCCCAATGCAAGGGCAATAAGTGGGGCCAAAAGTGCTTGGGCTCCTGCTAAACCCTGGGGCAGCACGTCCAGCAGCTCTCTGGCATGGCATCCAGGGCAAGCTGCAGTCGTGCTGCACTGCGGGGCTGCCCTCCGGGTGTCCTCCCAGCATGGCCTGAACAGCAGCCGAGCACAGCACACAGGATGCCACAGCCCTGGCAGCCCTACGGCACCACGGCACAGGGCTCCACGGCCAACACCGCACTGCGGCTACACCACTCGGTCAAGGGGACGCCGCGGCCAGCACGGCACTGGTATGGCAATGCAGCCACGGCGCACCGCAGCTGAATGGAGACTGCCCCGTTAGGACCACCGTGCAGTGCCGTCTACCTGCCAGGGCTGGCTTCAGTGAACTGGATTCAACCGTACGTAATGGGGCATTACCTCACCACGTTCTTATGGGTGTCTGCCTTGTTTGACTACAAACCTGTGCCAACCCAACTTCAGACCCACGAGTGAAATGGCCAAAGGTTGAGAGCTATATTGTAAGGGCTGCTGCGCGATTTCTTTTTCTCTTCCTACCTGTGTGGCAAAAGAAACATTATTTCTGCATTTCAGTATGGTGCTGTTGGGTTTCTTTTTCTCCTGACTTAAGCGAAAATACAAGTATTTTACAGGGCAAGACAGATCCCCATTAGACATGATAATGGAAATGCTCCCACTCATGTCCTAAATGTGTGTTTAAATGATACCGTAAAGAATAAGATCATTAATAGTGGGGTACAGGGCGAAGTGGTGAGGCTGTTTTCTTCCAGCAGAAGAGCACCCTTGTGACAGGTTGTCTCCCAAACAAAAATCTGTGATCTTAAAAATGCTACTGAAACAGAATCCTCGGCATGAATCCCAGCACTAGCATACAGCAAAAGGCACCACGATAGTTTTGTTTTCTATTTTTAAGTAGTCAAAAATTGGCCCACTTTTTTTTTTTAACTTTATTGTTTGTTTTCTTTTCTTCTTCTTTTTTTTTTTTTTATTTTTTTTTTTCTTGGAAGCTGTAAATCAAGACATTACATATAAATAGAGATTCCCTATAAAAAAGTCATTGCCGTTAGCTATTATAAGACAACTTTCCTAAAATGAAAATAAAACATTTTATTTGTTATATTTTTTCCCTCTTTTATATAAAATAAAAATATTTATTTTTGTTTTATTGTGTCTCATCTCCCTCCTCGGCCTCCTCCATGCAGGTTACGTCTGCGGGCGCGCGAGTCTGGGAGGCGCCTAGAGAGGATGTGGGTCTGGTTTGGGCGTCGCGTGCGCGAGGCTGCTGCGCCCGCTCTCCCCGTGCGCGCTGTGTCTGCCGCAGGGGTAGTGAGTCCGGCTGTCGCCCGGCCGGTGGAGCGGGGGCGACTCTGTGTGCGCCGCCTCATTGTTCTGAGTGCTAAGGAAGGGTGTGCTCTCGGCCACCAGCTCCTCGTCAGACTCGCTGTAAGAGGCGCTGCTCAAGGAGAAGGAGTCCCGGACGGCTCTGGCTCTGTGAGGGACGTGCCCGTTCAGTTTGGATTTTTTCCACCGCCTGTTGCTGCTGGCTGTTTTCTTTGGCTGCTCTAGCGCTGTGACGTACTCCTGCGTCGTCTCGTACTCGTCGTCCTCTGTGATACGGAAGGGGCTGGAGGGCAGGCTCCCCATGCTGTCGTTTAGGTAGGTCTTCCTTTGGTAGTAGCTGTCGTACCTCTGTGTGTCCTGGAAGGGGAGCTGATACCGCCGCAGGAGGGGCTGCTGTTCCTCCACGCGGAAGCTGATGGGGGCCGCCGGCGGCAGGGAGACGGCATGCGCTGAGTTGGGGGAGGTGATCTCAAAGGTGGGCACCTGTGTGGCCATCGAGTAGTGGAAGTCGACAGGCGACAGGCGTGCTGGTGTGGTCAGGGCCGACACGTACCTGAAAGAAGTAACACTTCTGTTTGGACACCAAACAACCCCAAAAACTCCAGCTGTGCCTGTGCTCTGCCGAACACCTGGCCCAGGGACCTATGAAGTCTCAAGTGCACTTGGTCCTGGAGCTCGGCATCTCCTGGGGGACCAGGCGGAGGGACCTTGCACTGCTGTGCTGAGGGAGGATGAGCTGCTGCCTTCCATGGGCGCTTGGGCCCTGTGCACCGTGCATCCCAGGAGTGCCTCTCCCCAGATACGCGGTATGCAATTCCCACCCTGCATTGCTGCAAACCTTGCAGGATCTGCCAGCAGGCTGATTAAAGATTTCCTTCCCTCTCGTCTGCCTGCCAGCTGGTTTTCTGTTCCCTCTGGAGCTGCCAGGCTTGTCTCCAAGGAAGGTCCCTGAAATGCTGTCCCCCTGCTCAGGCCACAGATGGGGAAAGCCTGGGCATTGCTTCCCCTGACTGAGCAAAAAACATTTGAGGAAACATTTTTTCACGGAAAGGGTTATTAAACATTGGCACAGGCTGCCCAGGGAGGTGGTGGATTCCCCATCCCCGGAGGTGTTTCAGAAAAGGGTAGCTGTGGTACTTAGGGACATGGTTTAGAAGTGGTTTTTGTCAGGGTAGGTTAATGGTTGGACTTGATGATCTTAAAGGTCCCTTCTGACCTCAGTGATTCTATGATTCTAAAACTCTTGTGTCTCAAAAAGGCATCTACCCCTTTCATCTACTCCAGTGGCAACATCAGTGTGGCAACTCACATCTGGTCTAGCCCCTCTCCTTCCTTGGACATCGCTTCTTTCTAAGGAGCAGGTTTCATTTCCTCTCAATAGTACCAACTGGTGCCTCACTCGTTTCAGGCTGCCCCGGCTCCCTGGCTCATCTGGCACCTTTTCACCTGTGTGTCTTGTGAAGTATAAGACCTTCGTAGGAGCTGGGTCAGCCTGCCCAAACGGACCAGGGGACAAGAATGAGAAAGCAAGCAGTGCTGCTTTTCTCCTCTTCCTCATGGACAAGTCCCACTGCCTTGAAGGGTAACTGCCTGAAAGTGGCCATGTGGCCTCCCAGGGTGGCCTGCGGCTACCCACAAAGGACTGGAGCAAGAGTGGAGATGTGCTTCTGCACCATGAGGAACCAGACCCAGGAAGGGATAACTGTTGCTGCCTCTCACTGGCTGATGGTGTCTCAGCTCTGCAGATGCTTTCCCCTGAAGGCTGGGTCACACAGAACCCTGTCCCAAGACTGTGCCCACAAAGCACCCCTGCTCACCGGGCCATCCAGGACTATGCTGAAGATGCACATCTTTTCCACACATACCTGAGGGCCAGACTCTGCTTGAGCTGCCAGCCCACCAAGCTGGTGCTCTCAGTTTTTCTTCACCAGTTGCTGACTGCAGCAAGGTATTTTCTGCTCCTCTCATGCCTGTGCTCCAAACCTACTTTGCCATCAGGTGAGCAGAGTGCAAGTGCTTGCTGCTGCCCCTACCAGGGTGGTCTCCTTGGGGTAGTGGCTTCCTCTGGTAGGACCAGAGATGGAGTTTCTCCAGTGCTACCACAGGACTGCTGCTCTAGGGCTAGGCAGAGGCAAATATTTTTGTGTCCGGCACAGAGGGCACAGCTTGCTTCCGCTGTGCCAGGGCGGCACCAAGAAGTAGGGTCTGACCTCTCGCTGTGCGGTGAGTCCCGCAGAGAATCCACTGAGTCACGATACTGCGTCATGGGCCTTCGCGAGTCCTCAATGCAGAAGGCGGCCCCACGGCGAGCCCGTGCCTCCACACATGCAGGGCTGTTGCATTTACTGGTTCCCACTGAGGACAGCATTATCCCAGACTGGGAATCTGAAGTCAGGCTCTCCGTCCGCTCCAAGCTCCAGGTGTGGCTTTCATGTCTGTGGACCAAACCCCATATGGACAGTGAGCAAAGAACCCCCACCAATGTCTTCTCCAAAGAGCTACATGCAGGCACATTTCATGCTCTTTTCTGCACTGGTGTCCCCTTTCTCTCTCTCACTAGGACACATCTGGCCAGGGATGCCCAATTTCCCAACCTTGCCTTTGATTTACCTTTCTTTACTACTTCTTGGAGATATGATTGAGAGCATAAAGAAAGACAAATTGGTGTATATGGGTATTTATCACTACAGCTCCTGACAGCCAGGGACAGGATAGGGCAGTCTCTGGAGGGAGGCCTGGGCAACTCTGCTTTGTGCTTGTGAAGTGTTCTGGGTGTCAAGCAAAGCACTGGCCATGCCAAGGCAAATCCACAAAGGATCTTCAAATGTGCCATCTGCACTGCCAAGTGACAGCCCCATCAGAAATGCTACCAAAAGGACACAGAAAAAAAGCACTCAAAATTACTTTGTCATCAGCAGAGAAAAGCATAGCAAAGGTAGATCTAGATGTTCATTTTCCACTGGTTTATAAAAGATTTTGGTGGCAAAACACTTTCAAGGTGCTAGACAAAAACTATCATGTGTTGTCTAGACCTTGCTGAGCACTTGGAGCTCCACCTGCCCTAGTCTTGGTGCAAAGAAGACATCCCGCAAGGACTCACCGAGACCATGGGCACACCAGGGGTCCCACCTGCGTCACGGCCACCAGGCTGACCCGTCTCCATAGCAGAAACGTGCGATCCATTAGAGCAACAGCTCTGGACTCCCAAACTGCACCAGGTGGAGCTATGCTGGCACAGGATTTTGGGTGGGGGTTTGCAGAGGAGAGTAGGCCTCATTAAGACTTCCCAAGAATTTGTTAATTATTGATGGCTCCAGGCACATGCTTGTCTGCAACCACCACACTCACTTATAACTTCAAACGGTGTCCTCATTAGAGGTGCTGAACGAGTAAAATAGAGCCTGATTATGCCAGTATTTTGCCTCTGGCATGACTTCAAGAAACACCTGCTTGCTGCACTTGACTCAGGAAGATTAGGTGGCAGGTAGCCAGGACCAGAGGCTATGCAAGGTAGGTGCCTCCCCACAGCTGTCATGTGTTATTGCTGCCCTCCAGACACACCTTTGTGTCTTCAGGAAGCGCCCAGAGATGGCCCTGGGCTCCCAGGACTTGGAAGTGAGCATGGAAGGCCAGCAAGGTGCAGGTCTGCAGGTGCCTCTGTGCACCTGGATCAAGCTTGCACACAGATGGCCTAGGTTGGGCTGCAGTTTATGAATTAATAAAAAACAACTGGAAAACAGTGAGCCTAGCTCACCAGGGGTAGAATTTCCCTGGACAAAGGTAGTCATTTCCCACCCAGCAAGTCATTCTTGGCTCCCTCTCTACTTGTTGGAGGTCTAGCCAGAGGAGTCTGAGGCAGAATTCACCTGAAAACCTCCGTTCAGAATCTGAAGTTGATCTGACACATCGTACACCGAGAGTACTTGCTCATCCCTGATGAATGCCTGAACCCTGAAGAAACCTGCCAGGAGCCATCTTTGAGCTTTAGCCGAAAGGATCCATTGCTTCCCGGACGAATGGAGACAAACACATCAGACTAATGAAGTGAAAAAGCCAGGACATCTTTTGCTTTATAAAGTCAATGCAATGTGATCTATACATCATCGACAGGTTGTAGATATGGGCCCCCTGCACCTCACCGTCACTTTTCAAAGGCAAGTACTCTCCTAGGGAAACACCACCACTTACTGGAAGAAGCACAAGAGCTGTGTAAGAGGAAGAACCTGAACATCCAAACTCGAAACAGCACAGGACTTTTTCTAGAGCATTTGAAGGACTTTTCTGGACATCATAAAAATAGGAAAGCTCCATCTGCAATTTAAATGCTCTCAAAAACCATGAGAACTTTGGCTTCCAAGCCATGCTGCTCTGCCCCTGATGGCTATGTTGAAATTAAAAAAAAAAAATATGCCTCTGTCTGCGTACCAAGAATTACTGGTACTTTTCTGCTAGACACAGTTTTCCTGAGAGCTTCAGAAAGACTTCCAGTGAAAGAGGTGCCACCACCTCAGGCTGAGATTCTAATGCCACTTTCTGGACTGTGATAAATTGCACAGGAGTGTTTTCTCTGGTGAAAAACTGTGACTCCCAAGGCAGACCCTAACTTTGAGGAACTGGTCAAAACATTTTGTGATACTTTGTGTACTTTGCCTTCCACGAGGCAAATATATTCTAAATATATCAAGCATGAAACAAATAGCCTGTGTGTGCCTGATGAATTATCGCAGGTGTCCAGTGTGGTTGCAGTCACAACTTGCAGAACCTTTCCTAGATGCATCCTCCTGTTTGTATCTGTTTAAAGCATGAAAGCACAACTTAATCTCCTCCTAGTTTCCAGCTATGCCAGCGCTGCAGGTTCCTGCTGGCAGCTCGCTGCAGGTCAAGGATCACACCTTTCCACACGTCTCACTAACTCGCTCTGCTAGCCCACAGTGTCAATATGGCCTGTATGCCGGTGTAGTGCCAAACATAAAGTAAAAACAGAAAGGGAAGTGAAAGAAAACCTTTTACTGGCTTTGAACCTCACAGCATCCTAAGGCAATCAGCAGGAGAAAGTTCAGGGGAGAATGGTATACATCACCTCTGGCTGGATGTTGGAGTGGCTGTGGAGCAGTGGTGAGATGGGGAGCAGGAGTGACTTCCTGAAAAGGTTGTCTCAGTTTCCCTTCGGATCACATGCTCAGTGGCAGAAACATTCTTAGAAATATACTGTAAAACAGGAAGAACCACACAGATCAGCTACCAGTTTGCCAACACTGTCAGTCAAATTCGTCTGGCTTGATTATTTCTGGTGAAATCAGATGAGGACTGAGTGAACCTGTCAGCTCTGCACCCCATGGAAAGAGACAAGGATGCTGGAGGCTCTTCTCTCTTCTCCGCCCTTGCACTTTGAACGCTTTGAAGAAGGACCATGGCACGGGGACTGCAGAAGCGTATGAAGAGCCAAGGTGTCACCCTGAGGACCGTGGTAGCTATTGAGCAAAAAACCGTCTCTGCTCGTGGGAGGTTATACACCCAATAGAGTACCAGCTAAAAGACAACCACACAAGATCTGCTAGGGATGGGATACAAGACCTACAGAAACGCCAGGTAATCCAAATATTTATGCTGAGATATTCCTCCATCTAACAAGAAGCATTGCTTTTCACAGGGACACTAAGCTCTCTGGGGAAGTCAGTACTTTGCGGCCAGAGGGCTGTGGTTCTTAAAAATTTCCTTTCCCTCTTCCTTCATGGCTGGGATTCAACCTAGCTATATTTTAACATCTAAAGGGTGATCCAGCAGTGCCTGTAACTGGTTCATTGTACTTACTTCCATCAGTACCTCTTTTTGTTTGGCTCTGCCTCCTGCCTCCCTTTTCCTGACCCCTTTCAATGTCTTGGTCCAGCAAGGCACTTAAGCACACTGGTGGTCCTACTGAGTTCCCAGAGTCTGATGGGAATCTCGTGTGACTGAAGTTATGAGAGTGGCTGAACCACCCTTCTAAATCTGGTCCTAAATTCTTAGATCGTTCTCATTGGTGTGACACTGGCACCACACTAGGACATCCCACCTTGCCCAGGCAACTCTTGGTATGGTCAGGTGGGCTAACCTGGTGCTGACCAGATTACCACGACATGCTTCAGCATGACATGGTCACTGCAGCAGCTCTGGCTGCCACCACACCGGTCACATTTGTCATGCTGCAAAGTGGGGCTTAACAGGACAGCTTAATAAACAGGAAACATTAGGAACGTGTCTCTTAGGGGAAAAGAGGATTACACTTGATTCATCAAAACAAGCCTGTCCCAAGTCCCCTAATCTCATCCTGATCCTCAAAGTAAAATCACATTCCCCTTCAGATGTTGTTTTTGGAAATGTTTCTATGCAGAATCTCATCTTCTTATTCCAGTTTGTTAGTGTTTTGCTCCTCACTCTGCACACAGGTGTGTAAGCATATACATCCACGCCCAATCCCTGGTAGAAAATAGGCACTCAGTAACATGCAGGGAGATAGAGACAAAAAGTCTTACATCAGCCATTTGGATTTCCTCAGGATCCAAACGTGGATGGCTTGGCCCATTTGCAAGGCTCCTGTTCTGATGGGCAGGGCACATGTTCTGCCGTAAATGATTATGCATTTGTTTTCTTTGTTTCCTTTAAAACAGAAAGGAAAAAAAATCTATTAGGAAGACCTATCTCACAGGGCTCTGCCCTCAGAGACACCGGGGGGGATGTAGACGATAGAGAAGGCAAGTCTCAGACACACTTGATGTTTCAATGTTGTTTGTGGAAAGCTGCAAACAGGAAGAAACAATGCATTCAACATTTGTCACCCTCTGCTGCTTCTTAAAAAAAAGGTGAACATTTCTCATCGTGGGCAGTTTGTGAATCTGAGTCCAGGGTCCTGTTTTGCAAGACAAGGCCAAGCACAATGCAGCGGGCCCATGGGCACCATGGCACTGGGAACAGAGGAGAAAAGCAGGGAGAAGGAAAAGGGGAAGCAGGTCCTGCCGTGGCCTTGGTGGCAATGCACTTGACCTGTCCTGCATTAAGCACAAGGCAGAAAAGCCTACATGTGCCCCCATCAGGGCATCCACTCCACAAGACACGCCGTGAACTGGGGGCACCCTGAACTGAGGCAAGGTGCAGGCTAAGTGGGGAAAAAGGTGCTGTCAAGCCAGGGAAGGCTGGCCTTAAAAAAGGTCCCTAAGACTGTTATTCCATCAAGATTGCTCTGGAAGTCCCCAGAGTGTACATAGCTGAGGCAACAGCTCCTGAATAAGAGCCCAGTCTGCTTCTGCTGTTAGGAGATGAGCTGCTGGCTTGGAGGCCAGCTTTTCCCAGCAACACAGCATCACCTGCCTGGGAAAAATGATGCTGATTCAGGGGATAAGTAAATGGCCCCAGGAAAATACTCTGCTCAGACACAGCCTGGTAGATGGCTTCACTGGCCTCCTTCATGAGACCTTCCTGGGAATGTCACAGCACAGGATCTCCATAAAATAGCATTTGGGTGAAGAGCATGAAAGCGTGAAGCATGAACACTACCACTCAGTAACCTCTGGCCAGTTATTGCCTGATAACCAACCATACTCACTTGGTTTTACAGTACGCTACCACACAGACGATGCCCACCACAAGCAAGGCAACACAGATTCCTGTGATAGTTAAAACTCTCTTCTGGTAGAGCTCTTCTGCTTCTGCAAATGGAAAGAAAGAAACTAGTTACAAATGGGCTCCAGCACCAGGGTTGCATCTGGCTGCACATGAACCAGCACTGTGTGGGGGTAAGATGGAGAACAAGGCTTGGTCAGACCTCCTACCAATCCACCGCCCGTCTCTTACAGCTGCCCCAAACCTGAGACCAGCTGGCCCAACCTTACTCACTCCTCAAGAGACCTTCACTCCTGTCTTCTCTCTGCAACTTTGCCCTCTCTTGCTTAGTAGTTCACCCCTTCTGTGCTCAAACACGCTTCTCACTTTCTCTTCTTTTCCCACAGCATAACTCAATGATTAATCTCAAAAAGCCCCACGACTCTCCTCTCCCTTCCAGCAGGTCTCTGCTTCTCGGTAATTTAGTAGCCTACCAAGGAAGTCCCCGAACATCCCCCACTCACCACATACATGCATGCCCTGCGATGCTCTCATCACAGGCTCTCTGCTCTGACGGACTCAGAATGCCCTTTCCTTGCAGCGGCTGCATGCCCTGGAGCTCGGCGGTGTGATAGAAACCACCGAGCAATAGGCCCCAAAGCATGTAGGTGCTGGAAGGAGCATCTTAAAACAGTCAAAAAGCAGAATGAGGATGGAAAAGTGATAGCGGATTAGACAAAGAAAACAGAGTGAAGTAATTAAAATACAGTAACCAATTACAGTTATGGATTTTTAATGAAACCCTAAGAAGTGATTAATTCCATTGCACCAGGTAACTCAGATGCATACACAAAATTCAAGCAGCATGCTGCTGCTTCTCTCAAATATCACCACTTGTCATGGACCACCTTTCAAAACAGAAAAGTCAAGTCACTTGCTTCAAAACCCAGACCATGCTGGAAGTGGGTTAATTCATTCACGTTAATCAAATCTCCAAGGAACACTAGGATGTTGCTTGCAGTGTAACTGAACTACACATAGGCAGCAATCGCAGGGCAAGGACACCTCTTCCTCTGTGGCTACACCAGAGCAGATGCTCTTCTCAGGGACATTCAGCAGTCTCCATTGAGATCAGCAGAGGCAATTTGGTTGTCCAGATGGATGACTGAAAGAAGGATTCAGTGCACAGCTGACATGACCATTTTAGTTCAGCATCTGTGAACGATATCCTCCTGCTCCCACACTATGTGTTAATTTTAAAGTTATTAGGGTTTGTGACTTCTTTAATGTTAATTGAAATATTTTTTCATATAGATTAGGCAATAAAACTTATGCCGTGGTTGCTGTGCTCGGTATGGTTCACAATGCAACACTAAATACCTTGAACAGACTATACAATACCCTCAGTGCTACCAAGCAATGAAATACAAAACCAGAAGAGAAACAGGTCTTCTCACAGAAACCCCTGGGACTAGACTTTAGCAAAAAAGCAAGGGTGAAGGAATGAAACATTCCAGATAACTGAATACTTAGACCAATTTCACCTTGCTATTTTAGGAAGGAAAAAGCATTTTTGGAAGAAAAAAAAACCACTAGGAAAAATATTCATCTCTTTCTATTCAAGACTTTCAAAATGGGAATGAAGAAAGATTTGCTAAACAAGGGCTGAGAACGATAGCCCTGGCATGGAGATGCAAAACGTAGTCAGCTGATCTTGCTTCATGCCTGTGCTGCAAAGCTACAGTTTAAAGAAATACATTTCCATCTGTTTTGTTTGTACACTGACCTTTGGCTTCATGAGGCACTTAGGGTGCCAGAACCAGAGCCTGTATGGCCTTGGACATTCCATAGAGCGGGTTTTGGGTGCTGACTGACCTTATAGAATCATGGAATCACAGGGTTGGCGGGGCCCTCTGGAGATCCCCCAGTCCCACCCCCTGCCAGAGCAGGGTCACCCAGAGCAGGGGGCACAGGAACGCCTCCAGGCGGGTTTGGGATGTCTCCAGAGACGGAGACTCCCCCACCTCCCTGGGCAGCCTGGGCCAGGGCTCTGCCACCCTCAAGGGAAAGAAGTGGAGCTTCTTATAGGTGGAGCTGTCATGGGGAAAGAACTCTGGGGTGAAACACCTCCTTCAGCGCCGTGTTTCCCTTGCATGGATGCCCTATTCCAGGCATCAGCAACCATGGCAGACAAGTTTTCTTGCTCTTGCACACCTCTGGGACCTGGATACCAGCTCTACAGCTCTTTCCTTCAGACAGGAGCTTCAGAGTTTTTACCAGAATCAGGAAATCATGTCCTGTTTATGGATGGCACTGGGCAAGAATTTTGGATCCATGGACTCATCCATTAAGACAGTTTTTCAAAGATCCTTCACCAGCTATGGTTTTTGCTACGACGACTTTTTTTCCAAGCATAAATCATTTCCTTTGAATCGTGGAGGAGGGAGAAATAGCAAAAACTATTGCTTTTTTTTTTTTTTAAACCTATTAACCAGATGACAAAATTTTTCGCCCAAGGCTCAAATCACAGCCTCTGTTCTGGTGATCATGTCAGTATGGGACCCTGGCTCTGGTATGTCTGACTGCTCTGAACCTTCACCCAAATTGCATGGGACATGTTTCAGGTCACCAGAAATGCAGATTTAGCCTCACTGTCTTGAGCTGACAGCTCTGCTATGTGAAGCAGTGAAGTGCAAGGCTGTGCGTCACAGCTGCAAAACTAAAAATTAAATGACCTGCTGATGGTAATTTAGCTTGGCTCCTAACATCTCATTAAAGGTGATGCTTGATAACACAGTATCTTCATGTTGCACAACAGTAACAGAAAGAAAATAAGAAAATGCACACTACAATTTTGTATTTGACAAGCTAAGATCCTGGAGCAGGACTTGTCCATTTGTGTCTCTATGCTCTACAAACAGCAAGTCTTCATCAGCAGCATTGTCACTCTACAGCAGCAAACACTATGAACAAACCATATGATGCCACACAATGCCGACAGAATCACAGTCCAGCCATGGGTGTCACAGCAACACATGAAAGTGAAAGACGAATGACAGAGAAGAGACGACTGCAGACTGGGAACAGGATGTGTGCGGTTCTGCGATGACATTGAGAATGGATGAGGAAAAGGACAAAAGGTCAACAAAAAAGGGATGTCAAAAATCCTCAATTTTAAAGTTTATTTAAGTGTATTAGCATTAGCAGCACCACTTTCTCTGAATCACCTGACCACAAAATGCATACATTTTCTGCAGTAGGGAAGAACTGCTGGGGGATACACACCAATCCTTGTGGATCAGGCATGCAAAAATCAGAGGAGACAAGTTTCTCCACCTTCAACTAGTGCTGACGTTGCCGAGTCAACATTTTTATGTTAAGTGATAATGGTAAATCTCTCTGCTCTCACCTGACCAAGCCCTCCCTGAGGTTGGCCTGTACACTCAAGGGAAACCCAGCCTCAAGGATTTTATTTCTAAGGTGTTTACTCAAGAGATACTTGATACATTTCTAAAAGCAGACTGAGGAGAATGAAAGAAAAGTAATATAATTGTGAGCAACTGCGCAGGAGCAAGTAATTGCCCAAAGAGGGTGTTTTTAAAAGCATTTAAGTTACTACAGTGTTTTTCCTAACTTCAGCTTGCCACCTTGATGCTCAGCTTTACACCCTTCACGCTCATGGGAGACTACTGACTTCCCTGGGCTTGCTGTTTTCCAGACTAACTTGTCTCATGCCACCTTTCTTGACACAATTTCTTCCTGGTCAAGAACCGAAATAAGTTGTTAACCTTTGGAAGGAGGAACAGCAAAGCTCATCCTGACCCTTCATAGGATCCAGTGGAGGTTAGTGCGTCGAGGATGGCAATTTCTATAAAAGCCCTGATCTTCCTAAAACTTGCCTTCCCATACCTGGAATGCCTGGCCGTTCCCAAGTGCTGCCTGCTGGCAACCTTTTGGATGGACACAAACTCCAGCTTTTCAGTTAAATACACAAAAGCATGTTGAATGAGGAGACATATGGCAATTCTAACATCCCAGTCACGCCACACACACCAGGCTGCTGCTTGAAACAAAGAAAAAAGTGCTGCTAAAAATACACGTGCATTTTTATAGATTTACATTTAGATTTTGTGTTTTGCTTTGTTTTGTTCTGTTTTGTTTGGTTTTTTTCAATCCAAACATCTATCTTGGTGCCAGGAAAGAGAACAGAACAGCTGATTTTTCAATCATCCCATTAAAGCCATAAATATAATGTGGGCAGCTCTTAATGGCTTCTGATTAATAAATGAATGGTTGTTCCATACCCTTTAATTCAAATCCAAGATGCTCTGCCAATGCAGAAAGAAGACAAGGAAGAGAAAGAGAAAAAGAAAAACAGGTCTGTCAGAGATCTCTAATATACAAACACACTGTGCAGTTACAGCAGGTTAGCTTTTCTGTAGGCTCAGCAGCAGTTACAGAGAAGACAGCGTATGCTTCAGAGCATTTAAAATTCCCACCAGAGCTTATATCTTATGTAAAGAAAGACCCAAACAAATTGCAGTGGAAGTTAATTATGAATTCTTTTAGTTAATTATGAATTCTTCTGAGATGAGCCATGTTTGTTAGTACCTGATATGGAGTTCACAGTTTAGGCAGAAAAAAAAAAAAGAGGGGAAAAAAAAAAGGTACACTTGTTCTGAAACAATTCCTGACAGGCCAAAACACATAGCGACTGTATGAACCTGGTAAAAACCATTCTTTCACTTTCTACAGGCAAAATATGCCCTGGATGGTTTCACACGCCCCTCTCTGCCTGGGGGCCTGTGCACCGAAGATTAGCGCTGGGCACACAGATGTGCAGGCACTTGCTCAGGGCCCCAGGGCCTGCCAGCACCATGCTGCTGCCCCCAACCTCAAGTCTGGTCTCGGATGCGCAGCATCATCTGGCAGCATTGCCTGTAAATCACCTGACGGTGTGTCAGTTGGGCGAGCACTGCTCTCGGCGGTACAGATCCACAGTGGAACCTCTGATGCTGCACGGGATTAGTTGCCCGGGCAAGGCAATGAACCCCTTGCAGATCTAAAAGTGCAAATTGCACTGAAGGTTTCCCTCAGGTCTGTGATATTACAAATTTCACTTCTGCTGTGGTTCTGCATTGTTTTAGAAATAACAAGCATGATGAAAAAAGCACAAATTGGAGCATCTGCTTTCAGATTCACAGTCATTACAAGGAAGACTGCAGTTCATCTTGCAGAGATAGTGCTGAGCAACGTAGTTTACCTAATGAATCAACAACACAGTTAGCCAAAACAGGTATCCTGAATTTTAGTAATTTACACAGTACAGGCCTTACCTAAAGACAGTTTTTCTTACCTAAACATTAAAGTTCTCCATACTTATCACTGTACACAAAAGCGAGCTCAGCTGTTCCCAATCACCATACAAGCAAGATTATTTGCAGCTTGGGGATGTCCAAATTTATTTACTATATTTTCCACAGGAACTGCTTTTTGCTGCACAGAAATATTGTCTTTCTTTTGCAATGCTGTTCAAAATTTAGGCAGGGGGAAATTAGCTCTAATCATTATGGAACACATAAACACGTTTTCTAAAGCAGGTTCTTCTCTTCAAATCAATGCTGATGTTTGGGGTTTTTGGGGGGATGCGGAAGTTGGGTGGGTTTGGGGTTTTAAAATTTTGTATAATTTAAAGGCCACAAAACCTGTCTGCTCTCTGCTTCACATCTCACAATTATGCAAAAGGAACGGCAAACTCTACCATGCATTTCACAGTCATTTTGTACAAGTTGCAGTGACATGAACACAATGTGGTGGGCAGCAGAGAACTGGACAGAATACATTCACTCTAAACCTCTTGGTTATCACATCTAACCATGACCTTTTCCTAAAGCATGCTACCATTACACACTGTTTCACCTGACACTATGAGAAATGCATGTAGAGATACATTAAATTTCTTCTATATATCTGCACTATTGATCCATTTGATAGCTGTATACTGCCTATTCTGCCACATTTCCTCCCTGTTCCAGGATTTGCTGTAACATCTACAGCTACAAATGGATGCAATGCAAAACATGTTTGGGGGTTTTTTTTCCATTTTTTTTTTTTTGCAAATTCAGAAACGCCTGTGCAAACAGAGGTGGTGGGCAGTACCTGAGGAACTTCAGCCTTCCCACTGTCCCTCTCACATCAGAACTGGTTTCTTTTGGCTTCCCAACCCCATGGAGCAGACACAGACAGATGGCTCACTGGATCTTAGCCACAGTTTCCCTGAGCAGGAGAGAAACCACGCAACCCTGCAGCAGCTGCAATGTACGTGCCTGCCTATGTCTACAAACCCAACAGTAGCTCTGCAGATAGAGGAAGCCTTATCCCAGCCTGTGCTCCTGCATCTGAAGCCCATGGATACTCAACAGTTCTCCATCATAATTTCAGGCTACAGACATTACTACTGTATCACCCATAACTGAACACATGGAACAGGGAGGCACCCTCCCCCTCCCCTGGCCAGGAGGTCCTCCCATCCTGGACAGGTATTGCTTTCTGTGCTGGGACAGGAAAGGAGGGGACACTTCAAGAGTAGGCTGGGATGTGGAGGGTTTGTCTCTTCTCTAAAGAAGAGACTGTTTAAACTATTCAACATGTTACAATCCAGAGGCTAACGAGATGACTCCAGCTCTGGGAAAAACACTGCTTCAAAATATAATCATTCTGTGTTCAGCAGAGGGGTATCATCTTCATAAACATGGGTTACCACATAATGCACATCTATTTTGTGTCAACAATGTACCACTTGCTAGCAAACATGTTTGAGAAATCAAAATTTCTCCTAGAGACAACAATCTATTTTGGTCTGGAGCAAAAGATATTTCTGACTGCTTACCATGTTTGGAAGAAGTCTCCTTTGCTTTTTTAAGAGGTTGATCAGGAAAAGTAACACATCTTTAAAAGTTTTGGGTTATATTTGCTGCTAGGTGGAGAAGATGCTCAGTATGACATGTTGTACCTCCACTGTGCCCTGAAACAGTTCAGTCATTCTGCATTTTACTCACCCTCCGAGTTAGACTGGCAGCCTGGCAGACTTGGCTGCTGGGGATGCCTAGAAACCTTTGGGCAACTGTTCCCTCTGTGGCCATTAACCGCACAGAGGAAAGCATGAGGTAAGTCCTCCAGCTCCTCCAGACGGGGATTCACTCAACGCTGCTAGAGGTGGTTGCAATGGGGAGGTGTATGGTATCCCAGGCTTATGGCAGAAGAAGCCCTTGGGATAGCTAAGATTAAATGGACGAATCCCATCTGTAGAGATAAACTGATACATGCCAGGAATGCTGACAGAGTGCAGCAGTGCTCTCCAACTCCCATCGGACAAGCTCCATTGGAAGCAATACATCCAGGGGCTACTACGCAAATAAATTACAGTGAGACAGAACTGAGATTGCAGCTCTAGGCAGAGGAAGTGGGCATATTAGTTTTCTCACATCATCAACCTTCTATCTGAACGCCACACGTGCTCCCTGGTCATGACAAGGAGCTAGGGCTGGACACCCTGAACTTCCATGAGACTCCCAAAACTATTTGAAGTGGGGACTTGTTTTTTGGAAAATCTCACTCCAAATGCACCTGCTGAACCTTTCTGAAAGTGCTGGATTTAAGATAGAACCCATCCTTCCTAATGCAACCATCAGTGTTACGGAAATAGTATCTACTGCCCTCTTTAATTATTACTGTGCAGTATTTAGGTTATTTCTTGTACCTAAAAGCCAAGCTAGGCTCTTCTGTGTTGATCCCAAAGGAGACTGGACTAGTAGTTTGGAAATGTTCAAACACCTAACCACTGTATGTATGACAGAAGGCTGTCCAACAGAAAAGCAGCAGGCACGAGAGAGCTGAGGAAGGAAAACAGGGAAAAAAATATGAAAGACATGACAAAAATATCTCATTTTCACACTCTTCCAGCTGCAGCACATCTGCATGGGATTCAGGTTGGATCCCATCACCCAGATTGGTACCACTCAGCTGTTCAAAGCAGGGCCTGCTGAAGAGTCAAGAGATGCATGGACCTTGCACTCAAGTTCCCCAAAGGTCTTGAAAAAATTCAGCTGAAGTGGACTGAAAGGAAAAATTCAGTTGGATTTAGGTGCTACCAGTAGGGTGGGTATTTTGTGGACCCGCTGTCACAAATTTTGTGGTGGTTTTTTTTCTCATCACGGGACAGAAGACAAAGTCCTACACTTACTTGATACACATTGACTTTGTGACTATCTTTTTCTCTATAATGTATTTTACGTGTTTTAAAAGATGAACAGACAAAAACATTTAATCTAAAATATCCTTGTAGGGGTAACACCTCAAGACAAGATGGCTCTCACCGCACAGTAGATTTACAGGATGATTAAGAATGATAAAAGCCTTAGCGAACAGCTGTGAAAACTGGGCCTGTGGTCACGTGGACTTCAGGATGCCCAAGAATATCATTAAGATGTTTAGTTACTGTACGCATTATTCCCCCCAAACAAGCATGAGTCCCTATCTGGGCCACAGGGAAAGCTCCAAGTCATGAAACAAAGTGGAGAATTAACATCTGAGGACCAGCACGACAAATTATTGATAATAAATTGTACTGACAGGAGAAATACTTGCAGCACCCTGGTCCAGGCTTCCCCTAGGGGGTACAGGGAGCAATGCAAGACAGTCCTATGATGCCGGGGAGAGAGGACACTGTGCTCATGTTAGAGGCTGGGCAATATGTGGGATCTCCAAGTACAGAAAACTTTCCATAAACTGCACAGCCATTTAGCTTGTCCAGTACTGTATTGATAAAAAACCCCAACTTGGTCAGCCTCAAGAGTCCAGATACATAACAACAGAGTATTAGCTAGCTGCTGTGGATTAGCATGCAATTAACTTTAGGACATCCCAAAGGATAACCTGTGCTGCCGTCCAGGGGAGAGGAATAACTCTGTTATGATAAACCACAAATGCCCTGTAATTACCCAGACACACCACAGCATAGTCATCAGCCCGTAATTAGGTGGTCAGCAGTTATCATGGCATTGAAAGGAAGCCACAGAATGTTTGTGGAATTTAAAATGTTGCTAAATATTGTTTTAGGGTTCAGATAAGTAAGAGGTAGAGGAGGAAACAGAAAAGTAGGTATAAAAAAGAAGTATTCTTCTGTTTATCATTTTTGTCTCACAATCAATGGATAGGAAACTACTGCTGAATAAGTGAACTGAAACGAACAGCGAAGCTGAAATTGGGATATAGACCTTCCCAGAAGAGCTTCAAGTGGTACATTTATTCGTCTGCTCACAGGGACACTCCACCTCAGTCAAAGGAGCAAGCATCCAAGACTCACCTGTCAGAAGGATCACTTTCACACGTCAGTGTGATGATCAACACTCCTCCAGCTGCAGCCTGGTGACTTCAGAGTGAATGGAACCAGCCCTCAGAAAAGTAAGAAGCCTCTCCCCTGATAAACCTAGACTGCTCTGCTTCCATAATGGTTTAGTCCAGAGCGTTGGAGCCAGTTTGTGTGCCACTGCAGGAACAAGCGATGCTGTTTCCAGCCCAGAGAGCTTGATACAGACACTGCAAGCAGAAACAGTTTATGCTTTTCTGTCTGGAAAGGCTCTCTGAAAGCAATTTCCTTGGAAGGAATGACTGATGGGAAGACCCAGACATCTAGGCACGCACAGTCCAGGAGGCTCCTCCAGTGTATTGATGATAACTTTTTGACACAGGTGGTGCAAGAACCAACAAGGAGGGGAGCACTCCTGGACCTAGTATTAACAAACGCAGAGGGACTAGTGGAGGACATTAGGGTTGGGGGCACCCTGGGCTGTAGTGATCATGAAAAAATAGAGTTCAGGATCACGGGTGCTGCACACAAAGCAGCAAGTAGGGTCACAACCCTGGACTTCAGGAGGGCTGACTTTGATCTCTTCAGGAAGCTGCTTGGGGAGATCTCGTGGGATAGGGCTCTGGAAGGCAAAGGGGCTCACGAGAGCTGGCTGGTGTTCAAAGACCACTTCCTCCAAGCTCAAGATCGNAATCACTCTGCTGAGATCAGTACACGGATCACACACAGTGACAGTGCAGTGCATGCTCAAGAACAGATGTTGGTTCTCATCTCAGAAATACCCGTGCTCATCATCTGTTGTTGGAAGGAATCTGTACTGCCTCTGCAAGGGAAATGATTGATCAGGAGCCAGACCCATGACACTAAACTTTCTATGGCTTTAGTTAGGGAGCCCTGGGAGACATAGCAATCTGTGAATTCAGGATATACTTTCTTATCAGCATACACTGCAAGCAGAATTGACCTGGCAGCCTGCGACTGCAAGACTCTGATTTCTCAGCTCAAGCTCTTCTCTTCCATGTTTCCAGATGACTACACTGAGCACCATGCAACAAGAGCTGCTGTCTTTGTCCCCTTCAAAAAAGGGATTTGATGCCTGAATAACAGACTCCTAGGGGAGCCCAAAGTTGAAGAGAAATCCTGCTCTCCCATTGGATAGCAGAAAATGCCGCTCTGTGCTTCCAAAGCTGACCAGTAGGAAGACTCCAACTATGAATTAAAATTCAATTTGTAAAGAAACCAAGAATGAATTATGGAGTAAAAATGGAGAACATGCTGGATTACATTGTATAAGAATGTCAGCTCTGCTCTGGGATGTTTACAGGCAAGCTACAGATTTCAACTTTAATTAGGTCACAAAGTAGAAAATGAAAATATTTCACTAACCAAAAAGATGAATGGTGTGACATTTGTCCTCCAGATTAGTGACAATTATTTTGGGAGATGAATAAATAGCAAAGTCAAGATGAAATTTCATATTCCACAGAAAAGACACAAGAATAAACATAAAATTTCATCCCGAATTTCTAAATTGGTCCATAAATCACAAGTGGAAAGAATCCAAATGTGCAGATTGAGGCAAAGTATAAATGCTCCTGCTCACGATGTTTAACCTTCAGTATCTTGGCCCCACAATGAGTGAAATAGCTGCCGACATGTTTTACAAAAGCTTTACAACTAGCCAGCCTGGCAATTTACTACTAAAATTCCAGAAGGTTTTCATGTAGAAGAGAGAAGGCAGAGCTAGATCTTGATCTGATGTAGAACAGGTAGCTATGAAATACAGGTGACACAACAGCTTTTAAAAAAAAAAGTTTCTTAAAAGGAAGAATGATTTTGGACATGCTGCAAGACATCGTTGTGACTATGAAGCTGGACCCAGGAGACAGCGGTCAATTGGGTGAGTCTCCAGTACCCACTAGAAGCTCTCATATTAGAAAGACTTCCTGACTCTTTTGTGATATTGCTGGACCCATGTGTGCCAGCAGAGATGAAGATCTGACTGCAAAGGCAATGGTCCCTGGGTACTAATACTGTGGATTCATTCAGGCTGTGGATCAACAGCTTGATGTGTTCTGTTCTCATTAGTGCATGGAGAGACAGTCAGAGACAGCAGTGATCTGTGACTCTGCAGGTACCTGTGCCAGGGCTCTGGGAGAGATATCACCCTCAGCACCTCTGGAGGATGAGACACTGCATCCTGATGGCAGCACTGGAGTTCAATTAGGCAAATGCTTATCCTTAGGTGCTGAACCCTCTGCAGTGACTATGAAGGGAACCTTCATGAATTTGGATCCAAACCTCTAACACATTCAAAAGTACAGTGAAAAAATAATGAGGATCTGGCTGCACTATTGCTGCAAAGAGTGGGGCAGGGAGAACGGGGGTCAGAACGGGGGTTCATGATGTGGACTCAGACAGCCAGTATGGCTGGGTACTCCTTGCCTGCATGTTGCATTCCCTGTGTCCAGGGTTAGGGAAAATTTCTGCTTTAGGTCACATTTTGGAGTTAGGATCTCCCAGTTCTTTGGTTTCATCAGAGCTACATCATAACTGCAAGATCTAATTCCTGAAACTAGCAGACGATATGACGTTACCATCACATGTACAATGCAGTATACATATTAATTATATCTGTAACCATAATCATATGGAGACATAGAAATATGAAGACCTTGATGTGAAAAATATTTTAGTAAGATGATTTAATGACTCATCACCCATGGAAATTATTCTTTATCTTCTCATCTACCAGGACATTCTTCTGTTTTATATAGCAATTGCAGACGTTCACTGTGTCACTGTGCCTTCTGTTCACTGCCATTAATTCTCCTTAAGTCTAAATTAAAACTGCTTCAAATGTTTTTTTAACGTCCCTCAGTTATATGGTACATCCTCTATAACGCTTTCCTCTTACAGGTTAGTTAAAGACTAGACAACATGATCCTCTAACCTTGATCCATCAGCCAATTCCTTATGGGTGGATGGAGGAGCATGTACAGAGACCAACTGAGAACAGTGAAATTTCATAGACAAAAGGGATCTAAACAGGTTTAAGTCAGCATATCTTAAGTCAGAAAATCTTTTTCTTCTCAGAGATGTACCTTTCAACCACTTTAATCTTGGTGAACATGCAGTTGTTTGCTCTGACATCTCTCCTTCCTTCCTTCTTCTGGTAGGTTTTTTGTTTTGATGAATGTGGGAAAGCCATCTGTCATACTGTCCTAAAATTGATCAGTGATGTACAGGATAAAGCTTTGAAGCTTCCTTGTGAGACTTTGCCCATACTTACTGGGAATTAGTATGTGTCAGTGTCTCAAAGGCCCTCATCTGTGTTGCTGCCACTTAGCAGGTTATTGTCCATTTGCTGACTGATGGTAACCAGCAATCTACACATACCTAGCCACTGCTGCGCAAAATAACCATGCTGCCTTAGATCTCCCTACAGTATGAGCCTTGCTAGTAACCAGGCCATCAAGGTGGCTTAGACTAATGCAGGCTTAGCATAAAGGCAGGCTTAGAGAGCTGCCAGTCAGGTACCACAGAAGTGGCACCATTCTAGGCCAGAGCAATGTTCTCTGTTTGCACTATGCATCCATTTTCCCAGATAAGTAGCTGTTCTAGCATGCTTCGCTTTTTTTCTACAGTATCTCAACACATTTCCCATTACATTTGCATTACAATGCAAGCAAAATAAAATGTAAACTCCTTATAAGCAGGAAACAACCACTGAGATACTTGCTTGAATTCTGCTGTTGCAAATTCCTACCAAAAGCAAATGCTATCCATCCAAATAAGAGCTGAGCCGGGACAGACTGGGAGGTCTCTGAGCTAGCCCAATAATACAATTCCTAGTGAGTTCCTCTGTATCAATCTGTTAGAAAATAGCAACAGTGTGAGAATGGCATAGAAAATCCCTCCGTCTTCAACATTTTGTCTTCATTTTCAAGGAGTAGGTTATATACCCAGAATGTCTGGCAGCTGGCACTTGGTCATATGGTTGTAACAGCAACATAAAGAAACATCACATGTGAGAAAATCTATCTGAATACATCTGATTTTCATCTTCATAATTGCAGTAGTCCAGTGCTTATTTTGGACAGAGAAAGCGAAACCTCCAGAGCTACCTGTCAAATAGACAAGGATAGCCTGAACTCCTACAAAACATGGGGAGTTTTACCTGAGCAAAATTTGGATACAGGTTTAAACCAGTGGGAGAGGAAGCTGCTCCCGGGAGGAAGATACACATCTGTCATGATGTTGGGATGCTGCACCATCTCCATCTCTGGCCCAAATTCAGCAAAGTATCTTTTCAGAACAGCATTTTAAATTCAGTTGGCTTTGCAGAGACTCTCGCTCAGCCCTGGGATATACCTACTGAAAGTCATATTGTAATATTTAATATTTATGTTAGAGAATCTGAAGGCTCCAATCTAGGGCTGAAAACCTAAAATACCACAAATACATTTAAACAACAGCAGTGTAGGTGTCATTATTTACTATTTAAGTATCTGTCAAGTGCTGGCAATGTTCTCAAAACATGAATCAGGACAGAGCTATTTTATTTCCAGTGGAAATGCCTGAACCTCATTTAATCTGTTTCAGCTTTTGACCTGTCAGAACCCATATGGGATGAAGCACTGAATGAATTATAGAGCAACAGCAACTTTACTGTGCCCTAATTATTTATTAAAGTATAAGTAAGCATTTGCGCAGTCCAGACTCAAGAGAACTGCCTTTCCTACTCAGAACAGCAAGTTCGGTGCATACTTTTCTGCAGCGTTGCTACTGTGTATATTACCCAGCTGTTATCTGAAAGTGAAAACAGCTATAAACACATATGAATAATCTTCTTAGATTATTTTTATCCAAGTTCAGACAGGTAACCTGGATTGTTAATCTGTCCTGTGGTTAAAGCAGAATTGAGGTAAGGAAATGTACATGTGTCAGTTTTAAAGTTGGTTAAAGTTAAAATCTCATTCCCATAAAAAGCTGGATTCTGCAGGCTGGGGGAAAAAAAACGTGCTGTTTATGCTTGCCATTAATGTTCTGAAAAGGCATTTTCCTGACATAAAACTCATTTTCACATGTTTTGGTTTTGCAGCATATTTGCAATAATAATAATAGCCGGACACCACCTCATGAGAGGTGTGACAAATCAGCTTCATCAGGTGAGCATCCCACTGCACCCCTGGTCCCTGACACTGTGGGCATAAAAACAGAAAGGAAACCCTTTTGCATCAGGTTAAAGATCAAAACAGAATATTTCATTTTATCATTTTAAAAAGAGCTGACTTGGATGTTTTAGTCTGAAAGAATAAATCAATGGAAGTTTCAACTTCAGAAGCCAATTTGGAACAAAAGGCAATGTAACAACATCAAGCTGTCCCAAGGGCCGCACAAAACCCATTTGCATCTTGTCTGTATACTCTGTAGAAGGCAGTCTAACACGAGCACTTGCCAGCTATTAGCACGTGCTAATGAGACTCCTGCTATTGCCAGCTCAGGATGAGGACGGCAGGATTTCGCACAGAGCAGAGGGAGAGGTAGTACTGGCAATCAAGGAATCATCATGGAGAGGCATATCTCCTCTGGTTGCCACTAATTAAAGCCTCTCTTGTGGCTCTTTTTAAAAAGCCTCTTTTTGAAACCACCATTTGCGGTGGTCCAAATGGCCAGGGTGGAGGCAGGGTGGGTCACACAGAGGGTCACTGTGGCCAGTGTCCTGCACTGTAACGCTGCCTCCTTTAAAGCCAGTCCTTACCCAGACCACGCTCCCACTGATGCTGGGACACTGTCTGAATACAGACCCAGAAAAATTATCTGCCTTGAACAAAACAAGCTAAAGAGGCAAGGCACCTCTGGAGACCTAGAGCCTGGAGGAACTGGAAAGTAGAAACTGGGAATCACTAAGTGCAAGGGCTCTAGGGTATTTATGCACACTGAATATGAGGTTAAAGGATTGGTCACTGTAGTTGGTCACAAACCCATATGCAAGGCTGTCCAACCTCTTAGAAGAGACAGGAACATCTCTGTGTCCAGGAGGAACACAGTCAGAGATGCCCAGTCAGCAGATTTAGCCTGTAACCTGCGTGGCGCTGAGGTGTGAGAAGCCCTGAGACAGTGGCAGCCACCAGCACGACTGCTGGGGCTCAGGCGTGCATGTGTGCCCTGTCCAGTCCTCTGGGCGTGATCGAGGATCTGACTCCACACCAGCCTCCAACCATCTCACCTGAGCAGCAGCTGATGCTCGGTTTAGCTTTTGGAAACAGAAACTCAACCTCAACTGTGGGAATTCTCATTTCAGCCTTCGCTATGATTTGCTCAGTTGGTACAGAGAGACTCACACACCCCCTTGCAAGAGTCATGGGAAAACGTACATCTCTTGCACTGCATAACATAGTCCACCTTGAGCCAGCAATGCAAGCAGATACAGCTTGTCACACAGACTGTTCTCACATAGCACACCACATAAACCTTGTGCCTTATTTGCATTGTGCATGAAAAGAGCAAGCAACATTAAATTCAATCAATCAGAAATGAAAGCAGAACCCATTCTAACAAATGGGGAGATAACAAGAGCCCCAGTTCTCCTCTTGGACACGATCACAGCTCCTCTTACGGCCAGGCAGAGCTGGGAGCGCACAAGACAGGAAGAGGGCTCTTGGAGAACAGAAGAACCTGCTTTAAGGACACGACACAGAGCTACAACAACCAGGGAGAGAGAGAAGTAGAAAGAGACATACTGGAGAAGCTGACCATTGCGAAATGCTGACATCGGTCTCCTGTGAATTCGATCGGACACCTACCGGAAGAAAGAAAACCAGAAAGGGAGAAACAAGATAGCAAAATAACACCCAAACAGACCGAACTGAGGCCCCTTCTGATCCCTTCCACGACTCCTATCCATCTGCTCTCAGCCTTCACCCTTACCTGCATCCCTAAGCCCTAGCCCCAAGCTGACACCAAGAGCAATCCCTGACTAGACCACTCTACATCCACCGTTGTGCCCGGGAGGTTTTAAGTAGTGTGGTGCATTTTTTGTCTTCAAACATACTTTGCTTAGGATCTGGCATGTACAATCGCAAAGGCAGTTTCTCCAAACATCTCTGTCCGAAGAATCCATTTGGACATCTGGAGGGGAAAAGGGGAGAAATCACAGAACATGTCTGGCACCATTTTTGAGGCTAAGGTCAGAAATAAAAAGTGCATTGTGATGAATGGAAAAAATAAAGGCTTTACGCGCGTATTTACTCTTTACTTTGCTTTAACCAGGCACCTGCAACGTCAGCATTCCAGCCCTATTTTTGGCCTAAGTCTTCCAACAGCCAACCAAACCCCTCCTTTCCTCCTCTCCCTGCCTCCTTCCTTCTCACCTGCTAGAAGCACCAGCTGTCAGGAAGATCGGATGGGCTGGATGCTACTTTCAGAGAGTCTCCTTGGAGCTGCTATCTAGACAAGACTGGCAAGAGGCACCACAGAGCGGTGAGCAGCTGCTCAGGCAATAGTAAGCGTTGTGTACAGCAAGCACCTTCCTGTTACTACCCCAGAAGTACCCACAGGACATTCCAGGGAAAAGGGTTATCTTGTGGTTAGAGAGAAAGCATGTGCAGAGTCTCTGTGTTACCAGAGAGAAAAGGACAGAGAAGAAAGGTGAACCGATCAGGTCTCACATGCTGCTCAACTGCGAGGCTCTTCCGACCAACGTTACATGATGGGACGTGATGGGCTGGCTCACGGGGCACCAGTTATGTATTAGCATGATGCTGCAGTGGCAGGGATGGTGCCCTATGGATGAGGGCCACCAGACATGTGCATCAGCCCATGAGTAAGCTCCCTGGAGCAGCTCCCAGGCTGAGGCAGTTTTGGGAGCACAGGGACCAGGGCAGGGGTAAAGCGGGAGCTGCTGAACCACACAAAGTGCAGCAGCCACAGCTGCAGGTGAACCTGGGAAGCGATGGGAGCTCAGCTGTGGATGGTCAATTGCTTGTCCCCTAGGCACTTATCTCTCTCCTTCACATCTTTTCTTCTGGCCCCTTGGACAGTCCCTCCATGTTATCCCTAGCTTTCTTGAAGTCCCAGCTCTTACCTGTCTTACTTCCTCCCTCCCCAAATGACTTCTCATCCCTCTGATCTTAAGAGAATTTTATAACTAGATGTTAAGATTAACATCAGCTTTCCAACTTCCCAGGGTAAATGGGGCTGTAGGCTCTGCACCTCATACATATCAGACCTTCCTCGCTCTCAGATGCCACCCACAAGATTGCACTGTCCCTCAGCATTTGGCAGGCCCCAGCTGGTCACCAAAGAAGGGACTGAAAGACACCTCAGCAAAAAGGACATGGACCAGAGGCCTGAGCCTGAGGTCAATGTCTTAGCTCCCTGACGGTCCACTGTGAAGGACAGCAAGCAGCCGGAGCAACCTTGGCACAGTGTCAGATGGCTGGTCCCAACCTGCGCATTTGGTGTGGTGGAGGAGGTCAGGTCCACATCCAGGTCCCGTGCGCTCACTGCCAGCCCTACACGGGCAATGCAGATCTGACCCTTTCGTGCCTCTCGGAAGTATGCTAACTCCTGTTCCCAGTCTACAGACATAGCACTGATGGGGAAGGGATGGCTTTGATGTTTAATATGACCAGAGCTTTGTAGTTCCAAAGCTTGTTGGCAGTTTAGTTCTGTACTGTTGCTCAAGGGCTACGGCAGCATTTGGTGCTCTTGACAGATTTATGTTTAGATGGCATGTTACAGATATGCAACTCCAGCAGCAATAAAACAAAAGTCAAGAAGAGAGACTAATTCCCGTTTCTCTCTACTTGCTTAAGGGAACACAGGTTTTTTTCAGCAACTATTTAGTTCCCTTTTGGGGGGAAGAGGTAGAAATTTGAGAAGTCTTCCTATTCATTATGCCCAGAAAACCTTGGGTTTTAATAGTTCTCGCCAATTATGGACATAGACTGATTTGGACCAGCAGGTGTGAATCATGCCATATGAGGGAGTGCTCGGGGCTCTCAGCAGCCTCACCAGATGTACATGGGGACACCAGCCCATCTGTCAGGCCTGCAATGATATAGACTTCTTCAAGTTGGAAGTTGGAAGTCTCCAAATGGGAGAGGTGAGAGTCAACTGAGGTCTGGGGAAGGACTTTAGGAGGCACCAGGTGGCTGGGCACAAGGCAGGACAAGGTATAAAGATCTCCTGACGGACATGGCTGGTGCCATTCCCCAGTGCATAGATGTCTAATCCCTGCCTGAAGACATGCAGTAACACTCCTGGGGGGAAGGCTGAGGCATTTGCTGACACACTGATACACCTCCTAAGGGAGGCCATCCTGTGGGAAAACCTGCTGGTACTCCAGAGGTAGCCTGAGCCTCAGTGCTGGATGCTGGATGCCTACAGGGGACCTGCAGATACTCCGCTGAATCCAGCATGATTCAAAGAGAAGATACAACCAATAAAAGGCTGCATAACCTCTGCATCCCATCTACTGTCCTTCTCCACCTGAACATCTTCACAACTCCAAACCTGTCCAACTTTCCCCTAAAGAATGCATTTCCCAGTTCTCCAAGGCAGGGTGTCCCATGTCCAGGGGACAGTTCACCTGCTGTCCCTCTTACAGAAGAAAGCTTTGGAAGGCTTTGCATGACTGAGGTGGCTTTAGTGCCTGATTTCTTCGTGGTTTTCATCACAGTTTTGTTAGGTCTGCATGAGGAAAAAAACTCGTGTACCCTCACTGCCCATGATGAACTTATTTCTGTGCTACAGAGCATCTGGTTTTTTGGGACCTGTGCTAACACCTCCATGTGGGAGTGTGCTGGGCTATTTGTGCACCCCAAAATGCTTGGGGTAAACTTCAGGGCGTGGCTCTGCATGAGGCTTCACTGAACTCCCTCGTCATACACTTAAGTTTCTCAATATCCAAGTCACTTTTGAACCTGGAAATCTGACTCCATAGTCAGGCAAATCTTTGAAACACTCATCCTCCTCTCTCATTCTTGGACGTTCATCTTGAAGCACAGGAGAGGGAGACATTCCAGTAACATAATTTCAATACCAGGGAGCCCAGATACGTCCCAAGGGAAGCCCAAGCCCAAAGGGTTATTATCAGGCATGAGGCCTGTTGACCTTCCCCGTAATGAAGCAGAGGAAGCTGGTGCTGGGAAGTGGATTGAAGAAGATGCCTTGTTGGCAATCAAAGAGCACAAACCGGAGGCAGCTGGGTGATGCAGTCTCACAAGGACAGCCTTCGGGAAGAATGACTTTGGAGAAAATATTGATTGCACTGGGGTTTGAACAAGGTATCCAAAAAATCCTTTCTGAAGTTTATTCTTCACCACTGATAGAGTAGTGAATTTATTCACAGAGCCTTCAAGGGTATCCAGTTTAGCTAGCAACATACTGCCCATTTGTCTGGGATCTGAGATTTCATGTGTGTTGTGAGCACACCAAAGGGCCTCAAGGGTGCTGCTGAATGAAGCAAATATCCTACCCACCTCAAAAAGGGCACTTCATCTGAAAGGAGCTAAAACTGTCTCAGGGGCACATCCGCAAAAGGACAGCCAAGGCTGGAACTTCAGCGTGACTGAAGCTGCATGCCATTAAGGAAAGACTGAAAATTACATGAACACTGGTGGAAGGAAACAAAAACCCAGAAAAAGAATTGTTGAGAAGTGAAAACGCAAAACAGAAAAGTGTCAAAGAAGCTTTGATGTTATGACAGCTACCATACAGCTCATCTTCAGTTCTCTCTAGTCAGCCTAGCATGGGTGGGGACAAGAGCTTTTCACAAAGAAGGCAGTAGATAACTGTCTTCTCTGTGTCTAGGACAGCTCAGGCTTTTCATCTTTAGTTACCAGTGAATCAGCACTGGGAAAAGTGACAGAAAAGAAGCCTTCATCAACATGTCATCTCCCAAGCTAGCATACAAGCTGCCAAGACACATGTGCCACTCTGGCATCCCGAGGTCTCGATTCCTCATAAGCAAGGCTGCTGGCAGTAACAGTGACCAGGAGACCTTTGAAAGCATATAGTGCTTGTGGTTCTTTTTTCTTCAGCTGTCTCATACTTCTAGTCTGGTGAAGATGATTTGTTATTTATTACTATGGATCCAGATGCGACTTCTAGGGAAGAAATTTCCAGCATGCATGGCACATGAGTCTAGCAGTCTGGACAGTAAAAGCAACGGAAAGCACTCTGTCTGCATGCAGAGTCTGCTGCCTGTGGCAAGAGCTTCTGGGCAGCTCTTCTTCAGTGGGCAAGCATATGGCCTGATTGATAAACCTGAAAGTTAAGGCTCATTTAGATCGAGAGCTATCAGATGGTCTTTGATCATGGCATCCTTCTTCCTGTACATTTGACCCTGGTCAAGAGGTTTTGGCTGGCTATGCCAGCAAAATGGAGTCCCTTCTCCTTTTGAAAGCTCTTGCAGGGACTACATAGATGGTGGACTATTCCAGGACTTCCTGGTCCACTCAGTGGTGTCATGGAGGCCCACCATGTCTCTCCTCAAAGGCCAAGGGAAGTGGGCAAAACTGTGTCTGTAGAAATGGTCCTGGGGAAGTATAAAGCTGCACCAACCTCTTGCAGACAGCACCTTGTCCCCTCTCTAGCCTGTATGGAGGACATCCAAGACCGCCCTTGCTTAACTCCATCCCTCTGTGCCTAACCAGGTGCATGAAAATGAAAAAATAAATTGCCAAAAATTGACTACTCGCAAATGCCATCAATAAAACCGGCCAGGGATTTTTCTGTCCATATCCTATTGTTGATGGAAAATGTCCAATTCTTTTTTCAGTTTTGACCAATTCCTTAAGACCTTTTTTTTTGCCCCGTTTTGAAAACGTCCACAAAGTTCTGCTGCTGGATTCAGGATGAATTGCAGTTAAATATTTACATGGTAAAAAAAATGCAGTAAGATGATCAGTCAAATAATGCATCTCAAGAAGTACAAACAAAAATGGCTTGAATAACCTATTCCTATGTTGTTTGCAGAGCACTTATTTCTGAAAATTGAAAAACTTTGACCTTTTGCGCTGTATCAGGGCAGAGCAATAATTACTGTTAATTATTATTAGTTACTCTGAAATAATAACATCATTATAATAATGTTCCTGCTGGAAGCTAAACTTTTTCTGCCCATCTGTTGATCTAAATCTTGCAAGGGTTGGCATATTTCCTTTGCTCCCCCAGATCTTAATTAAAATTCCTAATTCCTAAACTAAAATTAAAATGCCATATTCGGTAGCTCTTATAATGCAATCCATGTTACAGAAGAATGTGAACGAGCAGGTGCTTCAGAATAATGGGATAAGGAGAAGCTGTAGCAGAAAGACACAATGCACTGATATAACCTAACGGAGAATGTTTCAAGCATGTTGCTTATTTTTACGAAGGGCTGAAAAAGAAGACAGTTCTGTCATTGTCCCCTGACCAGTCCCAAATGGTCAGGCTCTGTAAAGCCACAAAAGGCTGGACTCCATAATATCACTGATGGGAAGAAAAGAAACCAACCAGAATAAATGTAGAGGCCTTATCCAGAGCAGCTAATCAAGGCATGTTTGTAGAGTCCAAACCAGAGGGACACCTACTTCTGGGCTCGGTGAAGACAACAGTGCACCTCCAACTGAGCTGTAGGAGCTCACCAGGATTTGCGCTGTTGTCTTCACTGAGCCTCACACAGATAGTTCTTAAGGATCTGCTATATTTATACGTGCATTAAAAAGGACATATTGAACAGGATGCATAGACAGGCCACTTGAACCCCAAAAGGTACCTGATCTCATCACTCAAAATAAACAGCATGCAAAACCCAATGAATGAGTCCTGGCTGGCTCAGGAGATTTGGAACAGGATGTGGAGATTTTCACCCCAAGCTCAACATTGTGTGCTCTTCATTTCCAAGGACCTCCCCACAGAAATGCTGATATATCCATGGCAAAGTGACGTACTTGTGGCTGTACAATGTGCACCTTGTGCTGACCAAATCAGAAAAGTCACTGAGGGGGACGGCATAGCTCTTGACACCACAGGAGAGCTGAGCAAGCTGTGTTGCAAGGAGGACCACGGCCATACGAGATCAGCCCGATATTCAGCACTTTGAATTGTGCTATGAAAAAAGCACAGGAAAACTGGCAATGTGGCTAACCCTTCAGAATGATCTTTCCCTTTTCCTGGGAAAATCTGCAGGAACATGGAGGACATAAGCAAATGGGCTTCTAGGAAGTGAATACATAACTTTGTAATTTGGTGATTTGCATACATCAACTAGTTTAAAAATTAATTGATCTTTTCTTTTTTGCTTTGTTTGGTTTTTTATTCTCTCCTTGACTTTCACTTTTTGTCCAAGATCCTCCAGGCCTCTGACCTCACTCTCTCATGTAATGCAATGCTGTCAGCCCAAACCCAGAGAGTCTGTTTATCTGCCAGCATTTGTAAATCCTTTAGCGTGACTCTTGCAAGCGCAACCAATGCAACATGATGGGGTAGTGTTGCTCTATATAGCTCTTTAAGTCTTCTCATCCCAGGGACCCTGGGCCAGGGTACTCACCACTTTGATTACATCAACCACACAAAAGAGTCATGAAGCATTTTTAAGTGGGGAGAGAAGGGTTGTGCAGTGATAAGACTTGGCTTTATTTCCTTGTTTGCTGGGAAGAACCCAACTGTAGATAATGTGTGCCAGGACCTAACTAGGAAAAAGAGCATTTCTGCTGTGATACACACGCTAGCACAATCCCGTGGGGCATGGCACCCAACAATAAAAGATTAGAGCAGCCTCAAACTGCTCTAAGTTGTACGAAGAACCCAATGGTCTCCAGGACAGAGGCAGACCCAAGATCAGAGGCTGCTAGTCATCCCAAGCGCTATGTTCAGCTGGACACAACAAACTAGTCACCACTCTTCTGTGTCCCAGCCCAGCTCAAGGTCTTGAGACTTGCTTGTGTACATCCCTTCAGCAGGCACTGGAATTTGCTCTACTCAAACTCGTCACTTCCCTACAGTTATGGTGAGAAAACAGTCCAACTCATATGGCCTCTCTGAGCAAAATGGTCTGGAGAAGGGTCAAGAAATTATTCCTGTCAACAAGAGTCTGGGGCTTTTTAATTTACTACGGCTGTTGAGTCAATTTTGTATGTGTGTGGCTCAGTCATTTCCTGGGTTTATGTCAAAAATCTGCAGAATATCTGAGGTAGATTGCACTTCTCCCATCTAACTTCCAAGTGGTCTGTTTGAGAGTCAGGATAACAGCACAAATTATATCATGTTCAGATTTCCTTTGACACTAGCATGTGTAGAATTTACTTCAAATAAGGACATAATTATAAAAGTACAAAATTGGAAAAAGGTACAACTTCTGGAACAGCTCCAAGTCCATTCTGGGCTCTTCCCTGATGAAGAAAACGCATTGTCTAAGTCGAGCTGAAGTGTATTGAAAAGGATGGAGGAGGTGTGTTTACAGGCAAACAGTTTGTTTCCCAGGATTTATATGACCAGGAGGAACACGTTTCTGGGAAGCCTGTAAAAAAATAATAATAAAAGGCCAGCGGCCAATCTGTAACGAATCAAGCATAAGCCTCTTCAGGAGAAGAAATCATTTGAGAACACAGGTACTCTTTTTGCTCCTGAATGCCAGGGGTAACATCTACAGGAAGGATTGCCTATGCTTGAGGACAGCTGAAAACAATGAAATCCACTCCAGGAAGCTGATTACAGGATGGTGGCAGCTAGTGCAGTAGCAGAACACTCTCGAATCCTGTTCTCTGATAGCTGGTAGGGCCAGTAAAATCACATGGATGCCGGGGTGCTAGAGTCTCCTTAGCACTTGGTGAAGGAGGACTGCAGGCTAGCACACGGTGCCAGAAGACTCCTCAAGGCCCTGCTGACTCTAATCAAAATAGCAAAGTGGGAAGAGCGCACAGAGAAATGCATTGTTCCTGGCTCAAGATGCTCACGTGGCTCTTGTTTGATCTCCAAGGCGTTTGAAGAGGTTGTGTGCAGAAGGACCTATTGATCTCCTCCATGCTTGCGTCTCAGAGGCTGGAGGACCGAGGCTGGAGGACCAAGGCTGGTTCCCATGTTAGAGAGTTCAGAAAAGCAGGTCAAAGCCTGCATCTTTGCCTCCTCTAGTTTCTCTTCTGAATCTGTACCAATGTATCTTTCACAAACTCCAGCAACACACCTCCTGCCCTGGTGCATCAAGGAAGCTGTGAAACATTTCAGCACTTTGCTAGTTTGCAGGCAGGCAAATGTGATGTCTGTTTATCCACCATCAGTCTTGGGACTGCCATTTTATGGGAAACACTATGTTTAGTCCAAATGCTTCTCCATTCCTCAGTAACTAACTATTGCCTTCTGGAGTCCAGAAACTCGGAAATTATATCACTTCAAAAGCCAGGATTTCTTATCTTCAGTCTATGATTTAATGATAAAACCAAGGAGAATGAACATCCAGATATCTCCTCAAGCACTAAGATCAGAAATTACTGTTCTGTGTGGAAGTCATTTGTGTCCCCTGGGTTCCTGTTAACACACAATAGTCTTTTCCAGCAGATGAACAGTACAGACGTTCAAAGCACCTCCTTTTGGTTAACACTTTGCTGCCCTTCCATACTCATCCATTCAATTCCCATCTGGCTTTAGCAATTGGTATCTTGGGACTCATCAGAAAAGGAAATCATTTTACCATCTGCAAGTAAGGAATTAAGGCTTTCAAATGATATGAAATAATTAGGTCTGTTTTGTATGGCACATAAAATCTTAATGGAATCCATCACTGAGCTTTCCCTCTGTTCATCAGCTATCACAGCAGCCTGGTTTGAAGGTAGACTCTTTCTTCGCAAGGCTGGAATCACTTTGGTTAAAACAGTCTATCTGCTGAAGATACTTGATAACCACCACTTGTATCACTCATTAGGAAAAGCAAAGCCTTACGATTAGAGCTGCATATGGCAGGTCGGGTAACTCTTGTTATAATTAGAAATTGATCTGATTTGAAAAGGCTGGATCTGGATTCAAGTTCTTACCAAAAGAAAAAGCCTTGAGAACTATGCTTTTGGCACCACCACATTGCTTACAGATAGAGATTTTGATTCATATGCTCCCCAAGGCTTCAAGGGTTGAGCCCTCTCCAGCATGGAAAGATTAGAACTGCTGGGGCTTCCTGGGGCTACAACCACACCAGAATAGCAGCTGTGACTTTGATTCATCATATGGAGTTTTCCTCATGTTTCCTGTGGGGAACACTGGCCAGATGAACTAACAGGACCACCAAGAAGCCAATGGCAGACATAACTACCCTAAAGCACAGGTCTGTGGTGTACAAGGGCTGCTCTCACTTCACACTATGGGAAATGTGGAGGACCACAGCATCTGGTTTCTGTCCTATCCATCTCTTTTCATGTGTGAAGGAGCAAGTCTGGGAGAACTGAAAGGTACTGTTCATCCTATGTCCTCACCACCATTGATCCAGCATTGGAAAGTGAGAGTGCAGCAGCTCAGCAGAATGCATTTTCACATGGTCTTTCCCACTGCTCCCTGCCGAAACAAAGGAGTACAGGGAGAAGGAAGGAGTTGTGCTAAGCATAATCCAGCTCTCAGCCCTTCCACGAGTGGTGATGGTTCTGTTCAGATGCGTCTTTCAAGGCCTGAGGAGTGAAGTTGTCTAGTGAGCATCACAGCATGCAGTGGCAGTGGTACAAAGTCGACATCCACAGATGTAAATACCTTTGGCTGTGCATCTCCACAGAGAGGTCTAGGCCACGCAGGGAGAAAACAGTCAGCTCTGGGCTTCTCCAAGCTGGGCACAGTGACACCTGGATCCCCAGGGTTGCTCAGAAGCCAACTGCACTTGCTCAGCAAATGCACACCCAGGGCACTGCCGCATGCTCAGTCCGCAGGAGCCCAGGAGCAGGTGCTTTGGGCACCTACATCTCCAGCACTGGTAATCAGACTCCACTTTTCATTCACAGTCCCCATTATGCTTGGAGGGTGAGCTGTGAGATACTGTTGGGCTTGCTGGATACGACAGGTTTGAGCCAGAGGTGAAAAGGTCTCACATCCTATTCCACATCCCTTTGACTATGCAGCCCCACTTTAACCTCTCCAAGAAATTCCATTTTAAGAATAACTTAGGATGTCTCCCTGGGGTGTTTTGCAGGTTTTAACACTTGAAGGGGAGAAGTAAACAACCCACAGCCTGCCACAAAGTGGCAGAGTGGTGAAAAGGTGTGTGCTAAACCCCCCTCTGGGCCCATGAGGTGCAGAGAGGAGAGGTAAGAGGTGGGTCTCAGCAAGAGACCCCCTCCAGTCACGGAGAAGGGAGGTGGCTATGCACTGGGGAAAGACCACCAGCTCAGAGGGGATGACGTGTCAGTGGGGGACGTGGAGCTTTGACCTAGCTCAGGGAGAGCAAAAGGGCCCCAACCTTCCCTGAAGCTGCAGAGGAGAAAGGGAAGGAAGGGAAAGGAAACAGCCAGGACAAACATATTCTCAGAGGAAGAGTCAGGACAAGTGAATAGTGGCACTCACACAAAAAAAGAAAATATGAACCCTTCTCCCCCACCCCCACCCCTGTCGTCTCCCTTTCTGAACCTGCCCAACTCAAACTGCAATTGCCAGGAGAATTTCAGAGCCACCCCTCCTCCAGCAGTTGCACAGAGGTCTCCTCTCCGCCAGTCAAGTAATTTCCATATTGACACAAGAACTACACTCACTTACTTGCAAGACAGCTGATTAATCCCCTCGATGTAGTAGCATACCCCACCATTGACACAATAGGACTTGGCTGTTTCGTTGCATTTTCTAGCATGCCCGGACCAGGAGGAGAGAGTTGTGGTTACTGCAGGAAAAAAAAAAAAACACACACACAAAAAGGATATATTGTTATTTCCTTTGTTGGGCAATTCTGTTTTCTTAGATGATTTTCAACTACTTAATTTGCCAAGGTAAAATCCCCAGAGCTACAAACCTCAGCCCGTGCCTATAGACCCACCTTCACCTTTTCAGGTCCTGGGGCTGCGATTTGACCTTTCCCAGCAAAAGTGGCCAAGTGAGTGAGGGTCTGAGGACACGCCTTCCTCTAAGCATCATGTCAGGACAAAATCATATTTTTGGCAAGCTGTAGGGAAATGTGCCCCTTTCCCACCTCTCTTTGCCCACCCCTTATACATGCATGCAACCCTGCATCAGCAGGCAGGCGGGAGGTTAGGAAGAACATGTGTTGCAGAGTCACAGAGCCACGGTGGCATGCTGCTGAGGCCTGATTTGCATCATGAGACTGGATCAAGATCCACAGAGGACATTTCATTGCTCCACATCTCTGTGAGGAAATGAGTTTTCAGAGCCAGAAGCAAGTGCCCCCGGAACATTTCCAGTGCAAGCAAAACAGCTCCATCTCTCCCTCCCCATTTTTGAGCATTTCTCTCTCATGCCCCAGTGGGGCTGCCTCAAGAGACCAAGCAGACGTTCAGCTGTAGAAGTCAGTCAGACCTAGTCTGTTCTAAGAGGGAGGCAGCCAGCATGACTCAAGTTTTGTGGGGTACAGATGCTTTTCCAAATCCAGCCTCTCTCTGGAGAAAAGCTTCCCAGCTGTGTAAGGTTTAAAAACAAAACTGACAGTACTCTGCAGAATTTCACTGCAATTCCTGTCTCTGAATGACTCAAACTTGCAGCCCAAAACTAAGAGTCTCCACAGGCAAGACAGGCTTCCTCTTTTGTTAGAGCAACTGATAAAAGTTACAGAAGCAGACAAGTTTTGGGTAATGCAGACCCATCTTCACCGAACTGAAAGAAGGGCTTGTCACTCAAAAGCATCTGCTTTTTCCAACTGAATACTTAATCTCAGTAAAGATATTCCCTCTTCCTGGACTACCTAGCTTGCTTATATCCTAACACAGCTACATCTCCAGCAGTGTGGCTGCTACCTACTTTCCAGTGCCCTTTATGTTGTACTCAAGGTTTCTGAGGGCATACCCTCCTCCATCCTGTTTTCCAAAGCATGAACAAACTTCATGGAGAGGTTAGGGACTTCAGACCAGCCACTGAAGACTGAATACCTCATAGACACAGGATTCAAGGAAGAAGGCTGGAGCCAGAGCCCCAGGCAGGAGCTAGTCAGAAGCATGGGAGAAGGTACAAGGCATGCCAGAGCCTGCCCCAGAGGGAGACAGGGCTGCTCCCCACACCTCGGGCATCCCCCATGCCTATTCCGCCTCCACAGCAGGCTCAGAGGCTGCTGCGGGTGCCTGCCCTGCTGCCTCCAGCTGCAGCCCACATCACCAAAGCCAAGGTCTCCATTCTCACGCTCGGGCTCCAACCCAACGCCTGCCAGGCACGTCCAGGCTCTCACAGCTACAAGAGTGCTCCCAGCATCCTGAGAAGCCTTACACATTTGGATGATGCTTGGCACATGTGCAATCGAACAAGCTTGTTCTGGCCCTCTTGCTTTTAGGGCTATCCCTGACTTCATGGGGTCCATGCCTCTCTGAATGAGGAGTTCACTCATCAGGCTGGGCACAGTAGGAGCAGCCCACTCTGTAACCAGCCAACCTTGCTGTTCATTTTGCTTGAACCAATGCATCGTACAACCCCATTGTCTTCTGTTCCCATAGGGAAGCCAATGCCTTCCACAGTCTGACAGAGCTGGGGCTGTGCACCAAGCACAGCTATTTCTGTGCTTTGCCTTGAGTAACAATCGCCTCTGGGGTTCTCTTTTCACAGCTATCCAGGGCAGAGCAAGTTGTCTCAAAGTGCTCTGCAAACCAGACATGGCAAATAATTCAGCAAAGACTGAAGATACAAATGACACTGGGACAGCAAATAGCTGCTCCCCTTCTAGGGCACGTAATGCCCACCAGCAGTGTACGCATACTGGGGTGTATGCTGGGGTTTAGAACAGACCATGATTTGACCAAGTCACTAAAGAAGCCTTTGCAAAAAACCCTCAAATATGAAAACTCCCAAACTTCTGTAGGGAAATTCAGTGGTCCCTTCCAGTTAAGATTAGTGGGAACAAGAAGCCAAAGTCACTGTAATGGCTTTGTAACAAGTCTGTATAATTTATACCTTTACGAGATAGTAGCACGTTTCTTCTAAGGCCAGTGGAGAGCTGCAGGCTGAAGACAGAAAAGCTCTGACTGTTTGAGATAGCACCTGGACTTTGTTTGCAATGCCTCCCCTTTAGCTATTGCTTGATCCAGCCACTTAAATCAAACCTTAACACCAAATGCCATTTTAAAAACGATCATGGAAATCACATGTAGCCTGGCAGCGTGCAGCTGTGTCCCAGAAGGCAGGCCGCGCAGGTGCAGGGGAGGCTGTGGGTGGTGCAGGCCGCGGGGCCGGCAGGAGCCGCCTGCTCTGCCCTGAGCTCCCCCCGCGTGGCTGGGCCTGGCCTGCGCAGGCAGGAGCCACAGCAGGCCAAGGGCCCGCGGCTAAGTGTGAAAAGTGCAGGGCAGCAGGTACACAGAAGAGACGGACCTGTTGGAAGAGGTCCAGCAGAGGGCCACAAAGATGCTCCGCTGCTGTGGGGACGGGCTGAGAGAGCTGGGGGGGTTCAGCCTGGAGAAGAGAAGGCTCCGGGGAGCCCTTGGAGCCCCTTCCAGGCCCTCAAGGGGGCCTACAGGAAAGCTGGGGAGGGCCTCTGTGTCAGGGAGTGTAATGATAGGACGAGGGGTAACGGTTTCAAACCGAAAGAGGGTAGATTTAGATTGGATATTAGGAAGAAATCCTTTGCTGTGAGGGGGGTGAGCCCCTGGCCCAGGTCGCCCAGAGAAGCTGTGGCTGCCCCATCCCTGGAGGGGTTCAAGGCCAGGCTGGACGGGGCTTGGAGCAGCCTGGGCTGGTGGGAGGCGTCCCTGCAGAAAGCAGGTTGGAGATAAATGATCTTTAAGGTCTCTTCCAACCCAAATCATTCTGTGATTCTATGATTCTAAGACAGCCGCTGTCCCTTCGAACAGTCCCCAATGCTGCTGTCCCAGCACACAGCCTGGGAGCTGCTGAGAGCCACTGTTGGTTTGGAGTGCTTGCCGTCTTTCACGGTACCTTAAAACTGCACAATGAAGAGGTCTCTGTTAAAGCTGCAAGTGTGCCGTCAGCTCAGGGAGCACTGAAACTTCATGAACCAAAGCACTGGTGTGAATTGAAAGGCACATGGATGAAGAGGAAGCACAGCCTGCAGGAAGCCATCATCCCTGCAACCATCAAATGTACTGGCTGCTAGCAAGCAAAACTATCCATCTGGCAAAGTCTCACATCGTAAATCCTACAGGAAAGGATTCTGGAGTGAGCCTTCCCACAGAAAGGGAGGAGCAGAGAGGGAGAAATAAAAACAGAGCCCAGAAACCTCCCCATAGAAAACACCTCAGATAAAAGGTACCCTTTCCACCAGAAAAAGTGGATGGGAAGATGCAGTGCTGTGTGATGGGATTGCATGGGATTTTCATCCCATATTAACAATTTTGTTCATTTTAAACACATAAAAGAGACTGACATGAATGAGCCTGGGACATGCATGTTGTACACCTCTAGAAAGAGGCTGTCAACAGATCTATGCCTGTCACAAAAATACGTGGTTGATCAGATCTCCAAGAAGCGTCTTGTTAATGTCTTTATCTTTTAAATCCTGCAAGTACTGTGCCTTTTCTCCAAAAGAAGCACAAAGTGTTCTAAAACTGAATCGCAGAATCGTATTACTATGGTCCATTTGTTGGCAGCAGAGATGTAGCACAGGCTACAAAAAGAGGCATTCAGCCCAGTTCCCTGTTGAGAAGAGAATGTCATGAAATGCAGGCCATTATAAGACTATAAGCTGAGCAGTACTGGTCAAACCAAAGCCCTATCTTGTCTCTGACAGTGGCCAACAGGCAATGCTTAAGAAGATCAGCATGAGCGTGCAATGATAATTTTCTTCTGGCCATCAAGGATGAGCAGCTCACAGACAACTTAAATCAGCAGCAGTGTCTTTACATTTAATAGCCTTTGATGGTTTTCTCTTCCACAAACGGGCCTAGTTGCTGTTTGAACAAATCTAATCTTGTAGCATCCACAATATTTGTGACAAGAGCTCCAGTGTTATGCACACAGTGTGCAAAGACATGTCTCCATTTACTTCTTTTAAACTTCCTGGCTCTTGTATTAGAAAAAATAGTGATCAACTCCACTCATTTCCCCTGTGCTACCTGTAGCACAGTCAGCATCTCCTTCTTTAGCTGGAAAGCAATGATCTATTTAGTAGCTCCTTATACAGAGGTTCATCTGGCTGCAGTACTTTTTTGTGCCATCTCTGGTTCTGCTTTTTCCGTTGGAGATGACGAGTCCACCCTGCACACAAGGTATTTATGTCAGCCTGGTTTGTTCTCTATTCCATTCATAGTAACTCCTAATGTTCTTTTTGAGTTTTGATGTACTGAATACGTATCTTTATATATTACATACCCTGAAATGATATATATATATATATTATTATTATATATCTATTATAAGCCTGAAATCTCACTGCTTCGAGGTAACTCCCAAGGTGCCTGATTGCTCTGGGATCTTGCTGCAGCTGGGACTTGGTGTTTGTGAGGGCAGTAGCTGCAACTAGTTTGGGAGCAAGGACGGAGAGACCTTCCAGTTCAGAGCACAGCTCTGGTGGGGGTCAGAGGGAAGCAAAATGTCTTGCTTGGGAAATGTGCCTGGGTTGAAATGTGGCCCCCTTTGACACCATGTGTCTACAGATCACAGACAAGCACCTTGAAGCATGAGACCAAGGGGGATTTCAGTGGGTTTCCACCAGACAAGCAGGACAATTCCCAGATTCACAAGTGACTCCATTCAGTTACTTCATGTTTAGTTGTATTCCCCCATCAGCCTGAGCCACTGGAAATACCTTAACAAATACCTAACTGGTCCTGAGTCATCTGCAGTTTGATGGCTGATGTTGGTAAAGTGAGCTTCATGTACAGTTTATTTGCAGTCATGCATGTTCATCCACCTCCACTCTAAACACCATTCAGGTGTGCCTGGTGATCCAGAAATTATTTCCCACAGCTATTTTACCTTAACTGCCACACGGTACCAGGCAGATGTTACTCCCTATTGGGTGGTGTGGTAGAGTACTTCATTTGGCCTCCAACACAACTCCTTCTATCCCAAATGACTTGGAAGGTTGTAAAATTACTGACATAAATGGAGATCTGAATAAGCGAGGGAGCAGTTTTGGGTGCCAGCTGCAATCTGGGTGGAAAGGGACTCATGTGAAGGCAGTGGGAGATGCTGAGGGGGCTTATGCAGTAACATCAGTCATGTACTAACTACTGTACTAAGTACTTCAATTAATTAAGAGCAGGAAACAGGGAGTGTGCATGGGGCAAGCTACAGAAAAGAAATGGTGAAATTAGACCAGTGGGAATAAGCAAGGGGCCCATGAGACAGGGGTCTCTGCAAAAGCACAGGGAAACTGGTCACAAATCTCCTGCAAGGTGGAAGAAGGCCTGGAGCAGCTCACTCACCAGCAAGTCAGAGCTCCAGCTGGTCTCAGTCCCAGGGCTGAGAACAAAGCAGAAGGGAATAAGGAGGTGAGGATGGGGAAAAGAGGGCTGTCTCTTGATGGATATGATTGCAAACTGAAGCCACACTTCATTGCTGCTGCCCCAGTCAGTGAGGATAGTGCAGCATAAACACATGAGGGATTCAGAGCACTGTAGTTATTCAGAGCATCTAATTTCCACCACATACCTAGGTTACTAACATCAATGGCGGGGCAACAGAGAGGAGAGCCATGGGCACTGACATTGTGACGTGGACTTCCCTTCACACAATCCATCTACACAGAAAGGCCATTAATGATTGTGCAGGGATTCTTACCCAATTCCTACCGTGCACATCATTTAGCCTTTGCAGACAGCTCACCAGCCTGTTCTTAGAAATCTGGTGAAATAGTCCCCCTGCAAAGAGTTAATTATTGCAGCTCAGACTATAAATTATAGTTAATTTTTCATGAACTACAGCTACTGTCGAGAAGAACAGGGAGACAGCAATAGTTTTGCTGATCCTTTTTTTTTTTATAAATAACTTTGACTGGTGGGTTCATAGAGTACAGACACTTTATTCTCTCAATATTTAGACATTCAGCTAGACAGATGAACTCAGCTGGTTGGAGAGTGTATACAAATTGCCTGCTCTGTATATGCCTTGCGTACTTACTGATAAAACACAGAATTTCTGAGGTTCCTCTCAACCAAGTTCATTCAACTGCTTGTCAGAAGAACATGGATGAGAAGGTGTCTGGCCAAGCTATTCATTAGTTGTAGCACTGTAATCCTGGCATGAGCCACACTAAATCCATGATTTACACTGATTAATACACTGAGGGGCTGTTGATCCTAACCATTCTCTCTGTGGCAGATTTCTGTACGTCTGGTACGACACTGTCTTCTCTTAATAAACCTGAAGAGAGGTTGGATGCCCACTGCTGCTTTCTGTACATAAAAACAGAAGGGCCTGTGCAGACTATGGCTTGCCTGGCAACAGAATGAGGACTCTGGAGTTCATAAAAATTCTGCTCCTGTGTCTTTACTGGTTTGGAAATGGCCCAATATTTACCCCTGCATTTTATTGAAATAGATCCTGCTGGAATTATGTTCACAGTCCCTGAGGGAATCAGGAGGATCAATAGCTGCAGAACAGAAGTTCATCCCAAAATACAGTGCCAGACTACCGGACACTCAGAGCATCAGACATTGCTGAGCAATGCAGCACTCCCCACATCTCCCACCTGCCCTATTGAGGTGTTTCACTGAGGAGCAAGTTGAAAGGTTCCTGAGTGCCAAGGGATGGCCTGTTTCCATAGGACAGGTAGTTATTGCAGGGGCAAAGTCCTGTGTTATTATAAAACTTCTAGTTGCTCCTCCAGGCTGATCTCTCCAGCTTTATGAAGGAGATCTTCCTATGCTTTTCTCTACCACAAGAGTCTCAGAATGCACGTTATCACCACAGCATTTTATTTTCCCAAATCCCCATCATGAATCGTAATAGCAGCAACATGGTATTTCAATGAGGGGATTTATTCAACAATCTAAAAAGCCTTTTGCAGGGACAGTGCCAGCATGAATGCTTTTCAGGTCAGACAGCTGAAGTCCAAGAAGTGAAGCAACATGCCAGGATCACATGATGGAGTCAGACAGATCAGATCCCCTGGTACACAGCCTCCTGCTTTAAATGTTTGGCTTACAGCCTCAGTTCTTCCCATGCTTATTTTTACCCGTAGAGTCATAGTGGCCTGTTTTTGCATAGCATCTAGAGTACCAGATGTGATGGCTACTTAAGAAATACACAGTGTGTAAAATAAGCCATGACCAGGACCTTTCATCAGACAGGCACAACACAGCTCTTTGTAGACTGTCAGCAAGACCTGCAACACGTACACATCAAGGCATCATGCCTGCGTGCTTGCAGGCTCCACTCAATTATCAACCACACCTCCAGTTGTGGGTTTTAAATTATCTGAGCAAAGGCCACACCAGGAATTATTTTTAGTCTAAATACGGAAAACTGGTCTGTCCTCATGGCCCTTGGTGGACTGACTTCTGTCTGTTCTAGCCATGCTCTGGGCTGGCTGGACACCCTTCAACTCCAAACCAACAGCACCACGCTCCTGTTTGCAGTGCTGCTGGCTCCAGGAGAGCACAGTGCCTTCAGACTGGAGTGACCAGAAATTGACCAGCCAGTTAACATGCAGGTCTGCCATGGTCACCCAGTAAAGGCCATGCCAGATTAGACTTGAGACAAGATTTGCGGGAATTGGATGAACCTTAATTACATATCATATCTTACTAGGGTATATGCTGAAGCTTCAATTTGACTAGATGTGACTTTTCAAGGCCAAGTTGGATAGGACTTTGAGGAACCTGATCTAGTGGGAGGCGTCGCTGCCCATGGCAGCGAGATTGGAACTAGATGATGAACTTCAAGGTTCCTTCCAACCCAAACCATTTTATGATTCTATGATTTACAAACCACATCACAGTAAAGACATCACTGAGCCACTGTAATCATGCAAATCCACCAGGCCTATCTCACCTGGGACAGAGAACATTTCCAACATCGAGCCATGCTAAGCATTGGGGAAGGTATCAAATGGGAGAGGCAGAGCCTGAATGAGTCTAAACAAACTAGTTGACAAACTAGGTTCAATGACATCACCAAGTTGACAGCTATGAAATCTGTGGACCTAAACTGGTGTGTATAGAGTTAAATTTAATTGGAGAAAGGGCTGTTTCACCTACCCTCCCACAGAGATCTCTAAAGAGACTTCAGGGAGGGCTTGTGATCCCCAGCAGTTGAAACAAAGGCCTCAATAATCAATCTAGAGAGCCCGGCTTTCATTCAGGTGCCTCACATTATCCCTGAGCCCTTGTGTTCCCAGCACAACTCTGCACTACGTGTTCTGCTCTTTCTCCCTCTTTCATCTTCTCATTTGATCCCAAACCTCGTTCTGCTGCAGAGCATCCATAGAGTGAGATTAGACAGACCAGCCAGCACTGCCAAACTACACAGGCTGGTAAAGTAAAAGCATTCAACCAGATTAGCTAGACAGTGACCCAAACGGTCCAGCTGAGCAGCTGCAATAATCCACATGGTGGTTTAGATCATCTGCCCATCACTGGTGGATCCTCTTGTATCCTGATGGTATCAAAACCACGCTTCCTCCACCCAGCCTGTATTCTCTTTTTACCCTCCAGACTTTGCTTGTTTGTTGAAGTCAAGGAAATAAACTAGAGAAACTAGAACTCCACAGCAGAAAACAAGCAAAAGGGATTACCTGCCCTTTTCAGAGATTTCAAATATTATCTCACCTTTTAAAAATGGAACCTTGATAAGATTTTAGTATCTTTGTCCTGCATAAACCTTCCATCTCAGAATGCTCTACAGTTCCTCTGAACTTTCTTCTATTTTTGCCTCCATCAAAATGTTTCTGAACTTTGACACTGATTCTGTTCTGTTTACCCAGCAGGTCTGTAGCCAGACTCATGAATGTTGTTTAGCTGCTTCAGACTGCACAGTAACAGGATCACATTACCATTTTGAGTTCTCGGCATGTTGAAATGAGCATAAAGGAACTTTTTCTCTGCATCAGGGCACATGATCAGGTTACCCCAATGCTGCAAGTTCCTGCCTGTAAGCATCCAACTGCACAAACTTAGCCTTGTCATATAAGACAATATGTCTTATTTAACACGTTTTCACTATGAATGAGGCTACAACAGGAAGACTTCTTGGTAAGAGTACTAGGCATGTCTTCTCTTTTGAGCCCCAGTGCTTTCTGAAGAAAGCATGTCTAGGGCTGCTCTGACAATGCTTAGATCAAAATACACAGCATCATGGGAAGACTTTCCCAGACTTCAGATTTCCTTTCTGAATCTGGCCCTCAGAGCCTAGCTTGACCATGTGGACCAAAGCTGGTGTTAAGATCAATACTGTGTAGTGTCAATCTTAACACCAGCTTTGGTCCTCATGGCCATCACACTCCATGGTCTGTCTTGTTACATCTGCTAAAAGGCTCTAGCTCATCTGAAGATGTCCACACCACTGAGTGAGGCTGAGTGGTACCCCATGCCACTCACATACCAAGTAGTGGGGGCATCAGGAAACCCAACTCTCTGTCTGGCAGGTCCCAGCACTCACTCCAAGTATAAGGTTGCCTCCGCATGGGCTGGACAAGAATGCAAGGAAGATTTGAATCCAGACAGCTCTCAAAATGCAGCACCATCAGATCCCAGATCTCTCCAAGTCTTTGGTCCCAGATCAAGACTGGTATCAGGGTTGTCTCTACACCAGAAAGACCATAAGATCCTTGGGTTTCTCCATACTGTCTTAAGATCTGTGAGGCCCATATCAAACAGTGCCCCTGTCAAAGGGGTTGTGTTCCAGAGGTCTTCTCCAACCACCATGTAGGCAAGGGGAACAGGAGCTAGAGAAGAGATCCTACGCACATCACTATAACAATGTTGATGTTTCCAAGAACCTACGGTACCAGCCAGCCTCCTTGCACTCTGTAGCCTCATGTCAGGTGCCAGTTTGGCTTGGGAAGATGCTGAGATGGAAAGCAGTGGGACAAAAAATACACTTCCAGAGAAAAAAGTTACCCAAGAAAGAAGAGAAAATATATTGGAGACCTGGCTGCATTTTGAGTGCTGTCTGGTGTGTAAACCTGACTTGTGTCGAGGATGCAACAGAGCCCAGAGGTCTGTGGCCACTGGAGAAGAGGAAGAAGGCAGGGGTGACTCAGAATGCGGCAGGTTTTGCTAGTAGCTACATTTAGAGGTAGTAAGAAAGGCTTTAACAGTGCTCCAAGGGGAAAATATGTGATATCACACTCCCTTTTCCCAAGGCAGGGAGAAGGAAGGCCAGACCATCCAGGAAGGAACTGGGACCTTCAGGGAAAACACTAGTCAGAAATGTATACATCAGGAGCAACAGGGCTACAGGCAATGAGGCGTGTGGGGCTACACGGAGTGATGGGGTTGCATCTCCTTGGCCATAGGGACTGTCTGGGCCATGGGGAGAACACAGCGAGTATCTTGAGGTGGAGGGTCTAACACCCTTGCCCAGCCTACCTGGTAGAATGCCTGCCTCACACTGCGGGCCAAACAGGAGTGACCAAGCACCATGACCAAGCTGCCTGTGTGAAGCAGTCTCTCCTTTCCCAGAGAAGGGCAGCTACCGCCAAGATCGCACAGTGCTTTCTCACCATGGTGTTTAAAATCCAGTGGATCATTTACAACCTTTCAGTGAAACAATGAGAGGTGGGACAACCTACAGGTGCCGGACAAGCTTTTGAATACAGACATTGAAATGAAATCCATGAATTTTACAAGAATGAGACACTTGTCAGCTTTCCAGATCATCCCACCTCACAACATCTTCATTACCTCCCAGTATGTTATATACATGTATATGACAGATCATCAGTAACCACAAAAATCGGGGAGACTATGTGTTATTTAGATAACAATTGAGAGAGATCATAAAAAAGGAACTTGAAGGAAAAACTCAGTTACAACTTTAACTCTGGAGACTTTACCATCTCTTCACATCATCAAGAAAAAAACACACACTCAAGGATGATGTTCCCACAGAGGAAAGAAGTTTTACAAAAGGAGAAACTTCTGTGCAAGCCACAGGGCATTTTGATAGTTTCCTTTCTATTGTTGAATTTGGCTTTTAGTGACAATAGTACATATGTAATGCAATGCAAACATGTAGCATGGATCTATGCTGATGAACACAAAGGAAAAATCATGGGGAAGGATGGTCATTAATGGTGCCACATCTCCACATGATGTCCCCGGTGTAGTGGAAGGCTAAGTACAACATGAGCAAACTTTAAGTACAGTTTTCTAATCAGAAAAGCTTTTAAAAGATACCTGGCCAGTCGCTGCTATGGCTGTAATCAGATTTCCTTTAAAATGATAAAAGATTGAGTTTTCCAAGGAGAAAACACCCCCATAATATCTGCAAAGCAGAATTGTCAACAAAGAGGTTCAGCCAGCTGCGCCATTGGTTCTGGGCGTGAGCAGCTGGAATGGAAATACAGCACAGATCTCAAAATAATCACCTGGTCCTCGGCTCTCCGGGTGGCTGCTGGTTTGGACAGGATCCTGGTGGGCTGCCCAGTATGCTGATGCCCCACGGGTGGCGTGGTGTCCCCCAGCAGGGAGACACCCTCCCACATAGAAATAATGCCCTCCACCAGAACAAGCTGGACTAATGGCCAGACACCTTGTATACACTTGTAGACGTCCTTTGATTTGTATTTTTGTGTGCCCATTTTCTACTGCATTTATGACAACTGAATAGGAGGGAATGCTAAAAAGCACTTCCACCACTTTAAATCAAATTAAACACTTTTGGAAATATGTTCTTGCTTTCTGGAGACTTGAGGAAAAATGTAATGGCGAGGCACAGATGTATTTGCTGCAATTTTCTTATGTCTTATGCTTAGAAGGCCCACATCTTTTTTCTTGTATGTCCTATAGCCTCTTTTGGTTTTCTCACCTATCCTTAAAATAAAACACCCAAACCGAAAAAAGAAACCGACAAAAAAACCTGCTAAGTCAAAGGCTGTTACAAGCACATCTTACAAGTACCAATAAAACCATGTATTGAACAAGCTGGGAATGCTTAAAATCCATCTGCAATTTTAAGTTAGCATGCTCTTGAAGTTATCATTGCAACAGTTATTAACCTCTCTCTTTCTAACATAGACACCAGAAAAATAAATCATTTGAAAGATCTAGGGAAAGATCAGTGGCTTTCAGAGAAATCAAAGAGAAGTAGCGATTAAAGAAGATTCCAGGAGGCAATAAAGCATTTATGCAAATTGTCTATAAAAACAAAACAAATAAGGGGGACGAAGCTATATGGGGGGTGGGGGGAGAGGTACTTACACTCTTCTTCCATAACAACTATTTTAGTTTCTGAGGCTGGTAAGACTTGTGGTGTTTTCGTTGTTCCTGGGGAAATTAAGGTAAGAAAGTAGTGAACAAAACATCTATTTTGAGCAGAGAAGAGTGGGCTTAGGTACTGCAGGGAGAAGAACAAGAGTGGGTGCTGCTGGGTGGCGCAGGTTGGGGTGGCGGTCAATGTGTTAGTACTGGTTAGAATATGCTCCAGTGGGTAACTGGGTAACAGAGGCAGATAAATGAGCGCCGCTGCAGCGGATGGCACAGGGCATGCCAGTCCCATCGCTGTAACAGGCCTCCTGCCATTAGCATCCCTGTCATGATAAAAAGGCAGAAATGGCTCAGGATTCACCTGGCAGGTGCTGAGCAAAACTGTGGGAAGTTTTCTTAGCCCTGATGGCCATGAGACTGCGAAGACGGGATCACAGAACATGACAGCAAGAAAAATGTGGAGTTTAAGAAAAGGTGAGATCATCTGAAGAGCCTCCATCCCACAAGTGTGTGCCGTTCTGCAGCACAATATAATGCTCGTACAAGAGATTGAGGATTGAAACAGATCATGAAACAGATGAAGGCCATGGCCCAAGGCAATACAGGAGCCAAGCACACGTAGTGATTTTCTCTTTATAAACCAGGATGCTGGAAAAGCCCAATGTCCACAGTCCACCCAAGCCCCTTCTGGGTCAAAGCCCCTCACCACCCTCTAGAGGCACAAAGCAGAAAGCACCAGGAGCCCACGCTGTGTGTGCAGCACCCTGTCAGAGATAGGGGGTGAGACCACCATGAAAAGGTAAAAGCAGCAATAATTTTTTATAAACTTTGATTTTTCCTGCAGTGTTTAGCAAAGGGGAGGCAGGGGCGTCAGTTAAGGAGGTGTCTAGAAATTTTCTGAGGAAAAAAGAGTCTGAAACAGTCACATCGCAGCTGTGCCCTCATGCTTATGTGATACCAATATTTGACTACTCAATAAAGAGAAATGAGAAATGGGACATTTTTCTAAGAAAGCATCTAATTTACCTCAAAGTAATAAAAATCTGAAAATATCACGAAAGCACAATATGTTTTGGCTAAGCCTAGAAGCATTTCCTCAGAAACTGACACCCTCCCAGAGCTTTTCAATGAGAAAACATTTATTTCTGAGCTGGGCATTTTATGGAAATACCAGAATTGCAGACGTGATAGATTTGGCTGATCAGCATTTTCAAAGCGACAAGGAGTCACTGCACTGCAGCCACTCTTTCTAAAGGAAATCTCTAATCAATGTGGTGTTTTCAGTGATTTACGACAGATCTGCATGGCTGAAAAGGTGCTTTTAGGAAACTGGTATAAACCAAACAGTGGTAGTGGAATGGAGCAAAGAGCACTTTGCAACAGCAACGCTGCCTTATCAGGCTGAGAAATTTTTACCAACAGAGATAGAATCTCAGACCTTCACATCCATAGGCCTGAGGGTCTCATGTGTGAGCTCCTTCTCTGCCAGCCAGGACTCAAGTGGGCTCACAAGCCTCCGTCCCTGACCTCTGCACCCCTGGAGGGGAATGATGTGTCAGGCTGAGGACACCTTGCTCTTCCGCGATGCTCATCTCAAGCCTCAACAGCCATGACACCTCTCTACAGGAGTACCCCGAGATGTCCTCAGACCTCGTGTCTCTGTATCACAAGATGCAGAATTAGCTCAGGACTTTTCACCAGTCCTGGATTCACCTGCCTGTATCACAGCAACGCTACAGGATCTCCAACAATACTACTAAGGGTCAGGACAGAAAGTGTGTTTCCAGCAGACGGCCCCAGAGCACCAGTCCCAGCCAGCCTGCCTGGCACGTGACAATGCACCAGGTTCCCAGGGATGGGGCAGTGGTAAAGGAGAATATAAAGCAGCGGAACATACAGAAACAGCAATAGCTGGAGTGAGCTTCTGGGAAAGAGGGGAAGGCCCCAAGGGGAGGCCAGCTTGCGCATCTGCTCTGATTAATTGTTATAAACTGCTAGAACTTCACAGAGCACTGTGCTGAGACTTAGCCACAACAGGATCAGTGCTAAGGAGTCTGGAGAAGAATGCAGGCAGGGACGGAAGACAGCGCACACATGGATTCAGAGACAAGCAGATGCCCCGGGGAGTTTTCTACTGAAAAATATCCCAGAAGATGGGAGCTTGCAGAAGTGCGGAAAGCTGTCAAGGTACCAAGAAGGCTCAGCAGTAAGGAAAGAGGGACACCCTAGGTCAGCAAGCTCCTGGGTACAGATGAAGACTGCTCAGCTCTGGGTAGCTCCAGGGGGAGGTGAAAAAAAGAGTTCAAAGGGGATGACACAGCTGCGAAAGCCTACAGCGATCACCATCATCTTGTTTACATTTGCAAGGAACTACAACTAGCATTCAACTTCTGTCCTGCCTGGTGACCTGCAATAGCAGCAGCAAGGTGTGCAAGCAGCTGAGTGACAAGACAAAGGCAGATTTGCAAGGCAGCTTAGAAAATGGATTAAGCAAGGCAGTGCCACCACAGCACAGCAGGCAATCTAGTGGATCTGCAGCACCTTGCAGCCTGCAGCTCACGCTAGGAAAAGGTGCAGGCCAGACCTTTGGGTCTCTTTGGTTGCTTTTCAGGTCTTAAACCTTTCCTGGGCAACTCAGGTGTCTCCTCAAACCCCTTGTGACCTGAATGAGAGCAATCATCTGTCCTTGCCAGACAGCGTGCCTTCCTGCGGAGGAAGAGTTAAGCCCTGACAAGCACTTCCATTGCCTGTGTGTGCGGGATGGGGCAGCTGGAAGTCACAGTGGCCTGATGTGCATGTTCCTGGTGCCATGAGCAGCGTGCAAGATCAGAGCCTTGCACTGCTCAGTCACACTCTCCCACTTGTGGAAGGGGATGGCTGGTGACTGCGAAGGGCAAGTGGCGAAGGCAGAGACGGCTCTGATGGCAGGCACATGCTGCCTGTACATGTTGCACATGGGGACGGGGAGTTGCACCTGCAGCTCCCGGTGAAGGCAGGAACAGGTTACACTGTGATGGGACAGCCAGAGTGTGAGTCAGGAAAAAAAAGGGTGCCACTGCCTCAGATAGCTTGTCCTGACACCTTTCCTATTTGTGATCAGAAAGAAACACAGCAGAGCAGAAGGGCTAACTTCAGAGATGAGAAGCATGAAGGCATCGAGGTCTGCACATGGATGGCCTTTCACCAGACTTTGCAAGCGCTGGGTGTTTACTGGCTTGCACAGAGTAACTGAGGAGAGGGCTCAGATAATAAAAGGCTCAGGACCACAAACACTGCAGAGGCAGAGGTTAACAGAGAAAAATGCCAGAAAGCAGCAGGAGAAAGCTACCTTCCTTCACATTTGACTAACGCTAAGAAGGGCACAACAGAGAAACCGGATGACACCAAAGGGCTGCAGAGCCCTGAGCCCAGCCTCCCACAGTGGCCCGTGGTGAATGGCAGGAGGAAGAGCTTAGGAGACAGAGCTTGTGTGGAGAGTCATCCCTTCCCGAGTCACACACTCTCATCTTCTGGCAACCACTGTAGGGACTTTCTGAGCTGGAGGGTGCATTCAAACCATCATGTTAAGCAATATAATTATTATGACCAAGATAATAATAAAACCACCTAACCTCAGACTCCATCCACTGAACTCTATGAGATGGAGCACACATTCTAGGATGAAAACCAGAAGCAACTTCACTCATCACAAAGCTATGGTTTAATTACTTGTCTTCTGGTGAGTTTTGCTTCTCAGAAATTCTTTAAAAAAAGGAAACATCAAGCCCACCAGCTTTCTTTCCTCCTTACCCCCTTTAAAAAATACATAGACTGTAAGTTTATTTAAAATGTAAATTAACCACATTGCCAGTGACAGATAACAAAGATAAACATTTACGCTAAGCTGCATTTTTCTTATCTCCCAAGATTGTTTTACTTGATATCCTGAAAGCATGAAACAAAATACAAGACAGATCATGTGCAGAACCTCCAGCTTTCTGCTTGAATGGCAGACAGCTCAAGACATTTGCTGGCTTCTTCACTTACCACTTTTCACATTCAGGCTGCCTTTTGCGGTGTCTTTCCCTAAAACGTTCTCTGCTTCGCAGCTGTACTCCCCAGCATCTTCCAGCTTCACCTTGTTGAACTGCAGTCTGGAAATCTTTCTGTTGAAAAGTACAGCAGACATTTCTTACTCAATTGCTAACCATCCTCATGAATCGATAACCATTCCTGGCCCTGGTATGCTGCCTGGTATCTCACCCCTTCTTGAGAGGAGGAGCTGCCTGGCCTCACAAGCTGAATAGGCACTCAAGCCTGGTCAGGAATCGGATGAGATCCTTCCCAGGAATCACAACAACCTAATGGTTTTCCTAAATGAACATTTTCTAAATGAACATCGCCCTCTGAACCCACTGCTCTCAGCATGTTGCCATGGTTTGGTCTGACACCTGCCCTCATTTGCACAGAGAGTCTTGCAAGGGGTTGAGCCCAAGAGTCACAGCATCCCAACACACAGACTTTCTGCACTGGAGAAAAGCCACTTTACTGATGGGCAGCAGGATCTGCCTGCGAGATGGAGGTGGGGAGATGAGATACATGTTCTGCACCTTCCTCAGCAAGGAGGCTGAGCGGGTCCAGTGCTTCCCTGGCTGCCTTCAGCGGTGCCACACACTCAAATGCAAATACCCGTGGGGGCGGGGAGACTCATATCTTTCCAGCCTGCAAATCAAAACCTTGTGGTTTGACCTAGACAGCTAGCTTGTAGCTTTATCTGGGCCAACAAATAGGGCAAGCACTTTGTCCCCCCCCAGATATACACACTGTTATGTGGGGCTGAACTGCACACGCTCATCTTACCAGACAGAAGTGCCTAAAAAGAGCAGAAGATGATGTTTATGATGATTGCCCGTGTCACCTAACAACCTGTGCTTCACGGGAGTAGGAGCAGCTCTGCAGCAAAGCTCTGTGGCACTACGGGGAAGACGAGCATTGCCTTTCCCACCGGCTTTGACTGATGTCTTGTTCTCTCAGATGTCTTTCTGACAAATAGGCAAAACCTTTTGTTGCCTAGTTTAACAGAGATCTATAGGAGCCTTCAGGACACACTGAATACCACTCCTGAGACCACAGTGGGACTCCCACATTAGGCCCTCTGTTTTACTACATTTCCTTCTATTTTAGTCAACTTATCCACCCCTTCCCCCTTCCCATGCACTCTTCTCGTGAGAACATCTCTCTGCTTTCTACCCTAAGCTTTTATCTCAGGTCTGTGTCATACAGTTGCTTTATTTAAAGACTTAGAAACACTGCCAGCTTTAGAAAGAGGTCCCATGGCCTATGTCGCTGAAGGCAAGTAAAATTCCTTTTATGTGGAAAATAATCATCAGCTTTGGACATATTTGCAATGTTACACGTGTCATCTGAGAAGGACTTTTTTTGGGGCTGTGCAAATCATTGTCCGTAGGAAGTCCTTCACAGAAGTACACTGGCATCTTTTTAACACCCTGACATTCTGTTCTACTGGGAAGCATGGCACAAGGACACAGCATGAACATCTCACTAGTTATATTAGTAAATTAAAAGCACTTGTAGACAACTTGATACAGCTCCAAGGATACAGGGGCTGCCCTTTTTTACAGGATGCGGTCAAGTGCTCAATTGCATGAGTTTAGGCACCATGTGGAGCAATTTTTAAATGAATGTTGACAGTATGCAAAGATCTCTTGAATCCCTCTAATCCTAGGTCTCCCCTAATCCACTGTGAAAAGACAGTTATTTGGGCCAACATGTTCCAACGTGGGTGCCTAAACAAGCAGGCTGATTCAGAGTGATACAAAGCTGCCTTGACTCCCAGTGCTGAACACTTCTCTGAATTTTCTTAGGTCTCTTAGAGCAACCTGTGACAGTCCTGGGCATTGTGGTCCTTGCTGCTGTGATGCCGTAGGAGTCAAACAGCACTCAAGAGACAGCAAAGCATTTCAGGGCGTCCAGGCCCTGTTGCTGCTCAGTAGCAGCTGGGCTCTGCCTCCTGCTGGGGAGGTAGGATCGGGGTTGGGCTGTAGTGCCCCGTCCAGGACCACATTCCAACACTTGGCAAAGGGGCAAGGTGGGCTCCTGATACTACTGCATGCAGCTCCAGCAAGACTGCCCTCACTAACAAAATACACCATTTGTTTTATAAACAACCCCTATGATGGCTTGTATCTATTGCTGCAACGCAGAGTGAAAAAGCAGGCAGCACGCGTTGAAAGCAGCTTGGAAGAGCAAGACTCTAATTCAAAGTCCTGCAGAAAACACCACCCTCGCACACCATCACGCTGAGGCTATCTGCCAGTGCAGAGCTGAAAGCATTAATGAACATGCTGCCTTCAGCTGCCAGAGGACAGATACTCTAATGATAATTGGCTGCATTGCAATCTCATATGCACAACACAGTTCACCATGTGTAGTAACTGGAAAAACCCACTACAGCATTAGAATATCACCTATGTACGTGATCTTTTACAGATAGAGGGTTTTAAGTCCCCGGGATACAAGTTAGTGAGTTATTAGTGACACAAAAGGCTAATGAAAGGGGACACACTTAACAGATTCATCTCCAAGAAGAGGATGAGAGACATTTGGTCTTTTACCTGGAAGTGGAGAAGAATGTGAGCAGAATAAAAAGCAATGTTGGCATTTAAAACAGATCAGCATCAAGGAGAAACCAAAGAGGATTATTTTGTTTTAATGCACAAAACTGTAAAAGGGCTTATTTTTATTTTCCATCATGGTTTGTTGAAGGTCTCCTGGACTGTAAGATCCCCTTGAAAAATCAAGAGCCTCCTCTTGTTTTTCATACCCCAGGCCAATGGTGTAGCTACTCTTGGTCTCCACGCTGTGCTATGTAATGACAGCTTGGGGTAGGGAGATGAAGGGTACAGATGAGGAACAGTTTTAATGTGGAGCGTAGCCACAGTAAAGAGAATTTCCCTATTGCAGGAAGCTTTGAAACAATCAGAGAAATACCTTGTTTCACAGAATTAGTCATGTGCCTTTTAATTCACATGGGTAATGCCTGTGCACTAGAAGAACTGAACCGAAGGATGTAGAAGAGAGTAGACCTTGCTTAATCTGTGTGTGGCAAAGACAAAGATGACCAGTCTGTCTTTGTTCTATTTTACTATCTCCAAGTGCTACTGAAATATCTCAAAACTGCCTAGGAAATTGGTTTTTCAAGTTCATATTCTTCCTCCTGCTGCCCCCGAGGGCAGGTGCTTTGTTCACTTGAGGGCTGAGGCACGTTTTCACAGAAATACCAAGTAGTAGTATACAAGGTATTATGTTGTGAACAGACATTTTGCATCAAGTCCCCTGCTGCCCTTTTGAGCAGCGTGTCTCGCGGGGATGCCAGCCCCTGGGAAAGCCCTACCGTGTGCGTTCAAAAGGGTGCCTGGCTGCCAGACGATGCCATTCTTCTGGAGGAAGGCACTGCCCCAGGCTGTTTGTTCAGTGAAAGGGCCAGGGTCACTGACAGATCCCATCATTTCACTGCAGTGCAACTCTGCTGACATTTCTTTACTCGAGGGGAAAATCTGCTGCATTGTCTTTTCTGACCCTCAGCACATATGACTTAGCCACACACTAATTATCTCCTGTAGTGCCAGTGGAGGAATAAGCCATGGGGAATATGTTGTCTGCAAGCTCTGGGGGATAGGATTCACAAGGAGACCTTCAGCCTGGCCAGAAGAAGATCCCCCAAAATACCTTTCTGGCCAAGAGAGACAAGTCCCCCAGAGGGCAGTTTGGAGTGACGAGTAAACCACCCTCTTCAGTGCCAATCTCCAGACTACAATGGGAAACCGGGAGATCAGCCCTTGGCCGGGATCTACACAAAGAGCCTGGCAAATTCTGGTTGGGAAGGGTGGCCTCATCTGCCGTAATTTAGACATCTCAGAGTTAGACATCTAAATGTGAACTTGGGCCCTGGGGCTCAGTATAGTCAGAGGACAAGAAACAGGCACTTATCTCAGCCAAGGAAGAACTTTTCATGACAGGAGTCATGTTCCCACCATCACTTTGGTCAAGCTTGAATCACCTTTCTCCTCTTCCCTACTGCCAAGTGGAAATGGGACCATCTTCCCAGGTCATCTCCTGACAAAGCCTTTCATCTCAGGGCGTGTGAGCAGCTGCCACAGGACACCTATGTTTCACTGAGGACTCAGTGTTCCCCATGTGAGTTCAGCCACTTCTGCACCATTCAGGACAAAAATAGCTCTAGGATTACTACTGCTGTAGTGTTTTATTAGTCTTCTAAAAATAGAGTAGCTAACACATTAGTAATAAAGAAGACAAGGAATTAGCTGGTGAAGAGAATTTGAAGACTACACCCTATGTGGCCCCTAAACTGTCAGTGAAGAGCACCACACATAGTAAACACACCTGAGATCCTAGGAAAAGGAAATTCCCAAACATGGCCCTTGCAAAGGACACGCTGAATACACTGCTCTGGTTACCTATTAACTCCATTCCTCTCGGTTTTCAGAGACAGCGGCAGGAAGCACACCGATATTGCAGAGAGTAGAAAGAGCAATAATTGCTGTACTGCTTACGCTCCTGCCAAAGATTTAATTGGTGCCTGTGCACTGTCCTGGCACTCTGCACGGTGGTGCATTTGGCCTGAGCGAGCAGGTTAATGATTGGCAAGAAGATTCAGAATACACAATTCTTCAGCTTACAGTCAAGAGGTGATGTCCAGCAACTGTCAAGTATCAGACAGCCCCACTGGCTGGTGCAGGGGCTCTCAGTGCCCTGGCCTCGAGGAACACATTCATCTTCCCCAGTACCCAGTGGGATAAAATCAGGAACCAGAGATCACTGCAGTGCAAAGCAGTCTGGGGATGGCCATGGCAAAGCACCTCTGTGTGGCAGGGCAGAAGCGGCAGCCAGGAGCAGGCTCTCCCCTGCACAGCCAGATGGAAACCACACCAATTTCTTCCCTGCCCTTCAGTTACAGAGAGGCACAACAGAGCTGGGCAAGCCGGCTGTGCCTTGCAGGGCTTGAGAAAAACAAGTGGCCCTACGCTGGCTGGTATGCACTCTAGGGCATGATCTGGCTAGACCAGGATTAGCTACAGAAACAGCAAATAGGAAAGAGGGGGGAAAAAATGCCCTCAAGCAAAGCAATCAAATAATAGGAGTAAGGACAGGAAGGTTTGGACTTTTCAGCTTGGCCATCATCCCTTCTGTCGTGGACGAGGTCCTCCTTCCTCCTCCCCTCACACCATCATCTACCCCACTCAGTGTTTGACCCGCTGGGACCATGGGAGAAGCAGGCGTGGGAGACAGCTAATGTCCTTGTGGGTGCCCAGAACAGGACCAACCATCCCCTGACCCCCTCTGCCTGTGCTCTCCTACCCCTGTCCCCCAACGTTAAAGTTCTGTTCTAACCTGAAAAGCAGATTTGCCCCTTCTCTGCTCAGCAGTGCTGTTGTCTTTCTGTGCCCAGGTTTGGGACAGGCTGATTTAAAAAGAAGACTCGATCAGTCCTCACTCTGCAGAGTTGACACTGACACTGGCCTCAGAGTGAGAGCAGGCATCCCTTCTGGGTCATGCAGCGTCAACAAAAGGGGAAAAGATCAATAAGTACACTCCAAAGAGCAGGGTCACTTGTGCAACCCCCCTCCATCCTCAAATTCAGCCTGGGGCCGCATCGCTGAATTGCCAGGGATGTTCCCACAATGGGAAGAGGTGTAGGGCAACAGAGGCAGCGTAATGCAACCACACCAGTCCCTGGAGTGGACTTTGTGGCCGCTCTGTTGAGAGGCAAACCCCTGTGCGCTGCTGCTCTTTGTGCCAGGCAAGTCTGTGGCAGCTGCCAGGGTGTGAAATCAATAAATACGTAAAAGCTGAGTTTTGGGTTAAGGCTGATGCGCAGACCCATTGTCAGTGCAGGGTTCCTTGTATTACTTGTCCTGGAATTGAAGGTAATTGATCCATCCTACGAATGTTTCCTCCAACCCCAATGCCAGGATTTGAATTTATTTGAGAAAACGTAGATCTTGGAGCAGCACTCTGAGGCCAGCCCAGAGCAGGTTCTTTCCCTGCTTAGTGTGACTTCTCATACAGGAGCAGCCTCACACGAGCCAAGGACCACCCAGCACCAAATGCGGACCAGATATCTCCCTGTCACAGAGTGTGTGAGCATGTGACCTCAACAGAGATTCGATTCACCCCTGGTAGGTGTGGAGCCAGGATAGTGTGCAGAGGTCTCAATATCTCAGCAACCAGACCACAGCTCGTTCTGCAGCGGGGAGGGAAAGAAAGGACCAGTCCTGCTGAGGAGAAGGCACAGAGTTTGGAAGCGTATCACATGTTAGATGTGGGCTGATATGCTGGGCAAATCAGAAGCAGAACCAAAACTTCAGGGACTGCCAGAAGGGGGTAGGAATACCTGAGAGGGCCTCCAGAGCAAAGTCAATTAGTTTTTAAGAATCAGGGGAGAAGGAGAGGGAAGTGCCATACTAAAAGCAGCTGTCTGGGAGGGAGCCCTGTACAGAGCACAGGAATGGAGATGAGACAGGCTGCAAACACTCAGATCAGGTAAAAGCATTTGTGGGAAGACCGGTTGTGGGGAACAGATGGCACCTTCACATGAACAGAGAACTACCCCTCCAAAACCTCTGCGAAATGTAACACCATGCTGATACACAGGCTTGTGCAAGAGATTCAGTTACACTTTTGGGGCTCCTTTCTGAGTTTGGAGCCTTTGGGATGTATGTCATTTTTCCACAATGGGTACGTGCCACAGATCCTCACCACTGCCTAATCCATGAAGTGTAAGGGGGACCTGGCAAATTCATGGCTGTAGGTATACAATGTGCTGTCCCAGATGAACTGCCTGCAGCCTCAGCCCTCCTCCCCCTCGGCAAAGCATTTGAACCTAAACTGGATGAATGGGATTTCAGCTCATGTCTCAGTGAGTGCTTCAACCTAATCTGGGACATTTTGCAACTGCAGCAGGCTAAGATCTGTAGGGAGAGATTCTTTTTTTTTTTTTTTTAAGGCAGCCAACATCACCGGAAAAACTACACAAAATTTCAGGCACATAAAGCTCCTTCCACCTCTAAGTTTGCACACACCATCAGTTGAAGCACCCCAGCATCTGACCGTAACTTGTTAGCCACTATAACTCAGTCAAGTTGATTAAATGCCCATTCCCTGAATCTCTTAGGAGTCCCAACTTGCAAAGTTTGATTGTTCTAGCTCAAGACCCAACTGCTTCTCCTTTCAGTTCTCAAATTCCCTGGTTCAGTCCCAGGTGCATTGGCCAAGATGATGTCCATCATCTCCTTTAAAACAACAAACAGACAAACAAAGGAGATGCTCTCCTTCACACCCCCCTCCAATAAAGTGCCTTCAGCAGCTAAAACCAAATCCCAAATATCGGAGACTTATAATGACATCGTGAGAGTTAGTGAGGCAGAAGCTCCCCTGGTGATTATAACAACACCGGTGCTTGAGAAGAGTCTTAGCTTCAAGGCATCTGGAATTGCTCTTGCAAGATCCATTGTCAAATGAGCCTTTTCCTTTGTTTAAAAATGTCAGCCTGAAGACCCCTGCCAGAGTGGTGGTATAGCCTGCTTGGGTTCACTCTGGCTCCCACAAGGCTTCAGCAGTTCTCTTTGCTCCTCCTTGTCTCCAGGCTTAATTAGGAAATCATTTATCTTTATTGGCACTCTCTTTCCCCTGCTGCTTTGGCATTATTATTTTTTTTTGCCTTCATTCCAGAGCAGTGAGCTGTACAGGGAAGACCACAGCCCCATTCATTGTGGGTGGGGAGTAATCTACAGCAGGGAGCTCTCCAAGGAAGACCCCAGCAATGAATCTGCCCCAACTAGCATCGCCTGAAGGACTACTGTACAGAAACAGGAGAGGAGGGTATCCCTTGGCTCCACTTACAGGCTAACAATAGGGATTCCTGGTGATACTGAAAGTAGGACACTACTCCCATGGGATGTCATATGGTCAGCCTGTCCCAAATTGAACTGCCAACCCTCTCCAATCTAATGATACGCCTCCTTCACCATTCCAGCAATCTCCCTTGGTAAAAGAGCACACAAAGAGAAGAGGCTTTAAGGACAGCCACATCTAGGAGACTACCAGACTCCTGGACACCCTCTGACTCCAGCTGAAGACCTACATGTCACAAGGCTGAGACCTGAGCACAGCCTGAAGTGGGGTAGGTTCCCTACACCTCTGCAAACAGAAACTCCCTTGGCTTTCTCCACAATTGGCATTTGACCATTTACTAGGACAGTCAGAGAGACAAAACCCAACCTTAACTTCTTGGGAGCCAGCAGCCTCAACCAGGTGTCAGATGCACTCAGCAGAAAACGGCATCGCTTTGGCAGCTCAGAGGGAGAGCCACTCACTATGCTGAACTTCCACTACTGCATGCAGTTCTTTCTGGGTAATTTCTCTAGGTTCCCCATCAACTGTGTTTTATTTAAATTGAGCCAGAGATAAAATTTCAGCCTATAATTTCTTCCACCTTAAAGAGAAGTTTCCTCTTTGTGCAAGCCAGGCTTGCCCCAGCCTGTTACTAATTACAGATGGAACATGCAGTTCAGAAAGGAGGAATCAGAATTGTTGCCTTCCCTCCAGCAAATACCCATTGAAAAAAAACTGACTCCTTTGCCTGATGGCACCAGAATTTTTGCCGGTAAGTTTAAAAAACAAGAAGGAAGATGACTGATGAAAAAGATTACAAACTGACATGCAGTTAACTGCTCCTCTCCTTATAACATATACTTCCCTTATTTTCAAAGAGATCTCCTACTCTAGGAAGGCCAGTGGGATCAGGTGAAAACTTGATCACAAAAAAAGGGCTTCAGGCATGCTTTCTAGTTAGAAATCTCAAGGGTCTTTAAACACACAAGGAGGAAAGCCAGGCACAGAGCAGCAGAGGAATGAGTCACGAAGGGCAACCGTGTTCTTCTTGTCTCCCATCCTAATCCTTTGCACATTGCTGAAGGACCGCACAGCAAAGAGTCTGTGCCCAGCCCTGGTGGGGACTCACAGGGCCAAGGGAAACAGTACGGACAACACCTCCACATCCTGGCAGGGCTCATTTTGCCCGGCTCCACCAGACAACTCTATTAGGTCTTTGGATCAAACTTTTAAAGAAATGATCCTGTGCACCTGGCCAGGTGCTGCATAATCAGTGAAGCTTTTTGCCTTGTGTATCTTCTCTATGAAAGTCCATCTCCAGTGCTCTATTTCTAGCCTTCTGGAAACCCCACTCTACTCTGAACTGAAAGGAAGGGCAGAGGATTATCTGGAGACCAGTGTCACCTCTAAGTGGAGCCAGATGTATAAACCCCATTATTCTTGAATTAATCATCATAGAGCAAGACATCCTTTCTGAGCTTTACATTTTAGGATGCTTATCTTTCCCTGGAGTCCCCTCCTAACATGCTGGACATAATGATGTATATCCATACCCCATATCCAGTGTTGGGTCTCTCTGCTAAACTCAGCCCCACTAGCTACTTAATGGCGGTATGCAAAGTCATGCAAAGTCATGAAGTCTTGATCTTTAGCCTCCATGCACAGAGTAATTTTGGGTATTTATTGCATGCAGGCAAGACCAGAAGAAGGCAGGTGAGCCAGTGAGCACTCTGCCCTCAAGGTGTTCTCAAGCACTGAGACCTAGCAAACCCAGTGCAGAGGAGAGCCTGAAAGCTGAGGATGCCAGACCGGGTGTGCACAGACCCACCCAGATCTGCTTGGAGAAATGTCCTTGCACTGCTGACTGCTCAACAATGGCAAATGGTCAACAAGGGGTTATTGTCTCAAAGCTGTTCCAGCTCGACAGCTGCTTGAGTCTAGCCTCCCTAGCCATGCCCCAGCCTCAGCCAGGCAACCTCTCCACTTCATGGCATGTTTTAATGGCAGCAGGGAGCAGAAACAGGAGTGGGAAGCAATTCTGGGGCCAAATCAGCAGGGGATGCTTTGGGCTCTCACACCTTTGCTGTTGAGGGAGCTTCAGGCACTGGAGGAGGCAGGTGCTCAGCTTTCTTTAAAATGTTTATCCTTGGGCTTATTTTGCCAGCAGGAAGCACTTCTAGCACACACATGTCTTTGGCCTGTCACTGGCAGGCTGTGAGCCAATGTGTTGCCATGGAAACTGGAAAATGCAAAATTATTACTTGAGAGCAGTGTCCTGAGGAAAGAGGATCAACCTTCTTCCATATGTTTATGTCCCTGACCCAGGGAGTGTGTGCTTCCCCTGCACCGCTGTGGGTGGGATGCCATCCTGTCACAGCTTCATGCCGGACATGGGGTGCCAGGAGGCAAGGAAGGACTATGATCTCTGGGAGCACAGCAGGGAAATGCTGCAAGAGGCGCTTCTCACCATCGCCAGGATCCCTCCCCAGAGAGTTTTGTTGGGTGTTTGGTCTGGCGTTGATTGCTCCCTAGCTCTGAGGGAAATAGCTCCCCAAGATCTCTGCAAGACCCCAGCGCCGGCGAGCTCAGGGTCCCACGAGCTGCCTGCCCGCGGGGATGCAGTGTCACATGGGGTGGGCCAGCAGGCTTCCCACGCCTGGCTGCAGCGGGTGGTGCAGATGTTCCTCCAGGGCATCCCAGCTCCAGTACCCATCGGTAAACAACTGAGGCCGTGAGGCTGACAGGGGCCATGGAAATACTGAGGGCAACAGAGCAAAGAGGCAGGCACAGTTCTGCCCTACCTCTACTGCCTGCAAGCCCGCATAGCCTTTCCTCAGCAGATGGCATCCACTAGATATAAGCCAGTTATCCTGGATCCACTGGTGTGTCCAGCCTAAGCCTTCCACTGACTGCCCCTCTGCCTCATCCCAAAACAGACACAAATCCTACAGTTGTTACGAAGGAGGTCAACCATTTTGGCTGTGACTTTGAAATCAAGACCAACGGGACTGAAATTAGAACAGAACAATTGACAATGACTCATTTGAGCAATAATTGATTTTTCTAACTGATTTTTTAGTGGCTTCTAATTTTAAAAATTAATACTCTATCGAGTCCATAATGAGAAGAGGTGAGCTATTTTTCACACACTCAGACATAACACACTTCAGCAAAGAATTAGTTTCAAGTTTTCCAAAGTGTTGGGCAGTTGCAAACTGACTTTGCTGCTGGCTGGGTCAGTATATTTGAATGTAAGTATAGTTACTATTATGGAATAATTTTAAGATACATTATATGTAAATAATTGTCCTTGAAAAAAATCAACATGGATCCACTTAAATCAATTCCCAGTGAGAACCTCTTAGCTTAGCCACTAGAGCCTATTTCTCACGGTGCTTTTGCACTGCTTCAACGAGGTGGTCCCTATGATGACACTCGCTGAGTGCAGCTGCCCAACAGCTTCTCTGAGTGGGGAGTTTGGGGCAGCCACGATGGAGCTTGCCCTGGGTGCAGCAACACAATGTCTTGCATGAGATAAGGCTTCAGTGAGTGACTCCGGGCCCTAATCAGACAGTCTCATGATGTGCTCTTGCATCCTTGCAGTCGCCTTAGATGCTTTTGAGTCCACTCAACTTCAGGAAAGAACACAGTGATTCCTCCCATATTTACGCAGGCCTGATGTTGGCTGGTGGGGCGACTGCTGAGTTTGGATAGCTTCTGCATTCAAATGCCTAATCACAAAGCAGGATTCACCCCAGGTAACCTGAGCTGCCTACAACCAGCCTATAGCTAGCAGGGAAGGAGATATCTCCCCAGGTCACTGAATGCCCGTCTCAGATACCCAATGACACAGTTACCCAACGAGAGACCCATCTACAAACCCAGCATCTATCCTGCGCACCCTTTGCTCCTCACTCCCAGCTACTCTTTGAGGAAACTGTGAATCTTTCTCACTCTCCCAGACTCCGAGGAAGCATCTCAATATCACCCAGCACAGCACCACTCCCAGCCAGACAGTTCCCCAGACCCAGACAGCCAGTATTAGTGAGCAGCGGCAGAGCAGCCCCAGAGCATACTTACTTCCCATTTCCGTACTTGATCCGGATGTCTTTGCTCTTCTTCAGCTCTTTGCCATCTTTAAACCATTTGTAGGAGGGCTGAGGGTTTCCAGCAGTCGCTTCACATTTCAGTGAAATCTTTTCACCGACGTGAACATTTGGGCTTTTCAGTTTCTTCAGTTTGGGAGGGACAGCTACAAAAAGAGAAACCAGACAATGTGAAACCTGCGTCTTTCAGAGGCTGTACAGGAGCGATGTGAGCCCACGGATCCCCCTCCCCTGGGAAAAGCACTTGCTGCCCCTGCTGCCGCACGGTGGCTGGAGAGGGGCTGCAGGCCAGCTTGGCTCCCCGGGTTTTACCAGCACACAGGTGGGGAAGGAGCATGAAGTCAGAAATACCCATGTGGGGAACAGAGGCAGCCCCCAGGCCTGGCTGGCTTTTTTCTCTCCCACAAGTGGCCAGACTTCACTGTTCCACTGCTGCCTTTACTCATGCAGCCAGGACCCACACAGGGATGTAGGACCTCAGGCTCTTCCAAGACTACTTTTCCCCACATCCTGTCATTGCCACCAACGATTACCAACACTTATATGACCTCTGCTGCTGCCGCCGATGGCCATGCTGACAATCCCACAGCCCCACTAACCACAGCCGGAGTGTTTCGATGAAGAAGGAGCAGAGGTGGGTCACAGGGAGCGGTCCCCTGTCCCCAGCAGTGTGTGCCATGTATGCTCCCTGCCTGCTGCTAAGACGAATGGTCATTCGGCACAACAGCAGCAGCAGCAGTGCAACAGCCACTGAGAGGGGCTGCAATGAAAAGCTGCACATATAAAAGATGAGAAGGGGGAGGGACAGCTGTTCTTCAGGTCACAGTTAGAAAAATGAAAGAATAAAGCTATTTGAAATGGTCTTAGGACCTGCAATGCCAGGCTGGCCAGCAGCCCTTCCAGTCTGTGATTTTACCATGCACCTGGAACATCAGGCAGAGAGGGAGACACTTCTTATCAACCTCTGCCAGGCTTTATATTAAACCTGACAAGAAAGGATTAGCAGGCTTGCAATTTTTCTTTCAACTGACAGCTCTGCACTCTTCTAGCTCCCTGTTTCATTCTCAGTGTTAACCTTAAAAAAAAAAAATAGCAAGTTGCTGGTTTTGCCTTAAGAATATTGGTAACAATGGTTTCCACTTGGCTAAGATTTCTTACAGATAAAGTATTTCCTCTGTCTAATATGCACAAGCCGTCTTTTAATTGCCTAGTGCCTTCTGATCTTGAGATATGGAAAAACAATCAAGGGAGGAGGAACTGGATGGGTTTCATTGAGCAATTGCTATTTTATAGACATAGTATGTCTACTACAATTGCTATTTTATAGACATAGTATGTCTCCACTCATTCTTCATGCCAAGCTAAGTTATTGTACGTTGGTTTTATTTAAAGACTGTTTTCACTGAAAGTGATCTTACACAAAATAAAAAACACAGCAATCATCAGACATATGCTCCTGTGGTAGAAAGCTCTGAAGACTCTCATATTCCTTTGTTTTATGTGCAAGGGCACAAGAAGCTAAATTGTCCTTAATTGAAAAGACAGAAACATGGACAGCAATAGAAGAAGCCCAGGGTAATGGGAATTGGCTGGGCGAAGCTCACAGTGACTGAAAGGCAAACCCAGAGCTGTCTGCGCCCGTGAGAGGAGAGGTGCCTGGCAGCGCAGGGCGGGTGATGCAGCGGGTCTGGTCCCAACACACCAACTCCGCCAACTCTCAGCTGCGCTGGGGGCGAGGCACGGGAGCAAACTTCAGATCCAGGAGTGTAAAGGAGGGACCAAGGAAAAAAGAATAAACCCCACCAAATGATCTTCCTGACTGTTATTTTCGCACACCCAAGCCTGCTGCAGGCTCCTAGGAAACCTGTGCCACAGGCAGCAGGATGGGGAGGGCTGCATGTGTGCTAACGGGGCAGGGACAGCATGAAAACAGCTTGGACAGCTGTAGGCAATTGCTTTGGGCTGCACACTGATGTCGCGCGCTGCTTCCCAGGTCACTGTGCTTTGGCACAGACACAGAGACTTCTGAACAAAACCAGTCCCAGCTTTCCCCAGATTTCAGGAGTTCTGTGAAAATCCAAGGTGTCCTGGGAATTGTGAAGCCCATATTGCTGATCCTTGCCTGGAAATGGGTCACCCAGAAGAGCAGGAAGGCAATGAATGGACAAGAGAGCTTGTCTCTTCTCAGAACACTGTGCACAGAGAGCTAGGAAGGTAAACAGGACCTTGCTTTTATAGGGGTCATTTTGGGGAATAGAGAAATAGACTCTGTCAAATATTTATTCTGTCTGAATGTGTGTGTTGGTTGGGTCCTATTGTACACTGAGGTCACCCTGTACCATGCCAACAGTATATATATGCCTTAAATACTGGGAAGGTCCTGACCTTGGCATTGGTGCATCTGCTTCATATTATTTCCAGGCTTGTGGTCTGCAGAATTATGAAGCAGGCAGCACAGCCTGGGAGAAAGATGTCTCAGCCCTGCCCCTCTCCCCAGAAAATGCTGGCAAGAGCAGAGCAAAGCCCAGAAACCTGAAGATCATTGAAGGAGAGGGCCAAGGACAAGCAAAACACCTTACAGGATCTCTGTTCCCCGGTTCCTCCTCACCGATGTGAATCACATCTCACCCAAACCTATGCACCGCTTGCACCTTGTGCTCCTGGCCTCCAGGGATAAATTACACAACATTCCTAAATAGGCAGGTCCAAAGAGACATATGCCAAGCGTGGAAGAGATGAAGCTGACATTGGCATAGGGCAGGGGCTCTGCCTGCATTGCACTCCTCCAGCAGAGGGAAGGAAAAAGGGAGGAAAACATGTTTTCTCCCCAGATTGCATGTCTTACTACAAGAGGGAAAGGGACTGTGCATTCAGCTTACAAGCCATATGTCACAGACTGTAATTCCCCAGTTGAATCAGACAGGCCAGTGAAAGGGGAATCCAATCCAGAAATATTTTGGATGGTGTCTGTGAAAAGCACAGTGCACAAAGAAACAGAGCTGCTCTCCCTGACCCCCAGCACATCTATGCACCTTACTGCTCCGCTACAAGTGTGGCTTCTCCTCCGACAGCAGCAGGAGCCCCACGCCTGGGGACGCAGCACCCAGAGCCACCCACAGGCTGCTCTGCTTGAAAGGGAAGCCCAGTCTTGGTCTCCTGGAAGCACTGCTCTGGGCTGGAAAGTCTTTCTTCATAATTCCTGCATCTTTTAGAAAAACACAAAAATCCTCATTTAGAGCCATTAATTGCTGATGAGTCTGCTTAATGCCAGCAAAAGACCTTCCACTGGTTTTTGTTCATATTGTTTAAACTGCAACCCTTATTCCTAGCCTGAATTTCTCTAACATTGGCTTCCAGCCAAGAGATCTCTCTGCCTTTCTCCGGTAAACTTGAATTCCATCTAGCAACCAGAAACCTCTTCCCTTTTTAGGTACTTAGAAACTATGAATGAATCACCTTTCAACCTTCTCTGGCAGTAAACTCAAGTAGCTTGAGAGACTACAGCAGCACACAGGGCGCTAATACTGGAGTACATAAAAGACAAAGTTTTACCTTTTGGTTCATTTTCAACTTCATTTCCTATCTCTGCCCTGTCCAAAGCACAGGATTGCAGCTCTGAAAGTCATGAGCTTGGTTCAGACAGACATGAGGATTTTAAAAGTGCCCCCTTTCTTTAGTGCTCTGAATATTTTGGGGTCATTTTAATCTCCTCCTGTTTGGTACTTTTTCAAACACGTTGGGAAAACAAAGTCACTAACTTCATACATATCAAGATAACATACTATCCCTGGCACACAGTCTCAGATGTATATCAAGTGGGGTCCAGGTCCAATTTCCCCACATTTCCACCAGCTCCCGGCTTCCCAGCCTCCTCCGCACAGGTTACTGCTGCTCAGATGTGGCCAGTACAGCTTTTGTCAGAGACAAAACACCGAACCAGGGCCACCCAAGTCACCCCATCATCCAGGTGCAGGCTGAGCTGAAGCTGCTGTTTCAGCTCCTCATCATCTGAATCTCATGGCTCTGGTCTACCAGCTCATGGTCTCCTCCACAGCAAGGTTAGCAACACACACTGCTCAGCCACCACAACTTCCTAACCTGTTTCAAGAGTTTCACTAAGAGGAATTTGCAGGAGAGGTTTGCCCTCTGACAGCAGTCCTAGTGTCTACTGCTGAGTTATCACCTTCTCATGGAGAGGAGAGGGTTACAAAAGCAAAAAAACCTGAGCTCTAAATTACACTATATGAGTTGCTTGACCATCCACCATAAAAGGACTTACATAGACACACTGCTTTAATTAACTCATTTCTGATTAAATTTGAAATTACATTGAAGCATCTTGATGATAACAACACCTCTTTTACTTCTGGTACCCAGAGTATGCCTGAAAGCACCTTAGAGCCTCAACTCAAAACATCATTAATCACAGATGGGCAGAGTGCCCAAATGGAGTCCAACAAAGGAGCAGTAACAAAACCACATCCCACCCACAAAGCATCATACATAAAAAAGTCCTCGGCAGCCTAAAGCAGAAGCAAGTCATCCTGGGAAAGGTGCTCAGTGGACTCTGTAACCGCCAGCAACACGAGCCACAACTAGTGGCTTGAAACGCTGCTTCAAGAGCTGTGGGACATCCTCCAGAGTGGACAATCTACACACACATCTGGGATCTCTGGGCAACGGACATCATGAGTAGATGTAACTTTTCTTCCTGGCCTCCTCCAGAGGATGCAATGCCAACTGCTGGAGGCTCCCCGACACTGCCTGGCACATGTTGGGTGGCAAAACGTTTAGATAGGTGGATCTGGAGAACTGGGAGGACAGGATGCTTCTGTGTCTCCCTGAGCAGCTGAGGAAGAAGGCAGCTTAGATTGAATTTCTACAGAATAGATTGAATGGGCACAGAAAAGTGGGGTTGAAAAATGCTTTCTCACAGGAATGGGAGATATGTGAGGAGAATTAGGATCTACAAACTCAGAGGTGATGCCTTGCTATGCCTGCATCAGAGCAAAGGGTGGGGGGAGAAGCTGGGAAGCTGCACAGGTGATCTCTTGGATATGGCTGTGTTTCTCAGATGCCTATTGGCCCCAGGACAGCCCTTCCACCCAGGTGCCAGGACTTCCAGCCTCTGGGCTACTGTGTTGGGCTGACGCTGCAGGTCCGGCAGTGTCTCCAAGGGTCTGCACTCCCAATTACCAAAGGACACCCAAAGGATGCTACAGGCACAGTCCTTGAGGCTTTCAGGCTCCTTGACATTGAAATACAAGATCTGGAGGCTTGACACCCACCCAAGCCACACCTCAAAGATTGTTATTCTCTAAGCTCCTTCTGAAGAGTCTGCACAACTTTGCTGTTCAAAGTCTCACCCGCAGGCTTGCAGGCCTTCCCTTTGATGTAGGGCACCTCAGACGGGAGAGTTTCAACGTTCTCCCAGCTGGAAAACTGTATAATTTATCTTTCCATGGGAAATGCTTTGAGCCTCAACTTGCTCCAGATTCAAACACAAACTTTTGCAAAGATGGCAACTCCTTACCAAACAGAATTTTCCTCATTTCTGTCATCTCTACTACAAGGTGAGGACACATGTTCCTGGCACAGAATATCACCAATGCAGGTCTGGAGACCAGATATGTCTTTAGCAGGTCAGCATGCTCTGCACTGAGCTAATACATCTTACTTCTTGGCTAATGCAGCACTACTGCTTCTGGTATCATTACTGCCTCTACTGTATTTATCTGAGGTGATGCTCCTTTGTCCTGTGTTTGCTTTGGCCTTTAACTGACAAGGAGACAAAACTGAATCGCAGCAGCAGCAGCAGCAGTTCCTGCTTACCTTGACTGTTTGACCGCTTCAATACTGGCTGCAAACACCAACTTGTCAAAGAGGGACCTGCTCTAAGGACGCTCCCTCCAGCCAGAAGGCATGGAAACATGGGGTCCACTTGCAAAAAAGCCCTGCTTGATACTTTACATGCTCTAACTGTTTGCCCTCCCATTTTCTGGGTTTTTATAGAGAGGGTAAAAACGCAGTCACTGCTGTCCACCTAGTCAGGCTGTGGCGGCTACAGCTGGGACCCCGAATAGAGTGGCAGGGTCACAAGGACCCCTCTGAGTCTATGACCCCCAATGCCCCTGAAGGTAACAGGACTGTACTTAACTAAAGCTGTATCTGAAACATGGGAGGGAGCGAAAGACCCTGGCTTTATTCATTGGATGGACACAACCTCTACAAACCACACACACTCCAGGGCTTGCAGGAGAGAACCTTGATGTCAAACTTACATATTGCCATATCCCAGCCTCTGCCGCAACCCACCAGTGTGTAACTACAGGCTCCAGATTGAGAATATAAAATATAATATAGTACCTGTAATATGCTTAAGGGCACTTATATTTCCAGTTTATGCAAAAAGGATGATCGGACTTTCTCACAGCTGTTATCATGACTGTCTTTGCACACTGCAGCAGCTCACCCAGACCTCTACATCCCGGGTAGGGGTACATGTCAGGTAAATGACAATGTCAAATTTAAATTTCCAAGGAGCAGCATTCTTGCTGCAGCCACTATTAGGCCTTTTAATTAACACATATCCATGTTTCTTTTAATAGATCTCTGATAGTAGGGACTCCACTGTGGGAGCCAGCATGAGGTGACATGGCTCACTTGAGGTGTCTACCCCTCGCTTCCACTGCCCATGGCCTATCTGTGCAGCAACTGCAAAGACCCTTCAGCAAGGGTTAATAACCCAAAGCTCTCCAAGGACATGGGAGATGTACTCTGTGCCTAGCACACACCATGCTGCTGTACCACACAGGTACACCATCAGAAGTCAGAGGCATATCTTTGTGTTCCTGGGAGAAGTCACACTTTGACAGCTGTAGACACTAGGTATGACAATGCAGGCACCGTTCCTGCAGGGTCTGCTGAGGACATCCACCCAGCTAGCTTACACAGAAGAGACAGTGATGTGGAGAGGACCCAGATGTCTGGAAGTGTGAAGATGCTGAAAAGACTGCTATCAGCAGATCTGGGGTTGGAATGAAGCTTGGAAACCTTGCTGGAGCTAGAATGATTCCATTACTCCAAGTGTCCCATAGCATCCCTACCATACAAGTTCTTTTCCCTTAACTAGGTTCCTGTAGCCCTCTATCTCAGGAAGGACAAATTACTATAATGCCAATTCACAGTACCATATTATTTAAAATAGTTACAACAATCAGTATTTCCATGACCATTCCTACCGGCCAAAGCAAGTTGACTAGAAAGTCACAAGCAGGTTTGCTGATTTAGGTTTGCTCTCTATAGGATACCTCTGGCAGCTCAAACCACAGGAAAAGGTACCACTAAGCCAGCAAGTTCACTCTCCTCTTACAAATACTGGCTTCACTTACATTAAAAAGCAACTGACAAATTCCTCCTTCTCTATCTTTCTCTTTCCCACATTTAATATTTAGTTACTCTTCTTTCAAGTGAAAGTATTGAAATTTGTTTATGATTCGGTCCAGCGCATTGGCCACTGGGCAAGGATGTCTTGTTAAGACAGCTGGGGTATGCTTTTATCACAGATTGGGCAGAAATGCTGGAGGTGCCTATGCACATGGACACTCAAATGCTTACCTGAATAGCACAAAAGCTACAACTAATTCATATACAAATATCCAATGTTAAAATCCAGGGCTGAAGTGCTTGGATTTGCCAAACCTAGTACTCTATGAACACTAGCTGGTTTGCAAACAATGTAATTGGAGTAGAATTGCTATTGTGTTTGTTTGTTTTGAATATTTTTGGCCAGGAAGTTGTCCTGGAGGTATAGTTGAGCATAAGTGGTCTGGTGGAAAAATGTCATTCATTCTGTTCCTATTAAAACCAAAAACAATAGCCACACAAAGACAGCAGTGACAATTTCTGCTCTTCATGCCTCTAACAATGTGTTTTCAACCCTAAAGGCAACATCTTGTTTGTACCCAATTGATTCTGGGATCATATTTTATATAATCAAATATATCTTTGAACAAAGATATGTTTTATGAACTGCTCAATTTCCAGATGACCTTGGAAACAGCAATTCATAAAATATAGCTTTATCTCTATCTTCACAATCAGCTAGAAAAATGGCCCACCCATACTCTTGGACTGCCAGTCAAGACTCAGCCAACAAACAAATTACCCAGAGCATCCAAAACTTTTAAATACATTAATTCTTTGTTTCAGCCACTGAACACTAAGCACAAATTCTTTGCCCTAGTACCCTGGTAAAGACCTGGGTGTCATCCAACATCTTTCAATCACCAAAGGAAAGTGTAACCCTCACCCCAGGAGACAAAACAATCCAAGTTAGTTAGCAAAAAAACCTTGTTTCATTAAATGTTTATTATGAAATCTGTACATGAAACCATATATAGACCCCTTTATGGTCATGGCAAAGCTAAAGGCCATGTTTCAGGATTTGCTGATGTAAAATGGCCATTAGTGGGATATCACTGCTTCTAGAAAGGGATGGAAAAAATCTGTTTGATGTTTTACAGCTCTACCAAACACAGAAGTGTTTCTTTAAAACAGGGAGGGGAAAAGCTCAGTTAAAGAGGAGCTGAATTTTTTTGTAACAGAGACTGCCTGCACCACCTGGGCTCTCCCGGTGACAAGGGGACAGAAGACACACCATCATGGGCTGGTGGGAGCATTGCAGCTAAACTCGCAAAAACAAGACCTGCTGCAATGCTGTAGGTACAGAACAACTCCAACCACCACCCACCAGGTCCTTCAGATAAATCATCAAGAAGGGCCACTACAAACAGATAAACGCAGCCAAGTCTCTGAGTGAGGAGCAAGGTTTCACAAGTAAACCTTTTTCTCTCTGTCCAGCCCTGTCTTGTGCCCACCAAATTAGGTGCAAAAGCGAAGGTCCAGGGATGCGCTCTTAGCTTTAGATAGCACAGCACTTCTGGACATCTCTTTCCTCCTCTATCAATATCATGTATTTAAATAGAGTGAGGACCACAGAGATATTAAATTACTGAGATGTGCAGCCTGAGGTCAGGAAGACCATAAAGACAGAGCGTCTTCTGCAGTACTGCACTGTGGAGGGACTGCTGAAACCCACCCCGCATCAGCAAAACCCCAGCGCAGAATCACCGCAGAAACTGACCCAGCAGACTTACAGGTGAGAGTCAGTTTTAACAAGTGGTTTAAAACATGCTTAACATGGGCAAGTAGGGAAAAATCAGCAAAACTTGGGATCAGTTACAAAGATGTTAATTTGGGTCAGGCAGAGGTCAAGTGAAGGTCAGATGCAGCAGCCCAGTTTGTAACATTTTTTGGATATCTTGACCTCCCAGGAAGTCCTGGGCCAGAGGACATCCTGGTGTTTTGTATGTGACCAGGTGGAAACACTGCACAAAGCAGGTATTCAAAGAAGGCGGCACTTCAGCATCTGGCTAAAGAAATTTGGTTAGCAGTCTCTAACATTGAGGGGGTGGGATTTTTAACTTTTAACCTATAAAATCCTATTTGGTAGCATTCCGTGACAAAAACCAACCACTTGCAGTCTTAATTACAATTTTTTTTTTCCATGTCTCTGCTTACTTTGAAAGTTCACCATTGTCTCTGGTAGGGTTTTAACAAATCCACCAGAGGGTATTTCCAAAACAGAAAGCCATGTTTTTATCAGGATCTCCCCACAAGAGACCCTGAGGCTTGCATTAAAGTCTTGTTTGTTCTCTGTAATGTTATATTAGAAAGATTAAAAGTTTTTCTGTTAGTTCAAGAAATGCTTTAAAGCACTGGTACCAAAAGAACCTCAGACAGTGACCGCAGGTCTGTTTTTCATACAAACACAGGAAAAGGAAGGAAAATAAAGATCTTCTCTGAGACAGGTTTTTCAAGGCGCCCCAACCCCACCAATTATGGATGGAATTACCACCCTATACTACACTATTCTCCCAGCACCCAGGACACCCCGGGTCTCTGCTGCTGCTGCTGCGATAGCTGGTCAGGCCGAGCTCTGCTCTCATCCCACGTGTTGACCTCTCCATTAGGATCAGCGGGACCCTCTGCACAGGAGAACACGATCCGCGGAGAGGGGCTGGCCACGCTCCGTGCTGGCAGTGCCCGGCACTGGCCGAGCCCTGCCAAGGAGGGGCAACCACCCTCCTCCGTGGGCTGCAGGGAAGCAGCGAGCTGTAAATTCCGTTTGGGACTCTGGGCACTGCCCAGTGGAGACACTAACACAGCGTGTCTCCTGCCTTGTCCAGAGTGTGGCTTCCCAGCATTGTTCTAAATAGCTCTGGACCCCCACTGAAGCACAGCGATGGGTGGCTCACACTGAAATGTCCCCCAACCAGGCTGATTTACGGCTGCCAGGAGTCTCAAGGATGTCAGCTCTTCCTGATTAATTTTTTTATCCTTATTTTCCCTCGTTTTATATTCGAATATTGCTTATTGCAATATTCTTCAGAACTATTCTCTGGAAAGCCATACTGGCTAATTTTTGGCTTGTAAATTGCTCATGAGCAGTTTGTGGCTTGTGTTTAAAAAAAAAATAATCAAGCAACTCTGGCCCATTTTGGTTGGATAAAGAGATTTTGTGGCCTCCATCAATTCTAGTCCCTGACAGCAGTGACAGAGCTCTTATTATCACAAGCATACAGTTGCAATTTTAAAATTTGCTTCCTGTGACTCTTTGTTAAAATTTAATCAACAGTTACTGCTTCCACAAACATTTCCGGCAGAAAGTTCACTTTATAGAATACTCACAGGCAAGAAATAAGAAGGAAGGTAAAGCAGATTTGAGTTCTTGAAGTGAGCAAACCCTAGCTGGTTGCCCAGCTACTCCACTGAAGGATTTAGGCAAGAGAGCAAAGGAAGGTGTGACACAATTTTCTACAAGATACTGCAGAAAGCAAGCAAACAAAAACAAAGCCCAATGAAGCAGCAGAGAAACGTGGGCGAAGAAAAGACAAAAGGCAACATAGTGGGGGCCCAAGCAGAAAGATCATTCTGAGTTCAAAATGGACAGGAGTTTATTAGACCTGCTTTACATCTAGCTGCATGTCACAAGGTGGGAACTTGCACCAAACTGGCCAACAGATCCTGCACAACACAAACAACTTAAGGTGAAAACCAGAGTTCCGAACAAAGGATGGTTGTTGAGCAAAAAGCTATTAATAGTGCTGGGTTTTATCCCAGAAATGTTGCGTAAAGTGGGACAATTCACATCCCTTCTCTGTGCTTCCATTTCCTCTCTCAAAGATCCTACTTAATATATTTGGGGCAGGGACTGTCTCTTGTTATGATTCTGTGCTGTGAATAGCACAAGGGGAACAATGCTGCAGTCAGGACCTCTGGATGCCACCACAAATGCCAATTTTAAGCAGCAGTGACAACAAGCGGAAGGAGTTTGGGATCCAAGGAAGACCTTTGAAAAGACAAGGCACAATGTGGGATTTATCTTGTATTTTAAGCACGGACGGTTCTCATCTCCATACAAGAGAGACAGGGAAAAGCAAAGAAGCAGTTGAGCTAGACAAGAAAGAAGAAGGCTCCTTGCCCAGACACTCCAGCTTAAGCAAAATTCCTCCAGAGCTGCTCCTTCACTTCTGCACTCTCACTGCTCCTCCCGTTCACTGTCACCTCAAGCCATCCTTGAATAGCTCTCTGCAGAGGAATGCATCTACCTAGAAAACTCAAAAAGGGATGTTCAGGGGTTTAAGACACAGTATGAAAAACCTGATGGAACGAGTGGGGTCTCCTCTGCTGGGGAATATTTTTGCAGGAGACACTCAGTCTAAATACCCTATGCATGTGACTTTCTGATAAACCTGTAAAAGGTTCAGTGGTGCTGAGGAGCTGCCCTGAAAAGGCCTGAATAGACCTTTATCATCTTCAGCATTGACAAAACCAACCTGGAAAGGCCCAAAGACAGGGTTCAAGGGGACAACAAATCACAGGATTATAAGAGTAAGCTTGAAAGAACCCTTCAGAAATTGAGCAGACCACATCCCTGCCCTGAGGTCAGGTCAGACACACAACATCTATCAAACTCATCAGGATCCAGACACACAAACAACCTAGTACTACACATCTACACTGCATCCCACAGAGTGCCCCAGGACCTGGCTGACTTCGAGGATATATCTCATCCCAACCTCACAACCTCCCTGCCAGGCAACACTAGATCCTCTCTGGGAAAAGGCCTGGGGTCCCTGCAGGAGAGGCTGTCAGTACAAGGGCACAGTAGTTAGCAGGTGATGGGGAACCCAGCCACATTATCAATAGTGAGACCTGTGAGGCTCTTTCGGTCCCCAGGTGCAAAAGAGATGTTCTACCTATTCCCAAAGGTGTAGCCCATCTCTCCTTTTCTCTTACAGTCCTTTACACTGCCCCTTCTTTCTGTTTTGTTCTCCTTGCCCATGCTAGCTGCCACCAATCACAGGTGACCAAAATCACTCATCTTTGTCCTTCCTGTTTCAATTCACCTTGTCTGTGAGATGCATGGTTTTTTCTTTCCTTTGCAAAATCAATGACCTTGAAAACCTTGAATATCACTCTTAAGCCCTCTAAGCTCATCATCCTCCCCTCATTTCTGGAGATGCTGACTACCTCCCGCATCTCAGTGAAGAGCTCCAGGCAGCTTTGTCTTCATGAAAATGAGAGGGTCTGAATCAGCCTCTCAGACAGGCACCTGAATGTTGGTGCTTCTTTTCTGGTTTTCTGCCAGTTTGGGATGGTGCATCAGCAGCTCTGCAATCACACGGAGCTCAGAAATACTTCAGTGCTGCTTTGAGGCTGTGTCACTCTCTGGTCACACTCCCCCTGGCTGCAGGATGCAAAAGCTGAGCTTCCTCTTGTACTTACACGCCGTGAAAGGAAACTGTTCTTCACCCTCACGCCCTGTCTGTCCCTGCAGTGGCAGTTCCTTTACGTAATGGTCAAGCCTGAAACACCAAGAGAAGAAAGCCTTCCTGCTCACCTAGAGCTGCTGTTTGTAGTGACAGGACCCTCGTACATTTACAGAGGACAGATCCATAATGGACCCGCTTTTATAATCGTGCTTCTGAACAAGGACCTGCACCAGTAGTTACCTGGGTCTCAACCAAAGCCAGGGGATCATGAAGACTGAACATCACAGTCAAGCGCAGCGTATCCTATTAAGCTTTTCATCTAATTTTTCCACTTGCACCCCTCCCTTTGTAATTTGGTGGTAAATAAATGTCTGGTCAAAATATCAGATAATTAACTGTGAGCATCTTTGTGAACATGAACGAAAGCTAAATGGACACTTCAGACAGGATCACACATCAGCCCTGCCATATCAAGGATATTCTGAAAAACCTTCTCAGATAACTAAAGGTGAAGAGATCCAGCTTCCCAAGTACACACACAGACTCCCCTTAGTCGCTGTAGGAGCCCCAAGGAAATGCAGCAGACGTTAACTACGCATGGCTCACCATGAAGGGCAGCAATTGGCAAGACTTTAGCTCCCAACACTGCGCTCTCCTTCACTCCCCTGACAATTTGACACACTGCTGTTTATCCTAATCCATTGTTCATGGTCCTCCCCACCCAGCTTTCAGTCCATGTGATGCTCTCCTGTCCCTACCAACTGGAATTAATTTGGGGTGTTAGGGCTCTATCAAGAGACTATTAAAATCTAAGTGCTGGCAAAGTATTACCTGCTTTCATGCAGATATTTTGGCCTTTTATCAGACACCCAGAGTGAACAAGCAAGCCATCACAGTTTTCTGGGGCAGCTGGCTTGTAATTCCTGGCTCCCTCCTCTGAATAACCAGGTAACTTTGGTAGGGAGATTCTGGTCAGCAAGGACTCTTTAACAACATAAACCTTACTCTCCCAGACTTCCCCTATACCTCAAACTTGTTGTGTAAAGATGATGCTACTAAAACATTTAGCTGAACTTAGGTCAAGAGAAGATGGCTTTTGAAAGACTTCCAGTGGTTCATTTGCAATAAATGGCTGAGGAATAAATAATTTCAGCCCTGATGAGTCCTCAAGCAGCCAACTCTGTTAGCAGGGCAACTCCAGCAGCGAAGAACACGGGAAGGCTTCGGTGACACATGGGGACTCGTGACAGGCACAGAAAGCAGCCAGAAAAGAGACTGCCATGTTGGGTTAGACCATGCTCCTTGCTATACAGGGACCTCCACTTCATGGCAGTGAGTATCACTTACTCCTTTTGAATAACTTCCCAGCAGGGAAGTGTTCTGCATTCTCTCAAGGACAGAACTGCTTTTCTGCCCTGATGCCCAGAAGCTTGTAACCCCTGCATGCACTTTTACCCTAGTTAATCCAGCTGACAGCATGCCTATACTTCATATGAACGTTTCTCCCTTTCTGCCAGTCCTGCTATGCTCTTGCTCTCAGTGACTGCAGTGACAAAAACTTACAGGGGATACTGATATACCAAGTGAAAACCACCCAGGAGCAGTGAGGGACGTCTGGGCTTCTACCTTTGGCCTCAGCGAAGGCATAAAGAAAGAGTGCTTCATTTATGAGACTTTCCGTACTGTCACAGAGTCCCTCCTCCTTTCAGAGACCTCAGGTTTCAATCCTATAGGGTGCAAGTTGTTTCCAGAGTCCCTTCCCTGACTCCCAAATACAAAGGTCCTTCCCTACTCACACATCCTCCTTGCGAGAGCCACAAATGGAAAGCATTAGCAGCCTTGCACCAGTGTGACTGGGGGCATAGGACCTCCATCCACCACTGGAGCCTCTGTCCACCACCACACCTCCAACCCCAGCTCAGCAGGCACAGCCCACCCACGGATCACAGTCAGCTCCCCACAGGACCATTTCCACAGCATCTCAGGTCTGGCATGGTGGGGCCAAGACAGCGCTGGAGGGGTGGATTTGTGGACAAAGCTTCAGGAAGCTTCATGATCTGGTATGTGAGGGCCACAGACAACAGCTGGGGTGGCCAGTCTGATAGCTCTCAGTGAGGGCCATAGTTGCTGTCTACAAAGCAAAATACCATACCTACACATAACTCCCACAGCATACCCCCCCAGCAACTCAGCCAGCTCACATGGAATGCAGGCGCAGTGCAGGCAGCCTGCTGACTCAGGGCAATTCATCAAGTTGAGTCCCAGTCTGCTCGGACAGGTTCGGACTCGAGCAGCTAATCCAAGCCCAAACCTGAGGAAGGGGGACTGTCAACTCAGGTTGGTCTGTGCAGCCTCTCTGCTCAGGGTGGCTTTTCCAGAGGGTACTAAGGACCCCTAAGGTGCACTCTGCTCCAAAGTGGTCTCCCTTTTCTGGGTACACAGGGAGCCTGAGGGCACCAGCCTCCTTCCTGCCACCCCTTCGCCTCCTCTGCGGTGCTAACTGGAGCCAGCATCAAGAATCCAAGGCCAGCTCAGAAGAGAAATGCCACAAGAGCCTTTGGCTACTCAGGTCAAATGCAGTTGTTCAACCAAGTCCAGCCAGCAGCATGGTAAAAATATCAGCCCTTTTTCTGCAGAATGAGAGGGTTTAAGGCAGGAATCTGGTGCAGAACATTTCTTTCCCTTTAAACTCACACCCTAGGCCAAGTAAGTTTTGCAAGAACCTCCCTGTGCAGACAAGCCCTGAGGCTTCAATGCAGAAAAATGCTCCTGCTGGGGGAAGCACCCAAGCCACGTGGAGGCCAGGGCCCCGAGTATTACAATGGGGCAGCTGCTAAGACTGCACGTGGCAGAAGAGATGGGGCAGGCTCAGAGGTGTGCGTTCTCCATAACGCAGGTCTCTTCTGACCTGCAAAAAAGTCCACAAAGAGAAGAAGGAGAAAGGAGGAGAGGGCAGATCAATGCCACACATTCAGCTCAGTTCACTTGGAAATTACGAATTGGGCCTTTTCTCCTTCTCAAAAATTGTGATATTGCATTAAATATAATGAGCCATCCATCTAGAGATGTCTTTGAGGCTTGTTATTATCTTTGACATAAAGGATGTTTAGGCCCCAAAAAGGACACACTGTCTGGCTTTGTCCTGTGACGACAAAGAATAAGAGAAATTGGAGATTTCCAGACAATAAAGTAAGTACAACACCTGGAGCTTTACGGGAAATAGCAGATTATCACAGGTCTGGCAATAAAACTGAAACTGTTGGCACTGCTTCAGATTACTACTGCTTCTTTTTTCCTTTCTAATCCCCCAAAATTAACAAGACACCTACCCAACCTGCTAAGGAAACCAGAGCAGTGACTCATGCCATCTCTCTCAAACATTAACTCAAAACATTACCAATACAAAATGTTACAACACATGAAATGAGCAATGGCCCTGGTAACACAAGGCTTGTTCTTAAAATTGCATGGCCTGCCTACATTTTCTAAATATAGGATAGACAAGGAAACCTCTCCAGAAGCACTAATAATTCAAACAACCAACTGAATACAGAGGTGGTTTTGAAAGCTGTTATCAACATATTTCCACTGCACAACATTTCTTTGCCACTCCTGCTTTCTCTTCCACCCATCAGCAGCAGGTAGAATGGATAAGCTCAACCACAGAAAGAAGCCATTCTGTGAAATGCAGCTCAGGAAAGACCTAAGCAACAACAGCAGCATTGCAGTTGCTAGTCTGCAGATTCAGGAGGGCAGTCTTACACCTGAAAGTTTGCCAGTAGGAGACCTAGAAGTATTATTGAGAAAAATTAAAGCCTGGGAGGTCTGTGGAAACCAGGGTCATTTGCCCTGGAGTCTGCAGCATCTACACCATCAGCAGCAGGACAGATCAGCATCGATGATCCTGCCTTGACAAATAAGCTGAGAGAGAGAAGCACTGAAGAGCCAAAAGCATGCACTGTAGCCAGTACATAAGGCCTAAGTGCTAGGGCTACACAGCCCAAAATTTTAGCATGCCTCTACCGCTTGCTTTACCAATCCAAGCAAGAGATAGAAAACCTTGCTCAGGATGTCTTCACGTAGCAATGCTCTTTCCTGACTGCAGTGTAGATATCACACTGGCTGGGCAAGGACTGTTTGCCCATAGCAACCTTTTTGACTTGGCAACTCTTCTTTGGTTATCAACAAATCTCTTCATCCTCATGCCTGAAAGTGCACAATTGTGAATCAGGAAAGCTGAGTCAGATCCCCAGTCCTGTCATTAAGGAACAGGCTGCTGCAGCGCAGCATGGGTGCCTACACACAACCCCTGCAGCACGGGAAGAGCACTGTCCTTCACCTCCTGCCTCCTGCAGGAAACTCAAGAGTTTATTTAACCATCGTTCACAACCATTCCTCCAGATTTTTACCATTTTCTCCCCCAACTACCAGCATTATTTGCCAAGATGTCCCTCCTGAAATCCATCCATTGACATTTCTTTAGGGAGTCCCCCAAACCAAGAAACCCAGGAGTTTACTACATCTCTCCCTCGATCTAAATGTGTCCACTTCAGACAGCAGAAAGGTTTCCTTATTCCTAAATTGTCTCACTAGCCCTGTTGGACAGAAAGGTGGTGCCCAGGACTCATCAGGGTGGGCAGTGGGAAGGAGACCCAGAAATAGGTAATTTGTGCTGCCTCCCATCTTCCTGACATGACCTTTTTAGGGGAAGAGGTTCAGATTGTGGACAAAGACTAGTCACATCTGGGAGGACTGGGAGAGGTAACCCAGGACTGAGTGGGAAATGTTCTTATAAGTAGAGATAAAGCATGGACATTATTATACACACACTGCTTTTGGTAGTCATCATTTCATGTAAGATTCAAGATAATTTCTGGTTTGGGCTGAATGTCTTTTTCTTGATCATAGAACTGGCATCTCTGCAATGTTAGGACCTCTTTTGCGATGCAAGTTTTAGCTGTGTTTGTTACCCAACAGCCAGCTAGAGAGTTTATTTTAGCATTCATTAATCGTGCCTCTCACGCAGACTCTCAGCACAAATACAGAAACCTAATCTCATCTATTGACAAATGTGAAGCAAAATACACTTCCATGCCAAAGAGAAGTTCATCACATTCCTTGTCCTTGCCCTTCAGGCAAAAGCCTGAATGAGCAGATGAAACATGCATGATCTCTGGAAGAGAAACAAATTGCTTCTTGGGTAGCAGCAATCAGGCAGACTCCTAGCCTTTTAAAGACAGGCTGCTCAGGTCCAGCAATTCAACCTATGGATCCCGAGACTGTTAGCAAGACTTTCTGGGTTGGAACACCTCAGTCATTTTCAGGCAACCAAGATTCATACCACAAGATCTGCAATTTGCTCTGCTCACAGCAGAAGTCACACAGCCTAGCACTGGGATATCGTGTGAAGTAGAACTGATCCTGCTGCACAAGCTGCTGTGTCCATCAGCGATTGCATCATGGAGCAGGCGCAGCAGCAGTACAGGCTGGCTCTGAAAACCTTCTGGCTGAGAAAGCCCTGCCTTGCATTACCAGCTGTCTACCCATAGGGAGGAATGTACCAGCAGCAGTAGCCACTGCAGTGTCTCACAAGCCTCTTTCCCCCATCAGTATTCCTCTTGCTTGCAAACCCTGCAATGGAAGTCAGGCAGGTGATTTTTTAAATTTTTTTTTGCTTCGTAGTGCAGCTGAGGCTTCTCTCCTGCAGAAAGCAGCAAGTTGGCACTGGCACAGCGGAAGCTGGTTACCTTGCCGTGCAGAACAACTGTGCTATCAGCTGAAAGAACCTCCCTCCCTCTGCCAGGGAGGGAGTTTTCCTCTCTTCCAGCCCTGTCCCACTCACCAGAGCTCAGAAACGGAGACAGGCATCTGAACACACAGGCAGTGCAGGCAAGTGGGCCATGGCCAGGTTCAAGGAAGCAGACAGCCCCTTTGCCTCAGCTCCCTGGCAGGTTTTCTCACAACAGCACCAACAGCCAGTTCTCTGCTGGGACCTCAGCTCGTTTGCTGATCTGACTTCTCACATCACAAATGTGGGAGCTCTATCAATAATCTGGCCAACACCAGCTGGTCTGAGTAGACTCCACAAACCAATGCTTGTGCACACACCACTCGTGGAGTAAGACCAGTTTGCCCCTTGAGCAAGGAGACTTCTCCCCAGGAGCACTTAGCTCAAACCGAGAGGTGGGACCAGCTTGAACACAAAGAGCTCTTTTGGTGTGCTTTGAACCAGCCACGCAGCTTCTGAGCATGGGAGTTTTTTCAATGGTTTGACTGGAGGAAGAGATGTACAAGACGCATACAAGGAGCAACAGCATCAGTACAGGCTTTGCCAGAGTAGTGTGCTAGCCAAAATTGCATACCCGCACCCCCCAGAGGGCTAGAGTGCATCAGGAACCAGGGGACTCTTGCAAAGTGCCATGGACTTCAAAGTGGAATAAAAAAATTGGGTGAGCACAAACATATGTACACATGCACAGATACACAGTTTCAGAGTTGGACTAAAGTCCCAGCCTTCAAATCAAAAAGCTGTCAAAAGCAAAAGGGTCAGATGCTCAGCTGGTACATATCACAAACACACCGACAAAGCCAGACGAGATAGGTCCAAGAAACATCTGCTGAGAACCTGGATGATGGATTTAAACCTGATTTTACCCTCAAATTAAGCAAATGTGCAAATTCTAACACCAAAAAGAGGTTTCTCTGAAGGGCTTCCAAACATCAGTCAATGGTGGAGGAAATCTGCTTCAAATTTGGGGTGTGTTTTTTTAAAGCAAAACACTAAGGCACCTGACTTCAGTGTAGTTTTAAGGTAATTTAAAGTTTCACTGCTTCCTTAAAGAAAATTTTTTCTGTCCGTCTCACACATTTGTAGCTGTCTTTCTTTTTCTGAGCTGACAGCCACTGAGTCTCAGACTTGGAGTGTAAATGCCGTTCCCTTCCTCTCCCCAACCTCCCAGGCACGAAAATTCAGCAAGAAAACCCGGGCTCTGACTTCCATGTATAGTCAAAAATTTAAGGGGACAGCAAGGATGAGATAAGCTGTAGAAGAGCTCCAGGACCATCGGACACTTCAGAAGTATGATCATCACCATTACTGCTTGGAGAAAGCCTTGTGGCTTATTGCTCTTCTCCGCAAAGAAGCTCTCCTTCATACAGAGAAGCTCCTACCTTTCAGACATACCGGAACTAAAAATCCCTATAAATAAGGAATGATGACTGAGTCTGCCAAGCCTAATTACCAGAGTTATTAATTACTTAAATGTTTAATTTTTACCATTATTACTTGCATTTTTTGTTGTAATTTGGAACATCTCAAAAATGCAACAACATACCACTGCCTTCATCAGAGGGGAGACAATCCCAGGTCACTTCAGCTCAAAACACAGCTTTCTGTCTGGAGCACAGCACAGGAGCCAAGACCATGTCTTGCCCAGGAGGCCATGCTTGCCTTGCACTGCTCTGGGTGCTCTCGTGGGATGCTGAGGGAACCTGCAGTTTTGCTCCCACCGGGCCCTTGCGAGCCTGGTGAGATCTTCCCTCTTGGGCAGAGTCACATCTCCCCATCATGTGAGTTTCGTTATCCTGCCCCAGACAGGAGGTCAGTGCAATGGGTGATGCATGTTCGAACTCCAGCCCAAGTGGAGAAGTCTTTGCCCTCCCAAACCGCCTCTGCTGCCAGCACATCCCTCCACCTCCGTGGTGCTGGCAGATCAGTGTACGATGTCCAGTGGCCAGGACAGCATGTGCTGACAGAAACCAGGGTGAGTAGCTTGACACAGCACCAAGCAAACTTCTGGTGAAGCAGGGGTGGTGGGTGGCTCCTACCCAGCTTTCCACTCCCCTCCAGCCTCATCCTCAGTGACATGAGAGGCAGCTTTCCCAAAGGAAAGCTTCAGGTTCCTTCCCTGCCTGACGGCCTCTGCCCTGAAGGCGGTCTCCAGCACAGGGTGGATGGCAAGCCTTTGCTGGGACTTCACAGTCCTGCAACTCTTCCACCAAAGGAACTTGCCTGGATCTATAGGCCTAGTTGTGAGCTGCAAGCTCAGCTGCTCTGGGACTTAGGTTCTTCCAGTTCTCTTCAAGAAACGCATTCATTTTTATGGAGTTTTGCTCCCAGAAGAACACATGCACATCCAAGCAAGAGCCGTGTCTGACTCACAGCTCCACTCATTGCTTACTGCAAGACCACGGCCCCACTATAATAAGCTCCTAGCCACTTAAAAAGGCACAGGGTCATATGACCCCCATGCTGAACTCCCCTCATGCACCTGAAAGTGCACATTGAGGAAATGAGGAGGGGTCAGAGGAACGAGAAGATCGTTTCCCCTCCTCTGGCTGCCTCTGGAGTTATGCAACAGAAGTGGGATGCAGGTCCACACGCTCACCCTGCCCTAGTCCCATCTTCTCCAGTCGGGTTTGAGTTCCAATGCATGCTGTGGTCCCATTAGCACTTGCCTCAGTGCTGAGGCAAGACTGGAGATGAGGGACTCGGGGCGGGAGGCTGGCAGACCAGACGCAGGAAGAAGGATGACAGAGCCATGCTGTTCATAGCAACATAGCTTTCCTTTAGCCACTTTGCAGCTGGAGCCTGTCATATTAACAAAGGCAGGAGAATGAGCCGAGGGCATGATCTCAAAGGTCAGCAGACAGGCTGTGCTCAGCCCCTCTCCAGATGTTCCTCCAATCACCACAGACAGCCTTTCCCAGGTTACTTACATCCACCTCCAAAAAAAGGGATTGAAAATGGGATGCCCAAGGCTCTGACTCAACAGCTTTTGGATCCATAGTGGGATTACTTGCTAATGTACCATTCTGCTCCATCCTGCACCTCTGCCAGGAGTTCATAGCCCCCTAGTTTGCCTGAATGGAGAGACAGGTTATTCCTCAACCCTGCTGGGTCTCTGTCCCATAACCCTTCTGTCTGAGACTAGAAGCCAAGGGCAGCGGAGGAAGTGAGCTACAAGCTCATTTATCAGTCCCTCCTTCTGCAGAGCTAGTGAGCTCCAGCAAAAAGACCAGAAAGCAGCTGGGACATATAACCTCTTCCTTTACCCCAGAGTGAATCACTGGAGCTTGTGAGTCAGACCCCCTCTCTTCCCAAAGCTGAGCAAGTTACCGCACGTTCGCTGATCCCTGGTAGCTGGCCACATGCGCGCTCTCATCCACATGGCCATGGCAACAGCAGTCCATTAGTTTAGCCAGTGGAAATGCTCTAGTGAAGACATGCATGTGGACAGATCCTGGAGCACAGCTGACATCTGGTACCTCGTGTGTCTGGGTGTTTATAGAAAACAAAACTGCTACTGTAGGATATCCGCTGTGGGTTATCCTTCTTGTAAACAAACCTTTTGGTTAATGTTCCCATGAGCTCCTTAGACTGGAGTCTTTCCTACAAACAAAATACTAAGAACAAATCAAGAACAAACCAAAAGCATGTTCACCTTGCAACATGGACAGAGCTCACACAGAGGTACGTTAGCCAGCGGTGAAGCTATTTTATTTGCACTACAGTTGAGTATCTCTGATAGCTTGAGCTTCCACCACAAAGCCTGCACCTAGCATCTGCAAGGGACTTTCACGTCCCTCACCAAACTCTGAGTTAATGTGGCAGCACTCTAAAGCACCCCAGGCTGGTAGACCTGGCTAATGTAAGCCTGCTTCTGTTGCAATCCTACCGATGCAGCACACCCAGGGGCACATTTCCTCCTTAAGACCTCTGGAGTTTCAATTGCAATACCCTTCTGTAAAACCTTTCTACCAAATCCTGAGTCATCTGGGAACTGAGGTCAAGCTGGTTCCTACTTAAACATGAGACCCTCTGCAGAGACTCTATACCTGCTCTCCGAGTAGTTTTCCAGCATTAGAATTTGCCATGGGCAATTCAAGAGAAAGGCACAATTCCTGTGCTCCTTGCCTTATTAGCACTGAGAAACAACAAAAACCTTAAGCGCATGCAATGTTTACCTCTGCACCAAGTCAAAATAAGAGAGAATGCCTGGAATCGCTGGGGAATTTAACCAATGAAATGTTTTACATATCTCTGATCTTTTCTCCCCAAGCGACCTCACAGAAGTACAGATGAAACGCAGAATGTTTCCAGTCTCATGGCCCTTCTCTTTCCACTTTACTCCTTGCCTAGACCACTATCAAGGCCTTCTCCAGCCCTTTTGCTTCTCCTTTTGTCTGTCTCCCCATGAGGCTGGTGCACTGGCCTCCTAATCCACTGCCACAGCTCTGGCGTTTGTGCCCCCCTGTGCGTCTCTGAACTTCTGCATTGGCACCAGTCCATTTGTCCCACTTCTCCAACTCTTTCAAGAGTGCAAGAGGGCAGCTTCTTTTATACCCACAGTCTTGCCTCAGCGTCAAGTCTTTGACTGTCCCAAGCCATGCAGTGTCTGATGAAGTACCATCTTCTCTTGCAGTGAGGAAGTTTACTCCCAGACCTGAACTTTGCCAGCATTGCAGGAGCATTATACATTTATTTGCTAGTCTGTTGATACATTCTGCAGCTCACGTAGTCCCTGCTGGGTGTGCCTTCCACATGTGTTGGGTGGGACACAGTCTGTCTGTCTTTCAATGCATCTTACAAACATCTGAAAGAGGCATCCTAATGGTGCTTCTTCATAGGTGGACACCATCTCCCCCTGGAGGCCTTCACAGGCTGTTCCACTGGCTAGATCTGGAGCTGAGGCACTCACTTTAGGACAGATGCATCACTAGAGGCACAAAAATGTGAGTTTAGGTTAAAGATAGCCCTTGTCCTCAGAACAAGGCTAGCACTTCAAATGAGATCAGCAATCTTCTTTTACACATTCACAGAAGCCAAAAAAAATTGCATTAAATGCCACAGTGGAAGAATCCTCTCCTCCCCTGAGTCTGAGAGACCTCAGGGGAAATCTAGCAGCCCCATGGCACACTGATGCTCTTTCCTGAAAGTACTGTTTCAGCTCTCTCTTCCTCTAAGAGGTTTTTCTGCTGCTCTGATTCACTGGAAGTGAATAGCTCTACTACATGGGGCAGTTCCCCCAGACTAGCTGCCAGGGCTGGGGAGATCACCTCTGAAGGTCGGAGTGAGAGTGAGTGTTTTTCTGTGCCAGAGCTGTCTTAGGCTCTCTGCAGAGCACACCATGAAAGGGTGTCGAGAGGTAATTTCCCATGCAGACACCTATGAGCACAAGGGTAGATCAAGACTTTCAGAGAGCCATAGGTAACAAAGTTTGGCCCTCAGCAGGCAGAGACTGCTCAGGGATGCAGTGTGAAGAAGGAAGGCATTCCACCCTTTTGTCATTCCCCAAGTATCCCCTGCATCAGCTATCTAAAACAAATGTTCCTGTCTGGATCTCCTGAGTGTCTTTTTAGGACTTTTTTATGTTCCTCTTCTGCCTCCTGGTTTCAGAGGGATCAGCACATCCTATTTGCATGGAAACACTACAACCTGGGGAAAAACAGAATACAAACCGCCCTTGCAGTGCACTGCCAGTTGCGTGATGTGTGCCAGTGCTGGGTTTTTGCATCCAAGCATGCTGGAGAGGCAGCCTGAGGTCCAGCCACAAGCTAAAGAAACAGAGTCCACAGGATGCTCAGCTGCCTGGAGTGAGGGTCTATGTACCAGGATTGGGGCATCTGCTCAGAAGTGACTGGGGGGGGAACTCCTCTTGTCTAAAAGTCCTTTTGGGAAGCATTGCTGCGGTACCCCTCAGACCACATGGCAAAAGTGACCCATGATGCGAAAAGGTGTTCACAGATTCCACTGATGCCAACCAAACCCAACTCAAATCGTCCCCAGTTCTGCCCTGGATCCACTAGTAAAGAGAAAGGGGTTTTGCACTCTGGTCAAAGTGTTCAGTTGTGGGATTTATATGTGATGAAACACCCCCACAATGCACCTCAGCAGAGGACTAGGTTGTCAGCAAAAGTAACTACAGGAAAAGGGTCTTTACATGTTCCCCTCAAAGCAGTAAGCCATTGCAGGGCTTTGATGTGGCACTAGAAAACAGAGTGTGGTCTGACCCCTCAGCTCACTCCTGGTCCTTTCCCCTACACATAGCCCCCATGGCCCTTGGGCAGAACCAGTCATCTTCCAGCAGCTGCTGCCTCTGTGCGGTGGTTTCAAGCTCCTTGTTCTGAAGCCATCCAAAAATTCTCCTCCCAGATGCCACAAAAACAGCTATGTTCTGATGTCATAAGCAGGAGACCATGCGTGACATCAGCCTGCCATGGCATCAGCACCCACTGCCACCCTGGCAGCTCTGGAGCAGAGACGTTGGAAGAGTCCATGCCCTGTGTGGTGAACAGAGCTGGGTCTCCATGCTCACATCAAGGGATGAAAAAGGGCAGGGGCAAATCCTGCCACCAATGATGCCGGTAGGAAGCCAAAACCAATCTATTTGGGTCAAAAGCACTCACTAGCATCATGGTAGCAGGACCAAGAGCACAATTGCATCCAGGCAAGCGGAGAGCTAAATTGTCTGACATCCTCCTCCAGGACCCACTCCAGCTTGTAGCCTCTCTCAACACTGATAAAACACAAAGTCTGACAGAGTTGCCGCTCTGTCCAAATACATGTCCAGATAAACCACAGATAAGAAACAGCCAGGGATAATCCCTCCCTGATTATTACAGGGTAAGAAATACCACTGTGCTGCACTACCACCAGGACACTGCTGCTTCTGTCCAAGACAGTAGTTGTGTTGCCCTGGCTCGTACTCCCCATTTACTCGGGAATCAAACTTTATCAGTTAAAAGCAATCTAAACAATTTATCCCGGCAACATCTTAAGTATTGCCTGGCTCATTCAGCAGGGAACAGTCAGATCTCCTTGGGAGCAGCCCAATTTTGCTAATAAGCATATCAGCAATGAGTGAAGGTTTACAGTCCACGTGTCTTTAACTACAACTCAACGCAGTTACCTCAAAAAGCAAGGCTATAACTTAATCTGATCTCTGAGAGTTGGTCTGTCCCAAGGATCAGTCCCCATGATCCTCCAAAAACAGTGGCTTTTGATATTTACCTCAGGAAGAAGCAAGAAAACAACCAACCAAACAGCAAAACTTAACACACCAGAATCCCCAGAGAATGAGCACAAACCCCTTCAATTACCATATCACCATGACAGGAACAGAGTGCTCCTGTTTTTTGAAAATGTACATTGCCCTGAATTCTTGGGGCTTTGGGTATTTAAAAGAAAAAAGAAATAAAATTAAAAAAAAAAAAAAGAAGGAAAAGGTAGATCAAGAAGAAAGCAGTCCTACAACAGCATGAAATATGAATGAGATGCAGAGATTTGTACACTTGCCTGGCAAACGCTCCCTATCATTTCCACCCTCATGCAACCCACAAGTATTTTCCTGCTGGCTTTCTGGCTTCTCTCTTCTTCCTATAAGTAAAATTTGTTAAAAATGGGAAGTACCTTTTCCTGGGTCAGGTTCTCTTTCCCCTTTTTTCCCTTCTTTGTTCTTTTTGCTCTTTCCTTTCCCTTTTTTCTTGGTCTCAGACATTCTGCACAAGTGTTTACAGTCTCAGGAAAAGACAGTCCACACCAGATCTATATGCCCCACGACTGCTACTCCAAATGTTACTTGCCAGCTGCAACTTCCGACTGTTCTTATATTGTTTCTGACACAGACAACACCCACCACTGGGTGGAGAAGCAAAACTTTAACCGTTTGCTCACTGCTCCCAGTTGTCTGAAAAGATGCACTGGGTTGCAGTGGGAGGGCAAGGGGAGCGGTGCTACAGGATGGGAGTAGCTCTCGCAAGAGTGTTTTAGACACGCGAAGTCTAAAGGTGGGTTTCTCCTTGCTGATTCTGTCTCTGGCTGCAAATGAGTTCTGAACAGCTTCTGGAGCATCACAGAAATAAGTGTTTTGGGGAACTGCTAAGGGTCAGATCTCAGTGGTGCGTGAGAGGTACTGGAGTCTAAAGAAAAGGGTAGAGGCTTGCAACCCATTCTCATTCTGCTTTGACCCTGCAGAGGGATTAAGTTGGCCTTTCTCCTCATATTGTTGTTCCCACCATAAATCAGAGTGACTTCCCCTGCCCTTTCATCCAGATCTTTGTTGTCCCAGGAGGTCTTTCCAAAAGCTAAGAATAGTTGCAGAGCCCTTACCTGCACTTCTTGTATCTGTCCTCCATCACTGGGAGCTCTAGGTGGTTGATCAAACCATGTCTCGTCTGCTTGGGGTTAACAAGGTCCTTTCCCACAGGTCCAACATGTGATGGGTGACTCAGCCCAATCCTCTTCTGCAGGGCAGGCCATGCTGACATCGCCTCAAATGTCCATCAGGATCTCCATCTGGAAAGCCCTAGAGTACTGCCAAATCATTCCCAGATGCAGCTAAGGGCTTCAAAGACCCAAAGGGGCCGTAAGCCGTAAAGCACTGGGTAGCACATTTGATCCAGTTATCCATGAATCAAATCCAATTCCATGGTCGTGAGTAAAGCATGTCCTCCAGAGAAGCACTCCTGCCTGGTGTACGGACATCAAGAAATGAACAAGCTATCAGTCCCCTTGGGATCTTCTCCCAATGGTTAATCACCCTCATTGTTAAAAATGTCTTCCTGCTCTAAAGTGGAATATCTGGCTTCACTGTCCAGCCATTGTTTCTAACTCTTGTTTTCTCCTCTAGATTAAAAAGCCCTTCAGCAACTGGTATTTTCTCCCATGGAAGTACTTACACACTGTAATCAAGTTATCCCTCAATGTTCTTTTTGATAAGCTAAACAGATCAAGCTTTTTGCCATTGCTTGCTGTATGGAATTTTCTCCAGCTCAGGGATCATATCTGTGGGTATCCCATTTTGCAACATCCTATTTAAGCTAAGAACACAAAACCCAGGCACTATTACATTGTATCTGATGTACAGAGGCAAAAACAGAGGCAAAATCGCTACTGCCATCTCTTCCTATCCACTTTAACCCCCAAGAGTCACATTTGGACACCGGGCTTCACAAGGATGATATGTTCTGTTGTGTTTCTAGTGCAGCTCCTATCAAGTCCCTGCTCTGCCAGGCATTGTCCCTTGCTCTCTACCTAGGAGGAATTTCTTGCTTCTTCACAGCACCACTCTCTGTGTTGAACCTTCATTTTGTTTTAAAAGAGCCGGTGTGCCAAGCCACTCAGACCACCCTCTCTAGCTTCTTTCTTCCCACTGATGCTTGAAACTTCATCAGTCTCTGCGTCACTTTGCTAATTTTACGAGCATGTTCACCTCCAGGTTGCTGATGACAATGATCTCACTAGAAACGCTTCACGGAGTAGTGACTGCCTGCCAGCTGTGACTTTCTGGTGTGCGCTAGCTGATCACTTCTTCACCAGTACATGAGGTACATTAGGTACTTACAACATTTACTTTCCAGTTTGAGCAGAGGACATCACCATTCTGAACACCTTGTATATAGCTTTACAAAAAGCTGAGAGGTATATGCCACAGAGCACCTAAGCAAACTTGCTAAGAACTATTACATAAAACTACCGAGCCTGCTGATTTGGAGTTTGAGCATAATATACATTGTTTTCACATCCTCTGTGATTTCTTGGTCACAGGAGAGTAGCAGCCCATGACACTGTTGCTTTTCCAATGGTTACTGACCATTGGTGGTTAATGACCAGCTAGTGTCTTCTAAGTTATGAATGACACTTTCCATACAGTTATCTGTTTGGCTCATAATCATATTCCTCTTTGCTAATATGTTCCTAGAGTCCCTTAATTCTGTAGCTGTACTTGATAGGTAATTTCCATCCAGTTGTCTTTATCTTGTTGTCTACACACCATAACTCCAGATGCATATGGATTGCTACTTATTTTTCTCTTTTCTAAATTTGTTAACCTTATTATTGCTTCCAGTTGTTGTTTTTATTGCTAACAAGCTATGATGGATATTAGTTAAACCTTGTCCTCTTTCTTGAATCTGAAATCTCAACCTTCTTGGCCTCTGCTCAAAGAGCTCCTGGTTCTTACTCAAATTTTCCTGTGAATGTTTCAACACCCAATCAACTTCACTCAGTTTTCTTCAGCCTTGAAAAATCAGTTAATTTGAATCCTCAGGAGTGTCTTATATATATTTATGATTGGGACTCTCATCTGACTGACCATATGAATGAAAACCCATCATGGTCACTGTTCCCATGTCAACCACCAGTGACTAATTCAGCCATCAAAATCAATAATCCAGCACTCACCAGACATAATGAGGCCCAAACAGAGTTCCCTCACTTCAGTGTGATAACTTAGTGTTAGATCCAGAGTTTTAAGAGACTTTGATGTTTTACTGCTAGCAATAGCTCCCTTGCCAGCACGTGTCTCCCGAATGGATGTATCTCATAAAAACCACATTTCCCTCCCTCCTTTCTTTTCTTCTACAATTTTATTTTCATCTTGAAATATCTTTTACCATGGGTTCCTTTACATAAAGGCTGCATTTTTTTGCTCCCTGATGTCATTCCTGAAGACAAACCTTCTCCAGTCCAGCAAACCAGTACTTTCATTCCTGTTAAAGACTCAAAGTCCATGTTTTCTTGGGATCATCTTTCCAAAGTGCTTGTGTTTAGCGGAGGTTTGTTAAAGTTAACAAATGCAGCTAAGATGATGCCATACCTTTTTTCCCTCTTTTTTCAAATTAATGAATAATCAAAGATTCCCTACTGCTGAGCAGTGCTCAGAGGGTGAAGCTGTGTACAACAATGCACAGTTCAGCTTGAGCATCAGAAAATGAAAATTACAGTCTAAGAAGTGAGCGCAGCAGTGTCTGACTTGGCCCCACTGTCCTAAGCAGCCTGGGATATGCAATGGGAAAAAACAGCACCCCCAACATGGGTATTTTTGTACCTTGGCAGCAATCACAGTCTTACCTGTGACAGACAAGGAATATTATACGCAGATTAATTTTTGCCTTGGCAGGTGTACATCTTTTACATCTTGTTATCTTATCCAACTGTCTGGCCCCTGTCCCAGGACAGGGATCCGCCCCTCTAGATCCAGCTTTAGCATCACAGACATATGGAATATGCTCTCTCATGAACAAGCCCGAAGCACAAACACAGGAGCTAAATCCAGCAAGTGACTTCAGTCCTCATGAGGCTCACGGATACAATAAAATCTACCAATGGGAAGGGTATTCCAGGTTGGTGCCCCAGGTGCCTCATCTGGCAGTCGGCATGTATTTTAATAGCCATGGTCTCACAAGTCACAATACTTTACTGCAAAATAGCATTTAATGCTTATTGCTTTAAACAGTCTCATGGAGATATTATCAACCTGTGGTTTTTGTAGTCTTTACAATTCCGGTACAGCTTTAACGTTAACAGGAGGCATGTAATTATATAAGAGACTGAGCCATACCTTAAGCACAGCTAAGTCTTGCATGAAATCCAGCATACTGATTTTACAACACACTGACACACTGCAAGCAGCACGGTGAGATTACCAGTCAGAGTGTCCTTACCCTCGTTAGAATTTGCCTGTATGCCAACCTAACAAGTTGGGCTCCTTAATAATCCCCAGGAGGTCAGAACCAAGATCAGGTGAAAGAGAACCTCCCTACCTCTTCACCCACACAGTATCCATTGCAGTCAGCGGCTGTAAAGTTACTTCTTTAAACAAAAGTCCCAGATCGGCTCAGTGGAGAACGGAGTCCGCAGCTAAGAGTCACGCTGCTGCATTGCATTCTGGCTTCTTTTCTGGGAGGATATAAGGCACCACTCCCATGCAGAACAGCAGTGTGCTCTCCAGGGGAAAACAGCGTAGCTTGCAACAGCAAGGTCTGCGTCTGGAAAAAAATTATTAATACAACACCCCCCGGCCTGATGGAGATTTAAAAAAAAAAAGCCCTGACCCATCAGTGCTACTTGATATTCGCTGAAACCCAGACGGCAAGCCCACTCCAGCTCCTCCAGTCTCTAAATTTCAGAAGCAAAGGCAGGCGCGCACGCTCCACAAACTTCTGAGGCTGTATTTATGGCAGCAATCTTGGGAGCACAATGACCCATTTTAAATTGTAGCATTTTTAAAAGCTCTCGGTATTGGCTTAACTCTGCTCTCACTGGCCTCATCAGGAGGTGGCCATCAGCTTCTGGGGAACCTCTGTGTCACATTATATGGTCCGTCTTAGAATTGTCAGCTCCTGTTTAATAGTGAAGTCGAGCCAAAATTGGTGGTAGACAGAAATACTTACAGGTTATTTCTAGAGAAGGAGAATAAAAGAAGACACAGTAGGACTACCTGCCAGCATCCCTTTGGCTCATCAAGGCAGTCCACTGGACACGGTTTTTCTACAACCCTGTTCCTACAAAACACTGCAGGCTTGACAGAAAGACTATGGCATTGTGAAAGCAGCAAAGCTCAGGCTCCTGACCCACCTTGAGCTGGAGATACGCAGAATCCTACCAGCAGGTTCTCCGAAGCAAAACTATTGAAAAGCAGCACAGTCTTCTTGTCATTGCTGTTCAAACAGCACCTCCAGGACCAGGGTAAAAAACGGACTCTGCTCACAAAAAGCATCTTGCATCAGAAGAAAAGATGTTGGCACTTGCTGGATCATTAGCTCAACAAAAGCTGTGCTATAGGTTTGTCTGCTGGAACTGACAAGCGGGGAAAGCTATTTTTAAACTGAAAAAACCATCCTTCTTTTTGCACCTCTTGCTGCCACATCTTTTGTTGCCATGCAGGAAAAAAAGAAAAACCATGCAAGAAGCACAGCTATTTGTCCAATAAGGGCCCAGATAAGTTCCATCTGACCACCACCTGACGTCCCTCTGTTGCATAAATGGCATTTTGCCATGCTCATGTTTTACATCTGCACACTCCGAAGTCCAGCCTAACCCCTCACTGCACATTCAAATGTAGCTCCGAAACAGCACAGGTCTTGTGGATGATTGATGGAGACCTGACCTAGACAGCCCAAGTGGGATATTTCACATTGCATCTTCTTTTCCTTTTTTATCCCTACAGAATGAAATCCTCATCTTGACATGATTTAGCACTTAGCCATAATGTCTTATAACCATACACATTTTTGCTCACAGAAGTGAGGTTATGTTATCAACTCTTATTGAAACCCAGCTAAATTTGCAGGCAGGAAGACAGGGAAGCCAGCGCTGGCTGATCTCCTGAAGATGGCCTCCTGACACATTCCCCATCTCTTGGAGACTGATGACAGCAGAGTCACTGCCAGAGCTTAGATAAATCCCAGTCCTTGTTTGCAACTGCTCTGTGTGGCTCCAAAGCAGGAATAGACAATGTCCACTCCTGGAGAAGATGGGTGCTCTGGGGTGTCTCTGCGGGGTGCCTCACACAGCTGCCCTTTGATGTCTGGGTGCCCTCACACAGCAGCAGGCAGGTCAGTCGCTGCGCTTTACTGTGTGGACACTCCTCATGACTGTGGGTGCTCCTGGCCCAACACAGCCACGACAGTCAGTGCTGAGCTTGGACACAGGCTTCATCCTTTACTTCGGAAGCTGCAGCACCAAGGACTTGTGTGTGACCAGGCTGACGGGCTTTATATTGCAGACTTACTCTTTCCCTCCCACAAATTGAGTCTCTGAGGCTGCTCAGAACAACCCTGCTGTGAACTGGCCCCAACTCACTAACTGGTCTGGGACAGCTCCAGTTAAGTTACCGTGTTCATGCCCATGAACCAGCCCTGACACCTTAAAAGCAGAAGTCAGCTCCTTGCTGAGCCAGCTGCCCCAGCCCTCAGTCTCTGAAATCCCCCTGTAAACTTTTCGTCCCATCTGCCATTTCCTTCAGAACTTCCTCTTTATTCCTATTTCTTCCTCCTGCCCCTGCAATCAACAGCAATTTCCATGTGAAATCAATGAACAGGGGCATCCTTTGTTCATACCTCAATCCTAAGCCTTTCAAGTACATCTGGCCCGAAAAGGCCAGGAAGTTTTGGGGAAAATTCCATTAATTCTTATGGTCTCTTTTTCTCTAGATGCAACTCTGCTGAAGTGCTGAAGGCCCCAGCAGGTTATAGCCTCCTACAAAGAAATCAGAAAGTTGCTTTTGTGAGTGTTTACATTTAAGTGATAGCATGAAGCCTCTCCCCCTCAGCCCTTCACCTGCTTGCACAGTCAGTCTTGTGCTGGAGGAGTGGAAGCCGAGGCAGAGCCTGTGCACGTGTAGACCCTGTAATGAGAGCCACTCTAACACCTTAGTTGCTTATCTGAGTAGATCTGAGTGGATCTTATCTGCTAAGCACTGTGCCATGAATAACCTAGAGGAGTCTCTATGACATCACATGCAACCACTCTAAATTGTGCATCCCTTGATCCATCATTACCCCTCCCTGTTGCAACACCCATACCTCCATTAGTTCCTCAGACCCACAGCCTACAAGGCTGCTGTGCAGACCCAGGGGACATTCTGCAAAGATAAAATGCATCCAAAGCTACAGTCACATGGCCAAGGGCACATTTGATGTGTTAGTTCCCCATTCAAAAGAACCTGGACAGAGGAAAGGTGGACAGGAGAGACTGAGACCACCTGGAGCAAGAATAATCAGAAGCTGCTCTTGTAGTTTCTAGAGACCTGATCTTGGGCAGGAGGCTGCATGTAGAACATCTCAGATGTGTAAGATCTCATAAGGCTTCGTGAAGCCAGAGGATTCCCACACTCATCTCACCATGAGTGAGGTGGTGAGGTTCAGCTTACCTCTAGTTCTGTGTGAGCACCAGAGAGTGCAGGAGCAAGGTCCAGGTACCACTACCCACCAGATATCACTAGTTGGAAAGTCACTGCAAGGACATCAACTGAAACACATGAGCTTTGCTTTACAGAACTGTTTAAAAAAGCAATTAGAGATTACATCTCTATCTAAATGAAAGGGTTCTTCCCCAGGAACCTCTTCTGGGACCTTAAAAGACCAAGAAAAGCAATACAGCATCACTGACTGCAATAGATAGAGAGCGCAATCAGGTGGAGGAGTATATTACACAGGGCAGGTACTGTTCTGTGTTGTATTTGCCTGGTTAAAATGTGCCTGAAGCAACAGACTAATTGGATCTGCTGTGTTTGATTCAACGGAGGAGATGCTGTGGGTTAACCCCAGTGGGCAGCTAAACACTACACAGCTGCTCGCTCACTCCCTCCCACCTCCAGTGAGATGGGGGAAGATGAAAGGAAGAATAAAAGCAAGAAAATGCGGGGATTAAGATAAAATTAAAAACAATAATAATTGATTTGCAAGTGAAGGATAAATAGAAGAAGAGAGAAGAGAAGAAAACAAAACAAAAAAGTGATGCAAAGGCAATCATTCACCATCTCCCATGGGCAGACTGATTCCCAAGCAAAAGATGGCTAACCCTTTTACTGCTGAGCATAACGTTATATGGTATGGAATATCTCTTTGTTCAGGTTATCTGCCCAGTTGTGTCCCCTCACAACTTACTGCACACACCCCCAACCTATTCACTGGAGAGGCAGAGTGAGAAACAGAGGCAGCATTGATGTTGTGCAGGCACTGTTTAAAGAAAGCTAGAACATTAGTGCGTTATCAGTATTTTTTTTGTTAAAAATCTAAAACACAGCACCGTGTGAGCTGCTATGAAGAATATTAACTCTATCCTAGCCAGGTCCAGTACAGGAGAGCACCAAAGAGTCCATTCAGGGATGTACTGATGTTCATGTCACCTCACCATGCCTGTGCTACACTAGGGAGCACTTCCCCCCCAGGCAGGGTCTGCTGGCACTGACACCACAGCCATCTGCACCGTTACATGCTTCAGGTGGCCAGGGGCAAGCAAGGGAGAAGGGCCACAGCTCCCAGTTCTGCTTCTCCTACTCCAGGGAGAGAGATGAGCAGTTGAAGCATCTGCTGTTGTCTCTGCCCATGGGAGAAGAGAGGGGGAGCTCAGGCAGCCACAAAAATAGTCACATACTCTCCCTGGATAGGGACCAGAGAAGCCAGGTGATTCTTAGCACAGAAAGCAGGTTGCAGAGGGGATTCCTCCAGGATGTGTGGGGAAGGAGGCGGACAGGGGGCGTCCCTGGTGATTCCCAGAAATAGCTTGGCATGAAAAGGCCTGAATTGACAGCACCAACTACTCAGCCAGGTAAGATCAGCCTCCATGGATTTTAGGCAGCCCTCTGTCCCACAGGGACACGGGGGAGCTAATCTGTGCCTTGCCCTAGGCTGCCTTAGGATCAGGGCTATGCAGAGAGCATTTTCTTTGCGTAACTTCTCTAATCCAGAGACAGAAGAGCCTGGGGGAATGGCTTGCAACTTTGCAGCATGGAAGAAGCATCAGCAAGCCCACGTTATTATTTCTGTCCTCCCCAACAGGCTGCCTTCTTGTGCAGGTGTGAGGGCACAAAGCACAAGAGGAGCCATGTCCAGACTGTGATTCACTCCTTCTTCTCACAGACACTCCATATATTTGGCTCCTCCAGGCCAAAGTAAGGCCTCCTGCCCTTCATCATCCTCTTTTTTTGGTCACTAATGCATAGTCAAGTCTACAGCTGTCCCAAGGAGATACCACCTCCTGCGACCTCTCCCCGCGGATGCCTGGGAACAGAGAGCTCAGCACCACTTCATATTACAGCCTGCTGTCAGACGTGTTATCCGCTCACGCAGCCAGGGCTCTCTCAGAATTACTGCTTTCCAAACAGCTCCTTCTCATTACATAATTCTGCCTATAATGGTTCTTGCCCAAAGGTAATAGCTGTTTCTCGCTGATTATAGCCAAGATTACTTTTCTGCTTACAGTCAAAACCCTCCGTCTCACATTTTATTCCCTGCTCTCTCCTCTCATTTGCATTACGCCTTTTGAGAACCCAACGTGGGGCTTTCCCACACCAGTCCCTCGTGTTACCACCAGCACGTTCCATAGTGAGGGGAGCGACTATTCGCCTGGGCACCATCTCCCCTTTCACCCTTGCCAGACGAATGCTTGTCATGGCAACTCCTCCTTCCATCAATCCTTTCCACATATTGCAAGCTATTCCAGCTAATTGGCGCTCCAGACTCCAACAAGGTCTATGTCGCACCACAGCACACTGCGAAGGGTTATCTGCTGTCTTCCTCAGTCCACTAATTGTGTAATTATGCAGAAATGGCCTGTCTGGTACAGTCTATTTCTCATACTCCCCTGTGGTGCTTGTTGCTTACAATGCTCATTATTCCTCTAAGTATTTGCAGACCTTCACCCTCCATCATATTTCCACAAATTGCAGCTCTATTAACAAGGGAACAATTCCTGAAGTCCTTGCAAACACTGTATTCATTTTCTCAACTGCTCCCTCCTTTCTGGTCAGGAGCAGATCTAGACCTATCTCCAGGCTGGCTCAGACTCTCCTGCTGTCTCAGTTCAGCAAAGGTGCCATTGCTCTCGAGCCTCTCCCATGCAATTTGCTCATCTGCCAGACTCATGAGGCTGGGTTGTGCAGGACCTCAATGTGCGGAGCAATGGGAGGCGTGCTGTTCCACGCTGACTGCCCACAGGGTGCACACACATCACCCTCTGCTATGGGTACGTACTGCTGGCTCTTTGCTACTCGATCCATCCCGCAAGGAGGAGACAGGTGGGCTCCTTGCTTCATGCAGGAGTTCTGCCTACTGCCAGACTCATCTGTCCGTGCAATTCAACACCAGCTGAGGCCTGTTCTTCAGACTCAGCTTCCTGCCACAAGCATGCACTAGGTCTGAGCATGGAGCACTCCCCTTCCAGAGGGAAGGAGCCTACGCACGTTAGGATGCAGCCACTGCTCCCTGCTTTCATTTGCCTGATGAGACTAGCAGCATGCCCACACAAGATCAGCACTAGACCTCCCCAGCCTGCACCTCCTGAGCTAGAGGAATGGCCAGAAACCCCGCTGGAGATAGTGGTATGCTTCAAGGTGGCACAGCAAGGGCAAGTAGCAGAGGTGAGCCACTGCTTTTTGGGGAAAGGGCATTGGAGGGAGGCTGGAAAGGCTCTGGACCAAACACTGAGTTCTCTGGGACTGTGGCTCCTCTAGGGTTGTGTTGGAGGTAGGGGATGGCTGCAGGAGGCCAGACCGGGCTGGTGTAAGTCAGCAATGGGGCTGGAGGGAGCTGAGGCACAAAGATTAGCCCATTGCCCAAGACTCAACATGTCAGGAGACCTCCAGGCCCTGAGAAGTAGTATTTCAGAGAATTTCCCTCCTTGCAGACGAGAGGAGTCAGAGGGACACCAGGGCAGCCACCAGATGACTTCTTAAAAATCAATAGCCTTACCTTGTGTCAGCACCACTGCAGGCAGGAGTGGGAGCCCAGACCAGCTATTTTCTGGGTGAGAACGAGACAGAATACTGTTGAGCAGAAGTACTGTGTGTCAGCATACCCCTCAAATCCCTCATCCCTCAAAGTGAGGTCATGTGGGATCACCAAAGGCCCAGGAGTGAAGGACAGTGAGAGACTGCACTAACACAGCAGCACTTGGCATCCCTCTGGGCAGGTACACCAGCAGAAGTCCCTTCCCAACAGTGAAAGTTGCCAGAAGGATCTACCTCTCTGTCACTGTAGCAAATGCAAATCCTCAGGGTCAACTGGGAGTTGAGAAAGCATTTAGGATGGGTAAAGGGAAGCTTAGGCTTGGTGATTATAGTTGGTTGAGTTGGTCTTTAGTTTTGGTCCATTTGTTCCGCTTCCTTTCCTTTCCTATCAAGGCCCCTGGCTATCCTCTCTGCCCTTTCCCAGCATCAGATTCTCAGTTTCTCTTCAACTTGCTGGTGCTTCTTCCTCATGTTTTCCCTCCCAACTCCAAGCAGCCAGCTGCGTCCAGTGACACCCATGTCCTGAGTATGCACAAAGGCTGAAGGCACAGAACAGCTCACGTGACTGATTCATGCAATTAGGAAGTGATGCACCCTTTTGGAATAGCTGAGGAGGGCTGAGGTAGGGGAAATACACACCTGCAAGGAGCACATCCACACTATACACCTTGCCTCCCAGAAGGACTCAGACTGCACAAGTCGCCTCAGCAATGCCTAAGTTATCTCTATGCACTTGAGGTCCCATCACAGTTCCTAGGCAAGCCACATCCAGAAGAAGCCAAATGACACGCAGACACATAGAGATGAAATCTTGCTTACACGCAGGGGGTGAAACTGCAGCACCAGCCCTGCAGGTGCTCTGCTTCTTCACTTCATGTCCCCCACCCATCATGCCCCAGCTGCCTCCATTCCTTTTGCACCATACATAATCTCTCTTCCTTGGAGGATTGTGGGGTCAGCCCTACAGGCAGAGTTGTTGTACCTTGTACATCACACCTCACAAAAAGGCTAGAAAAGCACAGCAAAACAGGGATGTTCATGCAATAGACAGGCTCTAATGCGCCTAGAAGGTCAGTTGGCACATAACATATCTTTGATCTCTTCTCTCTGCCAGCCACAGAGCCTATGTAACATGGAGTTCCCACTCACTCCCAGAGCTATGCAGCAGACCATACAGGCAAGAGTTCATGGCAATAGTCCCAAGCTGATCATCTGCCCTTACCAGAAACAACCCAGCGAAGAGGCTCAGAAGAAACTTAGGGGACCTTTCTACAAGAATAAATTGGAGTTTACTGTAGAGCTGGATGCTCTGGGCAGTCTGGCCATTGGTGATATTCAGAGGAAGCTTACATCTGCCTTAATTTCCATTTTGAATTTCCAGTACAGCTTTTGGCTTATTTGACTTGTGCCACAGACATAGCACAATAAGAAAAGAGCTGTTACAACTGTTGATCATGCTAATAGACCAAGTGTGTTACTAAGCCTCACACAGGGTTATCTCTGGCATAGCATTCCACAAGAGAATTTAAATGTCCCTATAAAATTTAATTCTAACCATCTTTCTCCTAGATATTTCTGAAAGGGGGTCTCCCATGAGAGGCCTGGTGCTCTCTGCTTTCATTAAGTCTAGACATTTCATAAAGCAGTCTCTCCTTTTACTGTTCTGGCCTTCTCTCTTTGTAAGCCAAGAGTTGATAAGACTTCACAAAAGGAGGAGATGAGAATACACCGAAAAAAGCCCAATTTGACACCATTTGGTCAGCTCAGTTGTAGATCTCAGCAGAGAGTTAATGGAGGAGAATGAGCATGCTGCTCAGTCAGACAGGACTCCTCCATCCTCCTTTAATGACAGACCAACTGCTTTTGTAACTACCCCCTGCAGATATTAAAGCTGAGAAAAATCCTTCTCACAGCAAACCACAAAAAGAAAAGAGTTTTTTTCTGGAATGTTGTGTCAATTAACAGGATGAACTTCTCAGAATTAGTCTGAAGGCTGCCGTATCTTAGGTTTCTCAGGCTAGGAGACCATTCACAGATACACCTGGATGAATCATACATTGCAAATAAGTTCACTGAAGAACTAGATATTCCTTCCTGTTTGTAAAATGATTCTTAACTGATCTTACCAGCTAAAGATTACAAATACATTTATAAACATCTGCTGAATAGTTTACAGGAAGAAATGTCAGCCTCTGACGCAGGTCATGTGTTACGTTCTGCATTATGTCCACACGGCAATCAAAGATACAGTTGTTGCAATCACGCACATAACCCTGTGGGCTTTTATCTGACTAGCACAGGTAGGTGCATCAGAGAAGAGAGAGCCCAGGGCAAGCCAGAAACCCAAGCACATATCTGCTTTTGCACTCCAAACAGAAGACGTGCACTAACTCCCCTGCAGCTATCATTTATAGCTATATAAACTTGCATTATATAATGTAGCACTTTGGCATCTCTCCTGCTCAGGATGCCCGTGTGCTAGGGAAAGCAAGGTCGCAAGTCCCAGCAGTTCCCGTAACCACCAAGCACAGCCCCATTAATGACGACCTACAACTCTGGCAAATGCAATGCTCAAGAAATTGGAGGAGGCATCCAAGAGTCCGTCCAACCTTGTTCAGCCTTTGCCAACAAGCTGTCTTAGACCAAGCCTTCAATAGCACTACAAAAACCAAGCTGGTTGACAAGTCTGCCTGATCTCCATTGGCCTCATTCAGCCACAAGGGAAGTTTCATGATGAAGGCCCTTTGCAGTATACCCCCTTGAGCACAGATGAAATTGAAGCAAGCAGGGGGAAACCCTAGGGAGAGGGACAATGTCTCAACTGTAAGCCTACAATGCAGCACAGGCATGGTTCAAGTGCTTAAGCAGTGGAAAAGTGCTGCATAAGGACTAGTGAGGACCTTAGACTGGCACACTGGAGATTAAGAGGGTACAGAGCAGTGTTTGCACAATCCCCTTCTATGGTGGTAAACGCCCCCTATCCTGATTAAAGAGTCTTTTCTCTATCTCAGAAACTTACGTTAAATCAGGTAAGTGTACATAGAAATTAGTATCTTCCTCTATAAAGCACACAGGCAGACATGGCAGAATTTCTGGAAAAATAACAAGATTTGATCCCATACATTCACCCCCTACTTGTGAGGAGAAAATTCTCTCCCTTTCCACCATTCCCAGTCTTTGCTTTAGGACTATGCAATTCTTTGGTCTAACATAATGAAGTGTTTTTTCTGCCTTCTGTGCCATAATGAAACAATAATGACCTTCTCTGGCAATCATTCGACCCTGAATAATTTGATCCATAAGCAATGGAAATGCTTGTCCCATCTGCCTCTGTTTAGAGCACGGCCAAGACGTTCTGCTTCTTTTCTCAGCTAAGGCATAAAACTTAGAGTGACCCCACCACTCAGTCCTGTGCTTTGAGTTCCCCAAAGGTAAGCTGGTAATTTTAAAGGCAAATTCAGTGCAGATGACTAAATTAATAATGCCTGTAAATAACCCAAGGCCCCATCCTGTTCTGAGACATCACATGTCGCACACAGAAAAGCCGAGTCCCACGTGTTCCCTCAGAATCCCAAACCATGAGTGAGATTCCCACAGTTCAGAGGCACAGGGTGACAGAAGACAGCTCAGAGCAGTCAATGCCCCTCTTGGCTCTTTCAGTTGCATGCATCAGGGTAGACAGACGGAGCCAGATGGACCAGCCGCTGTGTCCTCCAGCCCTTTGGCATTCCCCCCCACCTGCAAGCACTCTCATATTCAGAAATGTTTGACAAGCAATCCATCTCCCACTGTCTTGGAGATATCACCAGCCCTTCCTGCCTGTCACATTCTGTGTCCCACCATCTGCCTCTGCTGCTCCTGGGACAGGGTGGCTGGGCCACTGAGCCCAAACCTCAGAGTCCCCTCACAACATCTGCTACATCCACGACTTGTGCTTCCAATTGAATTTTTCTCACAGGAGGTCTTGTGTAGGAGTGCTCTGCACTGTCACCTCTACAGCTTGAATCACAAGAGCCTTTGCCACATAAAGCCATATGACACACAGCATGGCAGCTGGAAACCAATAGAGAAATCAAAGGATGATGAGTGTCTTCAGGTCACATGAGCTCAAAGTCAACCCATCTGGCCAAGGTGGTGCAAAGTCCATGTTGACTGCTCCAAAGGGCAAGTCAAGCCACTTCATATCCATGTCATCCTCCAGACATACTTGAATCTCTTGTTTGTGGGAAGGGCTTAGAACACAACTTTCTTAGATGGTGTGGTGAAATGAAGTGCCTAACCGTGGTCTCTGTGACAGAATTAAGGTTAGAGGCAGGGTTCTCCACTCATGACATTTTGCTTGCCCACACTTCTATCGGAGCAGTCCAGGGAAGCGAGGTGATACCAGGAGAAAATCACAAATGTGACATTCTGCCATGCAAAGTTCAGTAGGTGAAGGGCCAGCAGGGCCAGGAGCACTCCTTGGCAGGCATGAGGAACCCGCGTCATGTAGCACTCACGCTCACTGGCTCAAGCAGAACAACCAGGAGTGACAGGAGAAGCAGGGACTTGTGGGCTGGGAAGAAATTGCATGTTTAGTGGAGGACATGGGGGGAAGAGATTAAAACTATAGACATGTTAGCCTAGATGTAGGAATTACACATAGCACAGATAATTTCTGATTATGCCCACAGTCCAGTTACAGTATTTTTAAAAACAGAAGCCAGTTCCAGATGCCCACACTCAGGCACCTGGTCTCCTTCCACCCCTGCTGTGTTTTAACAGCCACCCCAATGATGAACCCAGTTGAGACTGTTCAGGGTAATTGTGAAGGATGAATTGGCTTGGGTTTAAAAGCCTTTCTGCCTGTTACCCTTCTCCAGCTCCCAGCAGGAAAAGCCCTTACAAAAAAGGAGCATGGTTACCTTTTATTATTTTTTTTTTTCAGTCTTTATTTTGCATGTCTCTGAGAACTGACTCTAACCCATCTAGAGATACCAGCAATTAGTGTGTCGCATTTTAGTCTCTTTCTATAGCAGCTCACCTCTGCTGAAGACCTGGTAATGACTTCCTCACGTGCCCTGGCTCCAAAGGTTAAGCATAAATCAATGACTAAGTCCCAGAATACATTATTCATCTAGTTGCTTGCTGGGGAATTATCCATGTTTGATTTCTGAACTGTTGCAGATAGCCCAGAAAGCCAGACTTCGTGGCTGAGCAGCTAAGTTGCTCAGGAGTCTACAGTCCTACTGGGAAAAAATTTTTAGAGCTCCACAATTGAAAACCACTTCTCTCAGGCTCTGATTCTGCTAACAGCACTTTCTACCCTATATGTCAAGTTGTCACAATTCACGCTTGCCAGCAGCTGCCTGACCCTGCTTGGGTGGTGGCAGGAGTAAAGCAGAAGAAACATGGAGCCAAGTGTTTAAAGGAACAGAGATGTTCTTGGCAGAGACAGGGGAAGAACGCGAGACTGGCAGCCTTCAAGCTAGAGAGCAGTGTACTACACCAAGGTCCCAGCTGTGCTCCTTGGATCTTCCCAGAAGGACTACTAAATTCATGCCCTGGAGGAGCTCTGACAGAGACCATGATCTAGCCCCTGCTTCACAAAGCTCACCAGTATGGGGTGGCTCAGCTTTATCCAGGCAACCAGTGCCATTTGGATGGACCCCAGCTGTGGTACCTGCTGACTGTAGCCTCATTATGCCAGTTTGATATCCCTTGCTCAGGGACATGTCCATGGACAGCACAGACCCTCAACACTCCTAGCACCGGCTCTGCATGCAAAGCTTGCTAGGCACATCTGTGTGTGCATGTGTGTTCCTCCCTGGTCCAAGTGGTAAAGCATGAGAAGAAACCTTGGCGCTGGCCCAGAGACATTTGAGCTTAGTAGCAGCAGTTGACGACAGATGTGTGTCTTGCAACATCGCTACTGAAGTGTCTTTTCCTTTCAAAGTAGGAATCATTTTCCTTCACGTAACAGTCCAGGCAAATATAATCCTATTAACAGGGCTATTAAACTAAACAATACTTGGCACGCCATGACCTAAAGAAACAATCCACCAACACCGGCAGCTTGTAAACAGCCCTGTCCCTAAGGCAAAATGGGCATTTCCTATGTCCAAGTGCCCTCCCAGCCAGCACCCTCCCACTCTGCTGCTGTCTTCATAAAAACTGTCTTTCCTGAGACAAGTGGGCCCCTTTCCATCCTGCTCTCCCACCATCTAAATTGACTTTAGTCCCTAGTCCAATTAACATTCACTAAAGGTTACACCAAGACAAGGCCTGGATCTTTGCTGGCATCTCTCCAATGTCTCTAATCTCTTGGGTCTACAGCTCTTTTGCTCTTACATATACCAGAATTCTCAATCCAGTCATGCCCAACTTGAAAGCCCAGACCCACATCTCTTTGGTAGGTTTGCCAATAAAAGTTCATCCTCCTGATCTGGTGTCTCTGCTGATGTAGTCCTAATCCTTGCTTCACTCCCTCGAGGATGCAGCTGCCCCTCCTCTGCTGCTATGACAGGGAATAAGCTCTTGACAGCACTGTCTTGGGATGCAAGGAATGCTAGGATGCTCAGGTACTCCCTGTGCAGCCCTGGGCACTGGCTTCATCTCTGTAAGCCTGAAAATAGCTATCATTTCCATGGTGCTGCAGCAAGCAGAAGAGCAGGAGAAGAGTTTGGGCTGGGGAGCCATTTGAGGCTGCATAAAGACTTTTAGCAGCATGAAATGATGCACTTGCCCACATATGGGGCACCAAACTGAGATCAGCAAAGAAGGAACCCACAGAGACTAAACACCAATGTCAATGACCGAATACTGTCTTCTCATTTCTCCTCAGAGCTACCCACAGAGTAGGACTTCAACAGATCTATGTTCTATGTAGACCACTTGTTTCTGGCCTCTCAGAACTGTGGGGCTCCCCAGGTTGTTCCAAGGCAACAGACAAACCAGCCTATCAAAGCACTGCTGGTTTCTTCCCCCTGCAGTAAGCTCAAAACAAGACTAGAGCAATCACCTCTCTCTGCCTCTCTGCCTGCGCTTCACCTTCTTCCTCTGACTCCACAGACATGCCCAGAGTGCCACTGCACTGGTTGTAAGAAGGCGTCATCTCATCTGTCCTCTCCAGCACAGTTCATCCTTCGACCCCTTGCTTAGCAGCTGTTCTGTCCATGGGCTGGGATCAACTGCAGATGATTCATTGGCAGAGACCATTTACCAGATGGGTGAGGGATGTTTTGTCATCATCCCAAGCACTTCTGCCAGTTCCATGAAGAGAAGCGGAGGTGGTCAACCAAAATTACATCCTTGGCTACATTATGTGTTGGACCTGGTGTTTCCAAAGAGATACACTACCCTACCATTCTGCATTGGAAGGAGATACACTCCAGCACCCCACCTTATGGAAATCATATTTCTCTCAAAGCTGGGGAAAGACAACCCAACAATCACTAGCCATTTTTCAATTCCTTTGTTATTGTATATTACCTTAGAAACCTTTGCAAAATAAGTAATGGAAACAAATCCAGATCAGTTCTCAATGAACAGTGTGGATCTCCATAGAGTCCAAGACAGAAAATCTAGACGAGAGAAAATGACGTGTCAAGCAGTATGGTTAAAATTGCTCATTGTCATTTGACTCTTGCACAGTCCAGCTACTTCATATTTTCTCCTAGCCAATTTGGCTTTCCTTGTTGCTTTGCTTTACAGGGAAGGTTTTGATTATTGCAGCTTAATATCTCCCTCATCTGCTTTTATGGGGAAAATGTATTGAAAATTCCCCCTCACACAAAAGTCCCACACAAAGTGAAGCAATGGCAAATAGAACTCAAAGGGTTTCTTGATCAGCTGATTTCTCAAGGCTCTCATCTGGGCAGGGTCTGAGGTAAGACTAAGATGAGCAGTCCAGCACTAAAACACTTGAAGGGGTCTGATAGGATGAAGATCTACAAACTGCCCCTATCAGGAAGTACAATCAAATTACAGGAATTCACTCAGGTAAACAAACAATCCCAAAACGCGTCCAGGTATGTGCCGGGTGATTAGGTCCAATGACAAATAGACCAGACACCGCTCCAGCCACTTAAACTGACCACAGCACTTTTCACTCCCCCCCATCAATTTCCCAGAATAACAGACATTCTGCGTTGTTCAAACAAACAATATTTGTTTTATTCTTACGTAAAATTGTAGGGGTTCTGCAGATATAAACATAAGTAAACATTACCTCCTTTCCCCAGTGCCGTAATGCAGAGCAGTGTCACAGAGACAGGAGGACCATGATGCCTGCATTCATCTCCCAGTTCTGCCAGACCTTCCCAGACAACTTTGCAGCAGTCAAGCATCTTGGGGTTTGGTCTCCCTCAGACCAAGCCCCTAAAGCCAAATTCACTGTAACATATATCAACACAGCCCAGTTTTCAGAGGTGTTGAACTCCAGTAGCTCTGAGCAGCATTTTCAGCATTTGACAGACAGGCCATTTCAATATTTTAAAATATTGACAACAATATTGTGTGTAGTCACCTAGAAAGAGAACAAGACAGGTTTCCTAACTGAAAGGCTGAGTTAGACTATTGATGACAGTAAGCGAAGGACAGAAAGAAGCACAGAGCATTACAAAATAAAGAGCAGCAAGTGCATATGCCGGATTCAAGAGGCTGATTTATTTCTCTTTTAGCAAAAGCATTCAGAAACTTACATCTTTGTCTCTTCACAGATGGTGTGAAGCCAGATTGTCCTGCTTGGAACCATTATTGACAGTGTCATTGAATCATCTCCATTAATTCCCATGAGGAGGCATGGGTAATTCAGGAAGGCTCTTGTAAGGCAAACCCCAGTGGGCCTCATTTATAAACTTTATAAACAATTTTAGAAAGATGCGTTCCTGCTTCAAGCTTTCAAAGCCAAAGATCAGCTCTGGCCAAGGTTAAGAAAAAGCCCTAAGTCATGAAATTTTATGCAACTTGGCTTCACTTCTCAGCCAGCACTTTGGGAATTGCTAAGATTCACCGGGGATGAGGATCTAACATCCATCTTTCCGCAAACTCATCAACCCCAGGAGCAGGGTAAAAACGTGAGAAAAAGTGATATTTGCAAGTCACACCACAGTTCTTTGATGCAACACCAGTTGCAGGATGCAAAAAGAACAAGACTGAAGAACCAGTCATCCCAGGGAAGGTTATGAAATAAAAACCAATAAAGAGCACATCTAATTGCTCCCCAGTGCAGACCAACCCTAAAAGAGAGCAATCTCTTCCAAAGCATCTTCTTAGACATGCACTTGTTCTCTGGGCATGAAGTTACTTGGGCAAAGGGTGGGAAACACATGAAAAGAACTTGAATATATTATGCAAGTCCCTACTAAAAAGGGAGAGCCTTTCTGCCACCCTGCATGAAGCCAAGGGCTGCAGAGCCCCTGGAGCACTCAGCACTGGCAGACAAAGGGCAGAAGGAATGTTTGAATGGGTGATTTTTGACTGTGCTGGGAATTTGCTCTGTTCCCTATGGCCCTTGCCCAGTCTCACAGGGTTTTCAGTGCTCTGAAAGAACTGGGAATCAAGGACCCTATGCCTCATAAGCCTTAAGGAGTTTGTCTCTTCTGAAGCACCTTGCTAGCAAGGTAATATCATTATCCAAAAAGATGAGACCTTCTAATGAATTTCAGATGCAACAAGCCATTTCAAAGCTCACCTTCATCACATACCGTGTCATGACAATGGGTGAACCAATTTTAACAACATATTCTGGAAGAGGCAATAGCATTATGGAGAAAAGAAGCTGCAGAAAGAAACCTGATGTCATCTTTTCTATGACATTTCTCTGTGACAAAAAGCAGTAAGAGCAGTGAGTACAAGTTGAAATATTGCCACATGGGGTGAGATTTTGAGGGCTGAATCCACTGAGAGCAAGACAGTCAAAACCACCCTTTTATCTGCCCTTGGCCTTTATTCACACAGTAGTTAAGCACCTGTGAAGCAGCATACGTGCCTAACCACTGCAGGGAGCAGGTACCTTACTTGGACTTCCACTTTACTACAGCACAAGATGACTCAGAAACCTGGACTTAACAAAAAGATTTAAAGTCAGACAATCACTAGGATTGGAGATACACCCGCTGGAAAGATTCTGGGGACACTGCAAAAATTTCTGGGGAGAGCTATATTGTCGGGATACTGGTTTATCATAGGAACATCTAGCAGCTCCAAAGGAGCTTCGATTTCAGGTGGGGCTTTGTAGATCGAATGTGCTTAGAGCACAAACAGAAAAGACAGAAAAAAAGAAGGACACAGCCCATGCTTTTTAGGCAAGGAATGGAAGAGGAGTATGCCTACCATAGCTGGTATTTCAATGTGGGATGTGGATGCTTGAGGTCTTCTGACCTGCCCTGAAAATGCAAGTACTTTGTAGACCTGCTGGGACTCAAACATCCACATCCAACACTGAGACCACAAGTGCACTGAGTGGTGAAGGTATAGGGTGTACAAGGGCAGTCAAAGGAGGAGTTAGAAAGTCTGGCTGAGAGAATCTATGTTTAGCACACGAGGGAAACAAAATCCATTTTCACTCCCCATCAGCTGCAGAGCCAATCTGGAACTTTTTGTAAATCAAAACAAGCTTGACTTAAAGCGCTGCCAGCAGATCTAGCCTAGCACCTTCTCCCTGTAGGGCAGCCTACAAACTCAAAAAAGAAGTCCACCCACGACAGAGATGGAACCACTAATGAACAGGAGAGCCACTCTGACAGCAGCTACCCAGTCAAACTCTAATTAACAAGCAACAGCAGTACTGGATGATAATACTGGCAGCCCCAGGAAGTTTTCAGCCCCAGCTTTACACTGTCAAAAGCACATTATCTAGGCAGCTGTGGTATGACCAAAGCCTTTCTCCAGACAAAGCAGTTCATGGTCCCTCCACTTACATATGGGGCTGACTCAGGTGATCATGCAGGCTGATTTCTCTAGAGCCTAAAGAGACTTGGGTGGCTATTATTTAAAACACTCTTATTCATATACTGAGTTGGAGGTATGGCTGTCACGTATATTTGAGGGGTTGCTATAAATTACTTCTCTGGACCTGTGTCATTTGTGAACTTATTTCCCCAGCCACACAGAAAGGAGGTTGTTAAGTAACACAGAGCAAGGGGAGGCTGGAGACAGGTTGGTGATCAGATCTCTCCCAGAATCCTCACCCCAGCTCTCTGCATGTTATGACCTTCTGCAGTTCCAATAACAGAGTAAAACCCCAGCCTGGTCAGCAGAAGCAAGCCACAGCTTTTCTGCATATGTGGCACTGGAATTTCTGGATTCCACAGCAAGAGGCTCAGGTGATTTGTATGAACAGGAGGGTGGGCAGGCAGGGTGTCCCAGGGAGATATATGGGTTGCAACCTGTGAACAGACCCTGAGACCATCCCCTTTCGCTAAATGAAATTGAGGCACTTCCTTGTTACAATGAGAACTTGCTAGAGCCAGCAAAGTCCCATCTGCCCTCCCATCAGGTTATGAAGCTCTCAGTTTAGTAGACAACCAGGACAGCAGCTCCTCTCCCTTCTACAGTGGGTTACAACTTGGCTGTCCTCTCCTTGTTTGCATACTGATTTGAGCTTAGGCCTGGTCTGCTGAACACTCCTGGTCAAGAGGCTCCCTGATGTCTCCTCCAGCTAGATGACATTCACCCTACAAAAAAGGCAATGCCAGGCCCAAATTCACCCAAATTCACCTAGTTTCCCTTTCCACCATTTGCATGGCCAAATCCTCTGAAGAGCCAGGACTCTTAACACGTATTTTCCAGAGCCAAAGCTAAGCCACCCCCAACTCATTTATGCATGCTAACCCCCCAGGCTTGTTAGCAAACAGCTTTCAGATCACACAGAAAAATATGAAAATAGGGTTCTTGTTTGGGTTTTTATAAAACTTGTTCTACATCAGGTGAGGAGAAAGGGAGACCTGGTGCAGTGCTCTTTCTTGATCTCAGTAAGAAAAGCCCAACCGCAAATCCATTAATTAAACAGCTGCTTTAATAAGATTGAATTAAAGAGAAATATTGATAGCAAGTAAATCTTACATCCCTTCAGATGCTGGGAGCCCTGCATTCGTGCAGCATTGGACACACACCAGATGAATTTTCTTACAACACTGCACAGATCCTACCCCCAGGGAGAATCTCCATTTTGGTCATTTGAGTTATTTTCTTACAAGAAAACCATTCTGTTCACCTTGCATACTGTCAAACAGAAAGGATGTTCTCATGAGAACTCCTTGCTGCACTGTTAGGTAAAGGCAAGGTGATGCAGGCGGTAGGGCAGTGGGAGCTGCCCACCGTGTCCTCCCTCACTGCGAGCTGGCTGAGCCTGTCCTGCAGCCACGGGGTTTGTGCAGCCTGGCACGGACCAAAGGCCACGCTGGGCATCCAGCACCGCCCGGCACGGCACAGGCCTGGCCGTACTCAGGGTCACTCTGATGTGGATCACTGACTTCTCCATGCACAGTGGCTCCCGATCAGGATCACTGCATTCACCCCTCGATCGACATACAGTTTTACTTTCCAAAGGAATGATAAGTTACAGATTATGTTAATAACATACAGGCTTCCCAAGCTCTAAGTACAAGGCGCAATAGAGCATACATGGCACGTTCAAGATCACTGACTCCTCAAAGACAATGTCTTCCACAACACTCCCAATACCAAACCTGATCATAACCAGCCATGCAACAGCAGGGTTCAGGGGCATTTCTGATGAGTGCCGCTGAGCTCATTTTATGAGGATCGTACTGTGTTTTATATGCTCTTATGGAATTTTATTTGTCTTTGGTTTTCCATCTGCCTAAACATGCCCAGTGGGAACTGAAGATGCCCACACAATTCTTGAAATGTTACACCTGAGTGACAATACCCGCAGCTCTGCCCAGCCACCTCCCATCCTGCTTCGGTTCAGCTGGCAGCAGTGGACGGGCCTTTGCCTCTGCACCCAGGTTTGTGCGGGCATGTGTGCACACTTGCTGTGTTTGACAAGGACACGCAGCTCGCAACACCAGGCCCTGCTCCTTTCCAGCAGGCATTGCTCCTTCAGTTGCCCCGGCACAGCCCTGCGCTGCAGAGCTTAGCTGGTACCTTTGGCACAGCCTGTAAACAATGAGATCTCCCTGCCACCACCCAAAGCAGACACCCCTCTTTGGGCTTTACTTGACAGAGCAAAGTTTCAGTGGGAAAGGGGGACAGGTAGAGTCAGATACCCGGGTTTTGATATCATTTGTCCAGATCAAACAACCACGGGAGCAGCTTCGCAAGCTCTGCTGTGGGTTCTGTGCAGAACACCCAGCAGAGCTTGCAGAACAGCTCAGCAGCGTCTCCACACTGGGAGACCTCTGCCTCTCCAACCCAGAGACACAACAGTCCCACTGCTCTGGCTCAGAAGCTTTAACAAAGCCTTTTTTTTCCTGGAGGAAGCCAATGTCAGTCTCAGACCTGCATTCATTTGAGTCCTAATAACTCTTGGGTCCCAAGAACATGTAAACTGAGAGGCTTTTCTAGGAAGAGGGACAAAAATGTAGTGTGGGTGCATGCTTGTACAGCTGCTCACAAATGGGTGACAGCATTAAAGCCCTGCTACAACTTAACATTAGTACTCAAGAAGGAAAAAAACCAATTTTAACTGATCATTCAAATACACCTGAGTCATCTTCTCCTTTGCATAAAAATCACTTCTAATCCTGACATCCGGACAGAGCGCTCTGATTCACATGCATCCCCTTTGCAGTCACCAAAGCTCTGAGCACTGCAATTCCTTAGCTCCAGTTTTGATAAAGGAGACAAACTACACTTTGTTCCAGTTTCACCTCTTCCTTCCTCTCCTCACAAGAATTTCTCAAGAAGGGAACCTGAGCTGCTGCATACACCAACAGGCAAAAATTACCTTGGGTAATCTGGGTTGGGATCAGCCACCAAGAGACATCTGCATTCAAATGACACACAAGACCAACCAATTTCTCATCACAGCACAGTATCCAGCTGTGGAACATGGCTGATGCTCAAAGTGTCAACGCCTTGATGCTCATCTCAGTTCCTGCTCCTCGCCAACAGAGTGAACCACGCAAAGGGCACACGTGCTCATGCACACCAGTAACTGGCTCGCAGATCAGCCTCTCCTGAATCAATGGGACTTCCCAGAGAACATCCACTTCCTATTGGAACAGGTCCCTTTGCTTTCATTCACAGAAAGTTAAAAGCCCTCTGGGCACGTCTTACCTGGAAAATGTGCCATTGGGAAAGCACTGAACATGTTCTGCTGCCTTTTAAGGCAACTAAGCAACTGAAAGCAAGAGGAAGTCAGCAGCGGTGAGCAGAGAAGAATCTGAGAATCACCATTTTAACAAAATTTGCAAGCCAGAGACCGTGATGTTATTCCCCATGTTCCAGCCAAACAGAATCTCAATACTTCTGAGTACAATGAACACAAAAGCACCACAGGCCCAAAACCACACCATCAGAGAGACCACAGGCTTGTAGCAAAGTATTAGAGGATGGGGCTTGGCAGGCAGGCACATTACAGTTATTTTGGAGTTGATGTGGTTGTTCTTGGTGCCACCACCAGAAAAAGCAGCATGCATGGGTCCAAAAACAGTGTGGAGCACCACAGTCGCTGGAGGTTTGCAATGGAGGTGGCAGCTTGCTGCAGAAATCCTCTCCTCCCCCACGCAGAGTTGCAAAGGAAACAGGTCTTTCCCAGACCCAAGGTTGTCAGACTTCACTGCCATAACCCTGAGGTCTCTGTAGCAACGGCCTCCTGACCAGACAGCACCTGGACTCAAAGCCTTTCTGCTGCCTTAGGTGGATGCCCTTGTTGCATCCAGGGAGATGTCACGCATACATGCAGCTGGAACCACTCCTGCTAGCGAATGGAAATCCTCCCATGTGGCTGCTAAGCCCCGCGCTGCAGCCGTCACTCACTCCATGCCAGCCTGAGTCATTCTGAGTAACAACTATTGATGTCAAATTGATCTCTGGGAGCCAGCTCAGCTATGCACAAGGCAGGGATCTGCTTACTGTGAGTCACAGTGGGGCAGAGCAGTGCCAGCTGACCTACAAGTAGCCCCACAAGTGGGACTGTTCACAAGTGTAAGCTGAAGGCGCTTTTTGATTTACACTGACAGAGATCAGCTCAAGCAAAGAATCAGAAAATGAGCCAGATTCAGGGGCCAAACACCATCAGAGCCCATTTCTATTCTTTTGTTACAACCATTCAAAATGGGTATGCTTTTACGGAAACCAAGGGGTGATGCGGATGCCAAATCAGCCACGTGAGAGAAGCATCACAGCTCTTTGTTTGCTGATGCTCAGATCTTGCACAGACGAAGACTTCATTGCACACAGCCAGGACACCACATGGATCTAGCACAATTTGCTCTACAGCCTTTCCAGAGGTACCCAACGCCGTACAGAGCTGATGTGCTGCCGCAGCCCTGCTCAGAGCTGCTGCACAAGGCCCATCCTGTCACACAGCAGCACCCGCCGCGGGTCGCTCTCACTGGCCCCTGCTGCCAGCCTGACCCTGGCTGCGTATCCTCGTCTGCATCACGCTGTCTCACCCTGTGCGGCAAGCGCAGCTGTGTGTGTTTAGTTTACCCAGAGTGGCACTGGGGGTGGAACAGTGACCTTTCTCATGAAACCGTATGGGAAACGAAATTCCCTCTTTCAAAACTTTGTCATGTCTCAACTAGCTGCTCTGCAAGTAATTTTTACAAAAGAAGGAGGGAGCTGTCAGCTGAGACCTGTCAGTGACCGAGAGCACAAATCACACCACCTCCCCAAGCCATGGAGACAAAAGCAAAGCACTTGGCAAGGCGACTGCTAACCCCGCTGCCTTGGTGCCAAGCTACCCAGGCTGCCTCCTCCAGCGGGCTCCTTAGAGCAAGGCAGACGGGAGGAGCTGGCAGCCATCGTGACAGGCAGCAGGGGAGGGCTGGGAAATCAAAGAAGGGCCATTTCCACACAGAGAAACATTCCCATGCCTTGAAGCAAGCAGGAGCTTGTGCCTAGAAGCGCATGTCCCATCCAGCCTGCCCTGCTAACGTAGCAGAGCGCATGTGCCTTGTTGCTCCCATACACACCACCTTAGCAACAAGAGCGGAGCCAGTGCTGCCGGGTGAACCGCAGCTCCCGTCCTGGGGAGAGAAGCCACCCAAAGACTAAACCTGGGGAGGTCTGGTTCCTCCCTCCCTCCAGCCACAGCAACGAGGCTAAAAATCTCTTTGTCTCCATTTGTCAGGGCCCCCAATCACAGAATTTGTAACCTTGTAAGAGCTAAGCTGATGGCTTTTAATGGCAAGCAGCACCATTAGGAGACACCGGAAGACAGAAAAAAACCTTTGGCACAGGGGATTTGAAAATAAAGGAGCAGAGACTATTACCTGCATAGGAGAGGCCTGTCTAAGGAGGGGATTTACCAAAGCATCACACTCAGCCTCCGTTTCAAAAGCATGTGTTGAACAGGGTAAAAACTGCCTCTCTGCAGTCAGATAAATACATTCAGAGAAAAAATCACCACCTCCAGCTTCATCTGAGCTCCAGGCTGTTGCTCATGGCATGCTGACGCTTTCATATCTTGGGGAAATCTGTCACTTCAAAGTCATGCTGACATATAAGGAGTGCAAGGCGGGAGCAGGCTCACATTTGCATGCTGCTGCTAAATAAAGTAAGTTGCCAAGATACATTTACTGCTCGCAAAGTATGTTGCTGAACATGATCCAGGTGTGCATAGACGTTAGACACAACCATTCCTTCTTAGCACCATGGTGCATTCTTTGGTCATTCACATGCTGAGATCACTCCTTTGCCAGGTTCTCGCTGGATTTTGTCCCGCTACTTCTATCCCAGTTACCTGCATATGGTGTGCAGAAACAAGATCGCTTCCTAGTCATCAAAGGGCTTAGGACTGGATTTTCACAATCATCCAATAAAAATACAGCCTCTTACTTGCTTTAGATGAATGCATTTGTGTGCACAGGATGAGCAGCTTTACTTATCCATTAAGACACTCCTGCAGAGGTTTGGGAATCTTGTACTGTATTTTTAGAGGTTGATGGCACAAATTCTGCTCTATTAAGGGAGACCTTTAGCTTAGACCTGTCCTTTTTTTACAACTCTGCTCATCAGCATTAATTTGTAGCTTTTTCCCTTTTTAATGGGTCCTTTTTGGGAGAGGATTATGAACAAAAGGAATTCCTAAGGAGCTGGAGACCCTCTTTAAAAGGTGCCTTGAAAAGCCTTGTTATCGCTAACTGAGGGCAGGTGGAAGTACCAGCAAAACTTTTTCCTCCTCCTGCAGTGGTGGTGGCAGGATTAGCCCCTTACATCTTGTGGCACTTCAACATTAAGGTTAATGTGATGCCCTAGGCACATACTGAGTTAGTTCTGCATCAGACCCCACCTCTGGTACGCCAGCATCCCACGACATAAGGCACAAAAATCTGATCTCAGCATCTCTCTTCAGGTTCCAGAGCTGTGGGTCTGGTCTGGAGAGAATTGTGGCTACACAGTTAGATTTCTTAGAGTGCTTCAGTCAATTGCTGTGATGGAGCAAGGCACCTTGGTGCCACTGAACCCCACGTCATTGGGGTTGCAGTGTCAAGCCCATGACAGCCAGGATCTTTGCAGCCCAGGTGGGTAACCCATGCAGCTAATGCAGCAAAACGAACCCTGCGTAAAAGGGATCTTCCCAAAGGGAAATCTCTATTAATGACCACCACTAGAATTATTAAACTTGGCATCAAAATCCAGCTCAATCTTTTATCACAGGGTCACTAGCACACTCCAAGTATGAATAGAGGTCTTCCATGCAGTGCCCAGGGCAGGTTTCAGGTCACCAGGAACAGAGCATGAAGATACTCTAGACACAACTGGGAATGTCCAGGAAGAGATTTGCAAGTGAAGTTTCCAGATGGTGGTGTAAAAGGAAGATTTGATGAAAGCACAGAGACATCGGTGCTTGCCAAAACTAAGGAAAGAGATTATCCAAGGCCTGGACACTTAAATATGGACAATTTAAAATTTAAATTTGAAAAAAAAAATAGAAAATTTGGAATTACCAAATGGGAAATGAGTTAAAGATCTCCTCAAAGCCTTGGCTCTCTTCCACAGCACAACACCTAGAAGGCTCTTTCCCAGGCCCTTTCTCCACCCAGGACTTTGCTTTTTCTTAATACTATGAAGTTAAGCTCTAAGCTTGCCCCCTTCATTTCATTCCATTTACTGTCCAGAAACCAGAGAAAAGTGCAGTCACATCACTTTCTACACAGCATGAGCTTTCCACCATCCAGTTCAGATCTTCTTTTTCCCTGCAGGCCAATTTACTTCAGGATCTCTTCTGGCATCTCCCCTATCTTTTCCCACTCGTGCCTTCCTCTCCTAAGGGCCCCCAGAGGTCACCCACAGGGGTCTCTATCAAGCCGCTCACCTGTCACATTTAAAGAACTACCCTGTGGTCCCAGCATCCACTGTAGCTCTTCCACATGTTCTTCATATAGCCCATGTGTTCTAAGGTCAGGAACAAACTGTTCTGAGCTGGAGTGTCACTAGCCCACTTGAGCTAGCACCACTTACGTGTTCCTACCTGGACACTCAGGACACTTCACAACAGCAAGCCAAGGGGAATACACAGGTTCACCTTTTGGGAGGCAGTTGGCGACGCTGGCAAAAGTCTTCCTGCCCTCTTTTACCTTCTAAGCTGGTATAGGAAGACAAAGAGTGGTGTTTTCTTTTCTCTGTACCTTCTACAGGTGAGAACTCCCAATGTGGATCACATATGCCCATTATAGGAGAGCCAGCGGTGAACATATTCCTCCCATTTCTGTGAGTTTGCATAGGCTCATTATTATGTTAGTTAATACCTTAAGGGAACTCAGAAAAAAAAAAAATCAGAGGAGATTTCCCAAATCATACAATGGCATGGTATTTACTGGAGGGTCTGAAGGAAAAGGCTGTATTGTGCCAAACCAGTAGGTCTGCTGTTAATTATGTGCCTTCCCTGGAGATGACGCGCCTACCTCCCTTCTCATCCTTAGGTTCCTGACCCCAAATTCAGCCAGTGCCCTGCACCCAAACCATGGTATTCACTGCTGCAGAAGTAGCTTATAGAGATGATCCCTCATCCACAGAAACCACAGGACAAGATGGTTCATTTTGACCGAGAAATACAAAGTGAAATGAAGGGCCAAACTTCCCTACACACACATAGATGTGTCCTCACTGCCTTCCTCCAGCCTACATCAGGACCGCCTGGCCTTTGCAGGTCACACAACACCTCCAAATTCCACCTAGGCCAGGCTGGTCACAGCAGGGACAGTCTGGCTCCAGCAAACACGGATTGACAAACGCAGAGTTTGTGCAAAAGGTTCAGCAGAGTTGCAGGGAGAGTTAATGCTTGCAGCACATCCCCTGGCAGGAACCTGGCAGAATCCCCACGATAGCCACCCCATCTCATTTTCTCATTGAGCTGCTGGCGGTGCCCAGGCCAGAGCACACACTGTGCCATCTCAGCTAGGAAACACAGCAGCATAAAACAGAGCCAGGCAGGTGTCATGGAGCTGTTCTGGAAGCCCAGACCTCCTCCTCCCAGATGATCATGGGAGTGTCATGCTCTGCCACTCACAGGACATCATTAACAGGGACACTGAGGCCAGCCCCAGTGACCTGGAGCCAGAAAAGCAGTTCTCCTTCATGGGCAGGGAAAGCTGCTGTTTTGTGGTGGTACAGACTGCAGGTCTTGGAGGCTGCAAGATTCAGTCAGTGTGGAAACAAAAACAACATGAGCAATTCCCTGTGGGCCAGGATCCACGAAGCACTTCCTGCAGTAGCAAGATTGCCACTATTAGACCATGCAGACCAATAACAGACCAGTGCCTTCATCAGGGCACTTTTGTAGGTCTTCAAATCCCTCATCACCCCTTCCTTTAGTTGTGATCAAGTCTATCCCTCTCTGGCAGAACTACTCTTCATTTGTGAACAGCAGCTTTGGTGTTGGATGTACATTCAGGTAAGGAAGAACTTTGCATTTCTAGAAACCAGAAAAAGCATTTCAGCCTTTTTACCTGAGAAACAGGTCTAATTAAACTGCTTGATCTATGCATGAATCTGTATTTCTCCTCCCAGAAACTGCTGACTCTCCTGTCTGGTTTCAACTCCATTTAAGCAGATGGGCAGAAATGCAGAGATTGTGGAAGTCAAAAAGGTCTACAGTGTGAGCAACTGCAGAGGTAAAGAGCCAGGCCCAAAGGCTTTCGTGTGCCTGGGAAGCCTCTAACTCTACTGCTGACTGGAGTAAGTGTCGCTACTTGGAGGATGTTGCCAGGATGTTCCAGAAGAGAAAGAAATGATGCCTCCACAAAGCTCCAAAGGATGCAACATCGCTGCAGAAACTCCCATAGGCCTTGCAGGTGATTATTTTCCTCCAAAAAGAAGCCGCCTAATGCCAGAGAGAAAGGTATTTTAGAGAGAGAAGGACAAGCTAAGGTCCAGAAAGAGCAGATTGGAGGAAGAGTAAGAGAGACAGCACAGAAGCTTGGGAGTGTCCTGGGGAGGAACAAGAGAGAGTAGAAAGACAAAAGCTGCTGCAGCTGTTGACCCTGCTGTCCAATAAAGCCCTAAACAACTCTACCTGATGTGGAAACTTTCTTGAAGACCAATTGTGATGCTTGTCACAAATCACCTTCCTGAAGCAAGCCAGGGTGCACTAGTCCCAACACTCATGAACTCATGAACTTCTAGGACAAATTTCTAGGTAACGTTCTTCCCACAACCACCACATACACATCACACTAAAGTCAGTAGAGCTACAGAAGGAGGGACTTGTGCCCAACCCTACAGAGCAATTTTTCAGTATCTCAGCTGGTAGTGGAACCACTGCAACCCCATGCAGCCAGCTGGAAGATGGACCAATGAGACAGACCAGGGAGAGGGATGCTGGGGCAAGCAAGAGAGAATGCCATTTAGATGTCAGATTGGGCTCACAGATGGGACAACAGAGATATTAGCACAGTCAGTGCAAACCTGTCAGCCTGGAACTGCAGGAAAATGAGGTAGTCCACTCCACTACTCCTCAAGGCAGCTCAGAGCTCCGCGGCTTGCCTCAGTACTGACCCAGTGTCTATCAGGCCTCTGCAAAGTCCAGACAAGCTCCATTCTGCTTCCCAGACAAACTCATGGCCTGGGGAACTGGTGGGAAGATCTGCATCCTGACAGAGGAGAAACCTGCAGAATTACAGCATCTCTTGACACACCATGTCTGTTTCCCAAGAGCCCCTACAGGGCCTGCAGGACAGGTAACAGCATCTCCTCCATCTAAAGGACCTGGGAATACCTGCAGTCCCCAGAGCAGATATTCTCTTCCCCCATGGTGTCTTCTGCTTCTTTCTGGTTCTAGGCTCAATGAGAGCATCTTTTCTGACATCTACATTTTCTGCCCAGCTCGGTAACACTTTTCAGAGCCAGGTACCTGTATGCATGCACTTGTAGAACAGCCAGGTTTGTGCACAAGGAGGCTGTCTGGACCTAGCAATTTCTGAGAAATCAAGATAACTGCTGAGAAAGCAGGCTAGTAGCCAGCCTCTTACTATCTCCAGACCAATGTGCTAGGACCTGTCCAATCCACTTTGGAGCTGAATTCAGTTCAGTACTTTTCTTACAGTCTTCTGAAAACTACAACATTCCTTCGCTTGCCCTCCTCAATTTGCTTGGTCAACCTTGCCTGCAGTGCTGATGTGAGCTCCCCTGGTGAAATTTCTGCCTGGGACAGTAGGATTCAGAGCCTGTTCAAATCCACTTGATCTCTTCCACTAGGAAACTTCTGATGCTGAAGTATTTTACACTAATTGCATACACGCTAGTTATTAAAAAAATGCAAAAGGTTATACATGACACACTTCAGTGTATTCTACTTTTATAATGTATTTGATAACACCCCCAGGGAAAACACTCCCACATGAACAAGTAACGACACAAGAGCCTAAGTAGGGCAATCTGAGTATGGATGATAATTACCGACACATAAAAATATATCATGAGATATGCTTAAATAACTTAACATGAGGCAGCAGTTCTGTCTTAGTAATTCCTTTTCCATTATATCATTTTCATGCTCATAGGCCAGCTGAAAGTAGCTAAAAATCTTGGGACCAAACGGACCAAGGAGTCAACAGGGGTGAGTCTGTGTCTTTTCTCCTGTCACACTCTCACTGGCATTGAATTTGGCCCTAGAAAGCTAGTGCTAGTTTTCCATGTGCTTTCTCTTCCTGGCAAGCCGAGCTTCAGTTCACCCTGCACTACTGGATTCCAAATCAACAGATGTTCCCTCTTCACAGCTGACACACAATTTGCCTTGAAACAAGAGACTGACCAAGGTTTTTGTTTGTATGGGAAGCAATACCTTCTTTCAGTCTGAGCAAAAGAATCCCAAACTGAGATAATGCAGAAATCATTTATCCAGCTCTCAGGAGTACAGATTCCTCTTCCTGTAATGCCTTGGGAGTTTCTGGAACGAGTTGTGCCCTTTGAGCTGGCCTGAAGGGACACATCCTACAGTATTGCTTATCACTGTCCTCCTTCAAATTGTGTGCTCATGTGCTACTTGACAAGCAGACACCTCACTGAGCAGTAGCATCTAAGATAACAGACAGATCCCTCTGAGATATCTCCCAGCTCAGCAGAACATGTACGTGGTCTTCTTTCTATCTACATCTCTGCCAGTGCACCGAGACTCATTCTCTGCACAGGTCTACCGCAGACTGCCTGTAAAAATTGATGAAAAGAGGCAACTTGAGCACCACAGTCTGCCAGCACTGGCTCCGGAAGATTCCACCATGAGTTCAGAGAGTCCTAGACAGCAAACAAGGCTAAAGAGGCATTACAAGAAGATGATGACTGGGCATGTCAACATTGCAGGCCTGACAAGTAGGCAGGAACCCAAGCTCTCCTGGAGACAGTGTACCAGGCAAATAGATATGTGTTTTTCTCCAAGTTTCTGGATCCAGGATACAGGGAGAAGCCAAAAACAAAAGACAGGCCTGGAAACGGGGACTAAGGATAATCAAAGCATTTTACACCATTGCAGGCACATGTGTCTTGCGTAAGGATGAGCAGGTAGGGTTGAAGCACAGACAGCAGCCTACATACCTAAGCTTTCTACTTGAGCACCCATACCATATTCCTCAAATTTAATGACTGAGGTGTGCTTTAGCTTGGGATAAATCTAAACTTCCTTGCAAGAAGGCTTGCTGGATGGCTATAAAGTGCTTAATGCTGGTCCTGCCATTTTCCATTCAAGACAACATCCTTCTTTAGTCCACACAGATAAGGTTCTTCTCCAGAGAGAGTCACGGGACCCAAAGCCCCTCCTCACATCCTCACACACACAGTGAATATTCCAGAACATGCTACCGTGGAGAAGTTCACAGGAGGGGACTGAACCAAATAGCACAGTGACAACCAGCTTGTAGACATCTCACCCTGTTCTACCAGACTGGGAACAGATGTCTAGCTAAACAAACAAGAAACGGTATCTGTAATGCTTCATACAGCTCAAGTTTGCCTCCTGAAATAAACAGCAATGGTAAAGTTTGTCAGTCTTTGAAAAGAAAGAAGTCCCTACCCACCTCAACAGCTCAAAATTAACAAATTAACAAAAATAAATGAAATTAACAAATTAACCCTTTGTTAGGCTCAGACCAGTTCAGATCTCTGAGCAGTTCTGCCCAAATTCCTGCTGCCCACAGTCAGTCTGAAATATCTTTTCTACCTGAGTCCCTATGACACTCTTCTATTCCTTCCTTGCATAACCTATATACAGTAGAAATAACAGTGGCTTAATCTGTACTTTCCACTCCTATTGTTCTCTAATGACCTGCTGTAGTTATCCAAACTGAACTCTTCTGGCAGAGCGCAGCATCATTTCTTCACTGGCTCAGTCTGTTCCCAGTGGCTACCGACTCTATCTGGAAGCATTTTCTGCTGGTGAAGCGTCCTAGGAGCCAGTGATCCCCTCAACAGGACAAGTCCAGCAGCTCTGGGCTGAGAAGGAAACAACCACTCCTGTTAGCAGCAGAGGGACAGCTCTTCCAAGCATTCCTAGAGCTTCACACTCTGACATGGAGAGAAACAAAAATACCATCTTCCCTGATAGAGGGAAGAAGGGAAAACAATGAAAATACTTTCCAGGTGTCCTACTACAGACAAGCACAATCGCGTTCAGACAGGAATCTTCATTAGCAACCTCTTAGCTTTGGTGGAGTTCTGTGATTCGTTTTGTTTTTTTCATTGCCTCTTTCCAGACTGGTTTGTTTTGGCTTCCTGTGCCAGTGAGAAAGGGAAAAAACCCCAAAACCTTATGAAAAATATGATCTTCTCCCCTTGTTTTCCTTTTATAAAGCTGATGAAATTAGGTGGACCAACAGCAATTACCTGCCTGTTCTTAATCCCTGGTTTGGATCTGGGAAATGAAACTGAACTCCCTGGGAGCGCACAGTTAACTGAACTGTCAGAGCAGAGTGAGCACTGATTTTTTGAAAGCCAAGAGATTAGAAGGAGGTTGATCCTCCATTTTCTATCCTGGCAAAACTGCTATCATTATCAATAAATGCATGGTAATTCAGGGACCGAGACCATTTGAGAGAGAATTTCTACAACTGCTCATTTAATTTCAGATTCCTCACCATTGCAGTGGTTTTGTTGCAACTCCTGCACCCATTACCCAGGCATTTTGGAGTCAAAAGGAAAACTAGAGATAATGTAGTTCTGCTGTTGAATGAGACATGGTGACAGAGGATGCGGAGAAGGTGAAGTTACTGAATGCCTTCTTTGCTTAGGCCTTTACTGCTCAGGCCAGCCTTCAGGAGTCCCAGAGTTTGGAGGTAACAGGGAAAGTATGGGCGAAGGAAGACTTCCCCTTGGTTGAGGAGGATCAAGTCAGAGATCAATTAAGTAAACTGGGTGGCAGAGCCCTGGCCCAGGCTGCCCAGGGAGGTGGGGGAGTCTCCGTCTCTGGAGACATCCCAAACCCGCCTGGAGGCGTTCCTGTGCCCCCTGCTCTGGGTGACCCTGCTCTGTCAGGGGGTGGGACTGGGGCATCTCCAGAGGGCCCTTCCAAGCCCTACCATTCTGTGATTCTGTGAATCCCCAATGATGAAGATCCCTGGTGACCCATCCCCAGACTGCAATGGACTTTCCTGGGGAAAGAGCCATTGAAGGCATACGGAGCCTTCAGGCTGAAAGGACACAGCTCAACATGTCTCTGCCACCAGCACTGAACAGCAGTCTGGGCAGCGCAGGGACGAACAACCACCATGCCGACTTCTGGACTGCCCTTCACCATATAAGCATAGCCCACCCTGCCCCTCAGAAAAGCCACTGCAGTCTCTTCTGCCATGCGAGCCCACAGGCTCTGGCACCCTGCCAGACTTTTCCATTGAGGAGGGGGAATAAGTACACTGCAGTGTTTACAGAGATGGAGAGAGGATTAAAGCCTTTTGTGAGCAGCTAGTAACCCAAACCAGAGGTGCAGGGCAGAGATTGTGTGTCACGGCACCCAGAGTGGGATATTAAAGGCAGATTAGGATAATTTCATGTGCCAGACACCAGGAGAGACCTTGCAGTCCAAACATGCTTGAACTTGCTGATAAACCTGTTGCCTTCAGTGAATAGCCACCAAAGCAGGCTAAAAAGATGGGGCCACAAAGCAAATGCCAGGCCTGATAACAGGCATTTAATATTTATTAGTGCAGGGTTATGAGCCCCTCTCTCTATACTTCTACTTTCACTAACAGCATCAGCTCTTCTGCAAACCCACCAGGAGAGAGGCCTTTCCCTGGTCAAATGGTTTGTGTCAGGCTGACACCAGACGCCTCTGTGTCTCACTGAAAGGAGCAGTTTTATGGCCAACTGCCAAAATTAGTTTATAACCTGAGACTGGTACCAGCAATTGCTATGTCTGACTGAAGGGAAGGTGCCCTGATCTCAGGTCTATGATTATATATGTCAGGAGAAGAGCTAACTGTATTATCATGCATACTGCTCACATTATCATATTAACCCCTCAAGCTCAAGACGCACTGCAAAGAGCATCAGCCCTGAAGTGCACAGTAAGGAGAGCTGCGGATGCACTGGGAAGTGCCTTTTCTATTGCTATCCCAGCCTGGACGTCACAGGCTAGTGTAGTTTCATCAGCTACAGTCTCCTCTGCAACTACTCCTACTCTCTGGCCCTGGGCAGTTATTTCTGTAGACTTCTATGGCTTGTGGTAGAACAGCACTTTACATGTCCTACCTAAGAGTCTGAAGAGACAAATGAATGTTCATTGTTTTCACCAACATTAAAATATTAGCCCTGTTTTATACATTGTCATTATTAAATGATCTCACACCCAGAAAGTTAGTGATTGTATGCAGCCAAAGTGGCACTGAAAGTAACTGGATCCCTTAGAGGAAGAGCAAGCAATAAAATGGCAGAAATTCTCTTTATGCCAAAGTTAGATCAAGGTCAGATTCACCAGCTCATGGTCTAATGATCTAGAGGACCATATTTCCTAGAGCTTAGCACCTTCACGGAGAACAGAATCACAGAATCATAGGGTTGGAAGGGACCTTAGCAGATCATCTAGTCCAACCCCCTGCCAGAGCAGGGCCACCTTAGATCATGTTGCACAGGAACGCGTCCAGGCAGGTTTTGAATGTCTCCAGAGACAGAGACTCCCCCACCTCCCTGGGCAGCCTGTGCCAGGGCTCTGCCACCCTCAAGGGAAAGAAGTTCCTCCTCATGTTTAGGTGGAACTTCCTGTGCTCAAGTTTGTGTCCATTACCTCTTGTCCTGTCACTGGGCACTACCAAAAAGAGCCTGGCCCCATCCTCCTGACACCCACCCTTCAAGTATTTATAAGTGTTGATTAGGTCCCCCCTCAGACGCCTCTTTTCCAGGCTAAAGAGACCTAATTCCCTTAGTCTATCTTCATAAGAGAGGTGTTCCAGTCCCCTAATCATCTTTGTAGCCCTATGCTGCACCCTCTCCAACAATTCCTTGTCCCTCTTGAGCTGGGGAGCCCAGAACTGGACACAGTACTCCAGGTGGGGCCTCACCAAGGCAGAGTAGAGGGGGAGGATGACCTCCCTCGACCTGCTGGCCACACTCTTCTTGATGCACCCCAGGATGCCATTGGCCTTCTTGGCCACAAGGGCACATTGCTGGCTCATGGCCATCCTGTTGTCCACCAGGACTCCCAGGTCCCTTTCCT